>ML793782.1:879130-895473 GCA_009831015.1 Picea engelmannii
CCATGAGGAGTTATGTGACATTCCACATACCACCAGAAATGGCATGACAAGCACTATCCATCTAGGATAGTTTCACCAACAATTTCCTTGATATTCATCTCGTTATTCCACATACAAGCATGGGTCCTCCAACCATTCTTCTAAGATAACTCAATCCGCAAAGCGTCTTCCCGTGAGGGCTTTCACCATAAGGGGACCACTTTGGAGTTCATCTGTTTGTGCACCTTATCAATTATGATAAGACAATAATGAGAGCATGGGTCCTCCAACCATTCTTCTAGGATAACTCAATCCGCAAAGCGTCTTCCCGTGAGGGATTTCACCATAAGGGGACCACTTTGGAGTTCATCCATTTGTGCACCTTATCAATCATGATAAGACAATAATGAGTCATCTATACATTTTTCCAACAATGCATCATATACCAATGAAACCACATCGATCCATGTTCATCGTGTATCAATGACAACTCATTGATCCATCTTCATCTATGCATTCTCATCAAGGAAAAGACATATTATATTACATCAATCATCAGTCAATCAATCTTTTGACATCAATCAATCAAAGCATTGGCATCAATGGCAAGATGATCCAACACACTTGTGATCATGGAAAATAAGACACTTCAGAAACTTAATTAATTAAAACAGGTTTAACTAGTCATGATCAATGATAAGTAATCACTTCGTAGATTCAGCCTTCGGGAGATATCTATTGTCTTGCAATCAAAACCCATGAATGTCGAACTGTCAAAGTACTCACCGCACATACACACTCAAGAACTCCTGGAGCTATGGAGTTCCGGAGTCCTGAAGTACTTAAAAAAGGTTTGATTATTTTCTCTGTGAATTCGACCTTCGGGAGATATACACCATGTTGCATTCAAAACTCCCGAATGTCAAAGTTTCGAAGTAATTAAAACTAAAAATGACTTTAAACCATGATTAATTAAAACAAAACAAAATAATTAATAATTGATTAACTACTCCGCAAATTCGGCCTTCCGAAGATATCCATTGTTTTGCATTCATAACCCCCGAATGTTGAACCACCAAAGTACGTTATCTTAATTACTTCCATTAATAATAAACCCAACTAGTTAGGATTAAATATTGGGATAAGTTTTGTGACCGCCATGTAATAAATTTGACAGAATTTGGAATGATTACTCTGTCAGTAGATTAATACAAAAATAGATAGACATTAAATTTTTCTGTAAATAAAGGAATTTCAAGTTTCAAATAATTTTGCCATTAGCACCTGGAATTTTCTCATTCAACATTGTGAGCTCACAGGTTTTTCTTCTCGTAGGACAGTTAACTTCATCTTTCCAAAATCATGGCATCGCGCAAAACATGAAAGAAGCAAGATTTATCGACTGACGAATCATATTCATCTATGGTCATACTCCCAAGGTTGAGTTCAAAGAACTCTTTCATTTTCTTGCCATAGTATCCATTATTCAAGTATTTCTTTTCAAAATACTTCTCGAATTCCCTCCAAGTAACACTTTTCTCTTTAATGTGTTGCACTTGCACAAGTTGATCCCACCACATGGATTCATTTCCCTTGAGTTGATAGATGGCAATTCTTCCTTCTACATGAGATGAATAATGATGCAATTGAAATACTTTCTCATGCCCAATAGCCATGTCTCTGCATCTTCATCCTTCTTGTGCTCACCATCAAATGTAGGAGGTTTGATTTTGTTCATTTCTCCTCATAGCTCATCCACCCCAGACCTCTTATGCTTCCTGACAGGGGATGGACTTGAGCTTCTGTGTGCTCTCTTATTGGAATTCCTCAAGGAGTGATGGTGATGTCTGCTAACACTTATCGTTCTTGTTTTCTCATCAGGAGACTTGTGACTTCCTGATTTGCTTGAGCCACTCTCCTTATCCAATTTCTTTCTATTATGTTCAAGCTATGCATTAACTTCATGTTGAAGTCCTCTTGTTTCTCCTTGGATCTGATAAGCCTTTCATTATCAGCTTTATGGCTTTGGACATGCTTATGTAAATTTTTAATGGTCTCTACCATATTCATATTTTCATCCCTTCCTTCTCCATGTCCATTGGAGTTTGTTCCTTCAATGCTCAAATGGACATCCATTCCTCTAATGTCATCTTCCTGGATGTAAGTCCCATGTGCATCTTCCATTACTTTTGAATCTCTATTGATCTTTATATGATCTAGTTGTTGTTAACTCTGCAAAATGTGCAGCCAACAAAACTTTGTCAGATTAACTGACTCAACAATTTCATGAAGAATATGAACCGTTATGGTTCAATAATATATCAGAATTATTTCTTCTGATTTCCTGAAAAATTGAATGCCCAGATCAATTTTCTAGGTGAATATTTATATTCTACTGTCTAACACCTTTCCAACGCCTACTCCCATGCTCAATTATGAATCTTGAGCAGAAAGTTATGGTTATTTGAAAATTGTCCATTAATTTTTCTGTTCACACTTCAACTTGGTGCAACTTTGCGTTGTAATTATGAATTTTTGTACCTACTTCATTGGATTTTTCGTAGGATCTCAATTGGGTTTCTTCATATACATATTTTGGACAGTCTGTCCAAGTTTCACCTCTTTCAAGGTTCTGGGTTGCTAGTTACAGCCTGCTGAAGTTCTAGGCCAATTCGTGTTTTTGGTCTGGAATGATATAGGTACCTTCTTTGCCATCTTAAACATTTTTAACATACCTAGAAATTTAATTCATCTCTAGGAATGTCTTCTATGGTTCAATATCTTTCTATTAACTTCTTCTGTGCCTCAATCTAATTCCGGATAAAAAAGTTATGGCTCTTCGAATTTAGTTGGGTCTTAAAATTTACCCTCCACTGTTTGTCCTATAACTTTCTCATAAAAGCTTCGTTTCACGAACGGTTTACATCATTAGAAAGCTCTCTCTGGGCTCTTTTATTTGAGCTGTAGAGAAAACATGTACCTTGATACAATCTATTCTCATGGTTTTTTTGTAGCTAAAAACATTGTTAAGCACCTCAAAGATGCATGGCAAAAAGATGACGTTCAAACAATATAAAATGTCACGGAAATTCATTGGTTTTCTATTGTTGTTCACCATCCAAACATCTTCACGTGCACAAATTTCAGCCTGTACACCCATATTTAGCATGCGCAACAACACCATAAGGTAATTCATGCTCTACGCACTTATAACCACTATGCATCACTTCTCTGTCGCACCAATAACTAGTGTGCACTTTGTGTCGCGCGCTAATATCCACTGTGAAAAATTTTGATTCTTGCAATCATACCTGTTGCGCATAATTTTTTTGTGTCGTGCACTAATATTCCATGCGCATTTTACTCTATGTGTTGTACAATGCCAAATTTTAGTACGCCCCCACCGCGCACCAATACTATGCGCACACGATTAACTAAAATGTCATGTGACAACATATACCCACAGTGTGCGCGCACCAACAAAATTCCTCTGCGCTCTGCCAAAACTGTGCACAGCACGTGCACTATTATTATGCATGTGCACACCGCATGCACCTTATTATGTGTATTCACACCACGCACCAGTATTTTGCATGCATCACTCAATTTGCACCGCACAATGCTAAATTTAGCGCGCACACCCACATGCCAATATTTTTCCGCACAACGCCAAATTTTAGTGTGTGCAGCTGCACACCAATATTTTTCTGTGTAGCGCCCAATTTTAGCATGCGCACCCGCACGCCAATATTTTTTTTTCCTCCCAGCGCCCAATTTTAGCGGTCGCGCCCGCACACCAATATTTTTCTGCCCAGCGCCAAATTTTAGCGCACGTGCCCGTACACCAATATTTTTCCGCACGCGCACCAACACGCCAATATTCTTTCATGCAGTGCCAAATTTTAGCACGCGCACCCACATGCCACTATTTTTCCACATATCACAAGATTTTTAGTGCGCATCATGCATTTTTAGTGCGCCCACCTACGCACATTCATTTTTATGTGCATCAATTCCTCGTGAATTCCGCTGCAGAAATTGGGGCTTTTTCCTAACTTTTTCCCCAATTTTTACCATAGACATTCTGCAACTATGAAATTTGTTCAATTTCACCCCGATAACACCAGTTTAACCTCTGCAACAACAAATCGTCGTGGTTTGAAATTTCTGGAACAAATTTTTCCCAAACTCAATTCACGAATTGAGAATTTTAATTACTAATCTCGCTCCATCTGTCATGGCTTCACTATAACTTCAAATTAGACCAATTACAGGTCTAAATTTTCTAGAACAGATATTAAATCAATAATATCTCACCACTTGGCCGAATTTCTCAATTTTCCCGTGAATTTAACAATATAAATTGAGACTTTTTCCCAATTCCACGCAATTGCTTCTAATTTTTACCATGGATGCTCTCTAACTTGAGATTTGGCCACTTCAAAATCATTCCTCCGTAAAATTTCACTTCAACTCAACTTGCTTAGCCCATCCAGGCTCAATGTTGAAAACTGAAGCTTCGATACCATATTGTAACATCCCCGACCACCCAGGTCGAACCATGATACTCCAGAAAACGCTTTCATTCTCTGCTCAACATATTGTAACATACCCAACATCCAACTGAGTTATGCCACATAAATTTTTCAAACTACATGCAACTAGAACATATACACACAGAACTCTTGTGGAAATTTATATATAAAACGTAAACAGATAAATACATACTGTAAATGCACAAATTCATATAGAAATGACAGTAAGCATATACATGCAGCATAGACATGAAATGCCCATAAATATAACACATAAATAATAATGCAACATATAAATTAACACACAATTGACACTTATCTTGGTAAGAATATCACCAACTGCATGCAGACCTTCCACGAACCTCCCAGCCTTAGACCACACTGCTCATCACTCTCAACAGTGGGTCACCCCTGAGATGGGACTAAACTCCACCCAGGTAAAAGGATTCCTAACCAGGATGATGTATCATAGACAACAGGAAAAACTTTGTCACAGGTTCCAACTCAAACTAACAACCTACAGTCCCTCATTCCCCACATGCTTGTCCCACCCCAAGAAGTGTTCCCCTTCTCTGCTCAACAATCCTTCGGCTGCCCCACTTCCTTTTCGGGCTTCATCAACAAGTTGGACAGGAAGTCTTAGAGCCCTGTAGTTGCAGTTTAGCACCTTTGGAGATCAATTCCCCATCAATTCTCTCACCTTGAGAGATTGTTCACAAGCCTAACAACCCGCTTCTTCAATCCAACTCCCAAGCTAACCAGGTACACAAACAGGTATGGGTACGGATACAGGTTCAGGTACAGTGACAGGAAGGTACGAAGGACAACTAACTGAGTGAGTGAATGATCATGCAATGATTGAATGGATGATTGAATGATGGTAAAATGAACTAAGTCCAAACTATATGTATGCATGTTCTCAACTTGACACTTGTCATGTTGGGAGCTACTTTGGCCCACTTGTCCCCATGCTTAGAACTTAGGATAAAATAATTATCCATGCTTTATACTTTAAGGAATATTAATATAATATTCCTTTTTGGATTAAGCTCCCTAACTTAGCCCTTTTCCTTAACTTTTACCCCCCCCCCTTCCCCAACTAGTGGAGTTTAGTCCCCCATACTCTTTTATTGTGGTCGGTCTGTGGGCAATGATGTTTTATATTAATGATGAGACCTATACAAAAATAGTCTCATTGGCCTTTAGCATCTAGGCTCTCTAGCCTAATACAACAAATAAGCCTCCTAGCTTATAATAATTGGCTCACCAGCCTATAAAACACAACATATACACAAAGGCTCCCTGGCCTCAAAATCGCGTGCACTTCAGTTGTTGTGCGTTGTATCCTATAATGTGCACACTTCATCATTTTACTGTGCAGTGCATGTGCGCACTATACCATGGAAGGTGCATACAAAAATGATGTCAAGCAACTCACCAGCTTACGTACATTTGTATTTACATTTACAATTGGGTTCGGCCTAGGGGTATTACACTCTGTGTGAGTTTCCTCATTTTAAATCATCTATCAAGAACTCCTTCATCATAACTTTTTCTATTGCGGATGAGGTAAGATTTATCTGTATTTGATACCTTACTTTGTTTTAACATTCTTTGTTAATCAATTCTACTTTTCATAAGATAAAAAAATTAAGACTCAAAGAAAGAGATATCGCCTTTGTGTTTTTCTAATCATAAAAAACTTCATTTGAAGTTGCATATTAAAAATTGAAGGTAGAAAAAGCATTACAAAAACAATTCTTTTTTATTTTTGGATGCTTGACATTATCTTGCGACGTTGTTGGGGAATGGAGAAACAAAACTATTTTTCCCTGGGAATACGACAAAGTTAAGTTTTGATTTTTGATGGTGAACAAGAATTGAACATGGGATGAGGCTCATTTTCAGTATTCACCTGGCAACTCCATTTTGGAAAAAACTGGCATTCAGACGAAAAAATACCAGAAAAAACCTAGACGATAAGCAGACTACGCCAGTTTCAGATCCTGAAAAACTACTGAAAACCAAATTATATCTAAAGAAAACGTCTTCATCAGCAGGTAAGATCTATAAACCTAAGGTTACTCAAGTTAATGTTAAGATTCCAACAGAAGAAGTAAGTTTACTTATCTCTAAATAAAAACATCAAAAACCTCATTCTGCAGAAGCCTCAACTAGTAATCCTGAAGTTAAGTTAGAAAATCTAGAAGAGGTAATTCCAGAAGTAAAACCATATGATCTAAAGGGTGAAAATCTCCAAAATACCCCTATCTCTTTGATAAACACGTTAACCAGTGAGACTAAACAATTTTCTTCAATTCGCAATATCGTTTATATCCAACCGATTCTTAGTCTTCCTGAAGTAAAAGTTTATGTTTCTGAAAACCCTGAGGATCACCTTTTATACTCAGGTTTGCCACTAACTTCCCCCATTTATTGATCTATCCAATCTGAAAGACCAAGCTCAAGTTCTCATTTCCCAGGCAATTTTGATTTTACATCTCTCTCATGAGATCCATCACCTTATGATTATCCAACCGAACTTCGATCTCACCTTCCTGAAGCAATTAAACATTTAGTACATCAGTCTTTTGAAATCTTTGATAATCTGCAGTATACCCTTGGTATCCCTTCCCCTAGTATCTCTTCTCCTATAATTTCAATGGCAAGTGTTGGAGGTGTTGGAGGTGTCGGAGGTGGTGGGGTTGGTGGACATATAAATCCACCACCATCTCCTCCGAGGATTTTTGCCAAAGTCGTTGCTATATATGCTCCATTAGCCTTTCCTGTTGTTCTACATGATCTACCTGATAATTATATGAAGAGTCTACCTAAATTTATGGGAGAGGGAGATTTAACAGCCACGAAGCATATAACATTTTTTGATCAATTTGTTGATATTCTCGGTATTGAACATTAAGACGTTTACATGAGACTGTTAGTAAAAACTTTTGAGGGACAAGTTAGAACTTGGTTTAGAGGACTTCTTGTAAATTGTATACCATCATAATGATTTAGAAACTTCTTTCTTAAGACAATGGGGTGAGAAAAAATATAATTTATATTACTTAACTGGATTTGGAGCTCTAAGGAAGAAAACATCTTAAATTGTTTCAGAATTTATACAAAGATTCAATAAATTGTATAGAAAAATCCTAGCTTAAGTAAAACCTTCCCAGCCAACTACTAAAGTTACTTTTGCAAGGGATTTTTATTCAAATTTCACTTTACTTTTAAGGGAAAGAAGAGCCACAACTTTAGCTGGAATGCTAGATGATGCTATCGAAATTCAATCAAATATGATGGCATCAGGAAAACTGAAAACAAAAGTTGAGATGGGAATAAGAGAACCTAGAAGGTTTAGAGAACAAGTAGGACCCTCTAGTTCTGGAAAAAACACACAAGAATAAAAGATGGATGAAATGTCTAAGATCATAAAGTATTTATCAAACAAAATTTCCAGGATGGAAATGGAGAAAGCCAAACCTGATTCATATGTTAGAAATCAAAACCAATTCAGGAGAAACTCTAATGCAAACCCTCAGATTCAACAGAGGCAAATCAAGAATGAGGATCAAAAGATTCAAGCTCATTTTAAAACATATAATCTTATACAGGGAGATGATGTTCAAGATTATGATGAATTAGATGAGGATATAAACATTCTCAGCGATGATGATGTTGAACCTCATTTAACTAAACAAGATTATGAAAAATCTTTACATCTTGGATCTTTATTTGATGATGACCAAAATATCAATAACTCGAGAGACTCTACAACTCAATATAAAGAGCTTGTTGATTCAATAATGGTTGAGCTCCAAAATAAATATTATCTGAGGCCAAGAGAAAACACTTTCACCATCAATCCACCTAAAAATATCTTGTCACGGAATAAAGAAAACGAAGCAATAGTTTCAAAATCACCTACCGAAGTACAAGTTGCCCAAATAAAGCAAGTTGAAACTACAGCAAGGCAAACGAAAAAGCTGGAGAATAAAGCAGTTGAAGTTAGACCAAAGAATTAGAAAAATCAGTTGGTATCTTCAATCTTGAGAACGAGTTGAATAAGATTAAAATTCTAGTTCCTATCGTTGAACTTTCTAGAAATCTGGTTTACAAGAAGCAGATTTCAAAGGTAATAATTTTTTCAGATGCATAATGCCAAGCTGATGTTATTAACTTGCAAGATGAAAAACCAACGATTATGTTTGGACCACATATCAAAAATGATAAAGACTCAATTGCTCCATTCTATATCACTCTTACCATGCATGACCATTTGTTACACAACTGCATGATAGATTCAGGTGCTTCCCATAATTTGATGTCGAAAATAATAATGGAAAAATTGGGCTTACAAATTACCAGACCTTATCAAGATTTATACTCTTTTGAATCTAGGAAGGTTAAGTGTCTGGGTATGATTAAAGATTTAGTTGTAAATCTAGCTTAAATTCCAGTAAAAAGTATTCTTATGGATGTGGTAGTAGTTGATGTTCCTGCAAAATATGGCATGATTTTATCAAGATCTTGGGGTGCAAAGTTAGGAGGATCAATTCAATTGAACATGACATATGCTACAATTCCAATTTTTGGTGGAAAGTTTACCAGATTGTACAGAGAAACTAGACCGTCCTATACAGTAAGTAATCCTCAAAACCCAAATAATTATCCAGCCTATGTTGTTGATCAAGTTTTAGGAAATTGTATTTTATCCATAGATGATGATTATCAAGAATGTACAGAAAAAGAAAATACAAAAATAGAACATCCAAAGAAAAATGTAAATATTAGAGATGAGATATGGGAATTGTTCTTCGATGGTACTTCATCTTGGGAAGGAGCAGGAGCTGGAGTACTATTTGTGGCACCTAGTGATGATTATTACATCCATTTTTCTTATAGATTGCAATGGGACATAGATTTCACAAATAATGTATGTGAGTACGAAGCTTTAATTTTAGGATTAGAAGCTGTTAGAAAAATAAGAATTCAACATTTGATAGTTTATGGCGATGTTGAACTTATTGTAAAACAAATAAAATAACAATATCAAGCTAAGTATCCAAGAATGAGGTCATATAGAAATTGTGCATGGGATATCATAGAAAACTTTTTCTTATCTTTCAACATTCATGCTATTCCCAGATTGCATAATCAACAAGCAAACTCTTTAGCTCAAGATGCAAAAAAATTCATACCACCTAATGTTATGAAATTGAAGTATCACATTGACATAAGACATAAACCTTCAATTCCAAATAATTTTTATTATTGCCAAATTTTTGAAGATGATGAACAAATAAGACAGTTTCTGGCAATGATAGATGAATTTTCCATGACACACATAGATTAGGAAAATCAAAATGATACAATGTGGATTATGCAAGAAGGAGAAAATCCAGAGAAGTTCAAAGATAGAATTGCAAATCACATAATGTTTTTGCTCAAGAATAATCAAATTCCCATGGGTCTTATTCCGTTAGAAATACTATTTGACCAAAATGATATACCTTTCAAGTCTATTTTGCAACCTCTGCCTGAAGAGTTTGAAGAATGTAATGTGGGATCAAATGAAAATCCAAAAATGGTTAAATTGTCTAATTATCTTCCAACTGAGCTAAAGAGTAAATATGTTAAATTACTCAAAGAATATAAAGATGATTTTGCATGGATCTATGAAGACCTAAAAACTTATGATACTTTTGTTATCGAGCATAAGATTCCATTAAAACCATGAATTAAGCCTTTTAAACAAAAGCTTAGACAAATAAATCCAATTCTCTTTCCGGTAATAGAAAGGGAGGTCAAAAAGCTTCTTGATGCAAAAATCATCGTACCTCTCAGATACTCTGAACGGGTAGCCAATTTGGTCCCTATCAAGAAGAAGAACAGAGAGATAAGATTGTGTGTCGATTTTAGAAACCTAAATCAGTCTTCTTTAAAAGACAATTACCCCCTCCCTAAAATGGATCATGTTCTAGAAAAGGTGGTTGGGGTAAATAAGATTTCTATGATTGATGGATTTTCGGGATATAATCAAATTGTTGTCTATGAAAATGATAGAGAAAAAACTGTGCTTACTACTCCATGGTTTTATGTATGAGAAAATGCCTTTTGGTTTGATGAATGCAAGAGCAACTTTCCAGAGAGAAATGGATATAGGGCTTGTTGGCGAAAAAGATAAATTTGTTGTTATTTATCTAGATGATCTAACAGTCTTTTCTAACTCTGATATAAAACACTTGGTACATCTCAGACAAACATTCGACAAGTGTAGAAAATTTGGTTTGTCTTTAAACCCTAAGAAATCACATTTTGACATGCAAGAAGGTAAGCTCTTAGGGAATATCGTATCGAAAGATGGAATCAAAGTAGATCCTAAAAGAGTTGAAGCTATTGATCTAATCAATATTCCTATAAATAAATAAAAATATTCAATCATTTTTAGGAAAAAATAATTTCTTAAGGAGATTTTTCCCAATTTTGTTGAAATTGTCAAATTAATTACAGATATGTTGAAGAAGGATAATGAGGTGAAATGGATTGTGCCTCTTCCAATGATATCCTTATTTCCAATTCAGAATGTGCCTCTTCCAATGATTCTAGTTGAGTGGTCGTTTCCAAAGGATACTGATCCATATCTTTCCTTTCTCAAGGTCAAAAACTTGTCCTTATCACCTATCATGTGCTTTGAGCAACCACTGTCAACATCCCAACCATGTTTCTTGTGTTTAGCTTGTAGAGAAAGTGTGCATTCTTCATTGTTGAATTGATTCTGCTTTCTTATCCATATTCTTTGAGGTTCTTGTATGTGGTTGTTGTTATTCTCTTGGAGGAACTGTCATTCTACAATCTTTGGCAATGTGTCCAAAGTTGTTACACTTGTAGCATTCCATATCAGTGCTTAAGGATTCAAACCTGTTGTAGATTTTGTTTTGTGTTTCACTGAGTTTTCTTGAATAATCATTTTGTGCATAACTTTCACAGTTGTCTTTGTTCCTTTTATTTGCTCTACAATTCACAGCCTTATGTCCAAAATTGTTACATGAATAACATAAACCAAGAAAAATGGTTTGAGACCTGGGAGTTGTAGATCTTCTAGAATGAGTTACTCTTCTGAACCCTTCTTCTTCTTGAGGCATTCTTGTTTCTGACTGTTATTGATTCTGAAATCTGAATCTTCTGGGTGGAGGAGTGTCTCTGTGATCTTCCTTGTAAAAAAAAAATTCTCCTCTGACTATCTCTGCATAGCTTCTTTGTTGTGTTTCTTGACCTGTTGTTTTGGAGCTTGATCCCTTTTCTATCTAGTTGTATCCAAGTCCAGACTTATCATGATTTGGCCTTTGACTGCTAATAATCTTGTCCAAAACTTTGGAGTTGTTCTGCATGTTTTTCTTTTGAAAGTCTTTTCTCAATGTGACAATCTCTGCTTCCAACCCTCCAATGATCCTGTCTTTTTCTTCCAATCATTCTTTGAGTGCTTCTTCAACTTGGATTTTTAATTTAGTGATCATCTGCTCTAGTTCTTCAGAGTTGAAATTTTGAGTTTCCCCTTTTCTTTTTAGTTCTTCCTGTAGTGACTTGCTTTTCTTCTTTTCCCTTTTTATAACTTCTATGCCACTCAATAGTTCTTCTTTGTAGTAAACTTTTGCCTCTTCATATTCTTCTTTGGTGCCTTCTTCATCGAAATCTTCTATTGCCATGAATAGAACCCTTTCTGTATCACTTTCACTGACTTCATCTTCGTTTGATGAGGTGTTGTCTTCTTTGGTGCAAAAGCTTTTCTTGAGAAATTTATTTTTGGTTCTTTTTCCTTTGTATACTTGTTTGCTATTTGAGTCATCTTATTCATTCTTTTTATTTTTCTTATGGGGACATTTGTTAGCGAAATGACCAATACCATCACAATTAAAACAAATCAATGGAAGCTTACCTCTATATTTGTCGGTTCCCTTTTTCAGTCTTCTGACGAAGATGGCTACTTCTTCATCGTCTTTTGAGATTTCATTGTTGTTGCTGTTTGAATTTGCCTTTTGCTTTCCCTTTTGCTTTGACTTCTTGGATGCTTTGAATGCTGCTTCTTTTGCAACTGGATTCTCTTATTTTGTTATCATTTCATAGGATGTGAATATTCCATGTAGTTCATCCATGCTTATCGAATCCATATATGTTCTTTATTCTAGTGCTGCAATCTTAGGATCAAATCTCATTTGAAGAGATCTTAGTACTTTTTGAACAATTATAGATTCATCAACTTCTTCTCCCAATCCTATAATAGCATTCACTGTTTCATCAACTCGTAAAAAGTAAGTTGCAATATTTTCATCTTCCTTCATCTTCAGCTGTTTGAATTTACCTATGTAAGTTTGAAGTTCTGTTGCCTTGAATTTTGCATCTCCTTCATAAACATTCTGAAGTTTGTCCCAAATCTCCTTTGCGGAGCTGCAATGCATAACTTTGACATATACTAAATCAACCAGACCATTCAGGATAGCATTTTTGTCTTTTGAATTATTTAGACTAAGTTTCCTTCCATTTTGATTTGTTGGAGGAACAATAGGTTCTTTGTATCCATCTATTATTGATTCCCAAACCTCAAATCCATGAGCTTGTACATATGTTTTCATCCTTCTGCTCCAAAATGCATATTTTTGTCCATCAAACTGTGGTATTCCATTTTTATACATACCGTTTCTCTCCATGATCTACCTTCTAGTGGTTAAATTGATTCATGAAGGAACCTGCTCTGATACTAATTGTTGGATTACTGAGAGGGGCGGTGAATCAGTAATAGATCAATTTAATACTTTTTAACCACAATATATAGGTTTTGTTTATCTTTATGACCAATATACCATTATCATTCAATAAGTGAAGAATAAATAAACCATGAACAAATGAACGACCATACACATACACAATACACCAGTATTTTTACGTGGAAACCCAATGCGGGAAAAAACCATAGAATGGTTTTTCTTATATGTCTTTAAGAATTAAATTCATTGAAAGCACCAAATTCCTTTGTTCTCCAGATGCAACTGGAAGGAGACTCCAACCCCCTATATTTTCAGGCTACAACCTATGGGAAGATCCAACTCCCCAATTCTCTGGCTACAACCAGAAGGAGGCTACAACCCCTTATATTCTCTGACTACAACTGGAAGGTGGCCACAACCACCTATCATTCCCCTATCCAAACACCCTGAAATATAAGTGCTAAATGTGAACAACATGTCACTGTTACTACTGACCTTTGTTACTTTCACTGCTAACCTCTGTCACTATCACTGATTCAAATCTGTCACTGACCTGATTCTTCAAAACTTTCTTGCAGATCCGTGACCTGTATATACTACAACATGCGGGTATCCGCACTTCTCTTAACCACAACTCGCGGATGTCCACGACCGTCTTTAGTGCAGATCGTGGATTACTAGTAACTCTCTCAAATTCACTATTTTTTCCTTTGTAAACTGTCACTGTTGAACCTGATATTGGAACTCATCATTGTAGTCTCATATATGATCATGTATGTCACATACCATATACCAAAAGTATATACCATGAACTAAAGTCAAGAATACCTCACCAACCAAGTGTCATACATTAATCATGAACCATTCATCAGATATAGGAAACCCTTACATCCACCATATAGTAAACCCTAATTGTAATGCAACCTCAAACTGTACCAATATCTTCATTAACACTCGTCAACCAAGATGCCTCAACTATGCTCCAAAATCATAAGATGTACTATAAAAAACTATCAAAAATCACAAGATGTACTATAACAAACTATCTCATGGAGTGTTCCAACCATGGCAAGCCAATATACCAAAAATATACCACTGTAGATCTGCCTCATACAACAAGTACCAACTACCCTACAAACCCTCAGGGGTACATGCTTTATCTTCCATGATCAAACCCTAGGCCATTACCAATAACCAACTATAACAAGTGTATCACATACCTTTTAATTTATGTAGAAGGTTTTGTTGTACCAGATCACTGTCACACCTTCATGTAGTCACTTTTCAGCCCTGCAACTTGTCATTGATGATGGATCAGATCTTTCTTTTCATCTTTGGCAATAGATCTATGATTTATATTCAATGAGCTCGCGGGTATTCGCGCTTTGTCCAACTGTGGCCCACGGATGTCCGCCCCCTTCCAGTATTGCAACCTGCGGATGTCTTCAGTAAAGCCCTAGTTCAATATGCGTAGTCTCGACCCTTCATACCTGCAACTTTGTCGCTACTTCATACTCACTGCTATAGATTTGTCGATGATACCTTCCCATACCAATTCACAAAATAGATATCCAATGTGCTCAATAGGTGCTAATAGGAGACCCTTGATCTCTTATTTATACTCTCCAAGTAGCTTGCTAAAGGGGTTACCTTCTAACTAAATTTACCCCAACTTCCTTCTTTTAGGCCTAACCCACTTTTAACCACTTGTCCACTTACAACAACTATCCACAAATACTAAACACACCACTTCTAGTTGCAACTCATTTATTTTTAATTATTTTCTTTTTGCAACAACTTAACTCATGATTAACTCCTAGTTACAACCAATTTGACTAGTAAACTTCTTCTATGAGCTTCTAGAATAAGTTGACTTCTTTGACCTTCTAGGGGCTTCTAGATAATTCATGAGGGTTCTCCAACTTCACAAGGCCATAACTCTCTAACCGCGAGGAGTTATGTGACGTTCCACATATCATCAAAAATGGCATGACATTTACTATCCATCTAGAATAGTATTACCTACAAATACACTTATCTTCATACATTTATACCTCAAACAAATTTTAGTCCCTTAACCATACGGCAAAATTTGCTACTAGACTTTCTTCAAGGATTTACATCAATGACAACCAACCCAATTAATCAACATTATGGACTCATAATTAATGGCATGTCCATTCTGAATAAGGACTCCACCAAGTCCTTCCTTGCATGCATATGCGCATACCACAAAATTTTCATTTGGATCTACAATCTTAAAAATAGGTGCATTGGTGAGTAACTCCTTCAATAACTGAAAATTTTCTTCACACCTTGTTATCCATTCAAACTTAGTTCCCTTATTTTGTGAAGAAGTGATGGGATGAACAATATTGGAAAATCCTTCTATAAATATCTTGTAGTATCCACCTAGTCCCATAAAATATATGACTTGTGAAACATTCCTTAGTTCTATCAATCCCCTCATGGGTTTAATCTTCTCGGTATCCACTACTATACCTTCCTTTGAAATGATGTGCCCCAAATAATGGATATGTTCTTGATTAAAGGAGCACTTTCTTAGCTTGGCATATAGTTGATTCTCCCGTAGAACTTGTAGCTCCAATCTTAAATGATGATCATGTTCTTCCTCTAATTTGGAATAGATAAGTATGTCATCCAAGAACACAATGGCAAACTTGTCCAAATAGTTTCTAAATATGCCATTCATTAAGCATATAAAGATAGTTAGTGCATTGGTCAACCCAAATGATACCACTACAAATTCATAATGCCCATACATTGTTCTTAAAATTGTCTTACTAATGTCTTCTTGCTTGATTCTCACATGATGATATCTCGATCTCATGTATATCTTTAAAAATATATTTTCTCCTCTTAGCTGATCAAAGAGGTCATCGATTATAGGTAAAGGGTATTTATTCTTCATAGTGGATTTATTTAGTTGTTTAAATTCAATACATGGCTTCAATGTTCCATCCTTATTTTTCATAAAGAGTACTAGTGCTCCCCAAGGTGAGACACTTGGGTGTATGTACCATTTCGTCAACAATTCTTCTAG
>ML793783.1:9950-21087 GCA_009831015.1 Picea engelmannii
TTTCCTTGTACTTGAGTAACCAACAAGTATTCCTTTGTCCACACGAGATTCAAATTTTCCCATTCTGCCATCTTCTCTTTTGATGTAGCATTTGCTTCCAAAAACTCTGAAGTGCTTCACATTTGCTGGTCTTCCTTTCCATAGCTCGTAGGGAGTTTTATCAGTGTTGTTTCTGAGCATTAATCTGTTTTGAATGTGAACTTCCATATGCACTGCCCGTGTCTAAAATAAATTTGTCAATTTGGAATCCATTAGCATTATTCGAGCCATTTCTTGTACTGTCCTGTTCTTTCTTTCAATAACTCCATTCTGTTGAGGTGTCCTAGCAACGAAGAATTGCCTTTTTATTCCATGAATGCTACATTAGTCCATAAATTCCTTTGAAGTGAACTCTCCTCCATTATCAGATCTCAAACATTTGATTCTTGAATCCATCTCATTTTCAACCATTTCCTTGTATATCTTGAAGTTTTCAAAAGCTTCTGACTTGTTCTTGAGAAAACAAACTGCAGTCATTCTTGTATAATCATCAGCTAATAACATAAAGTATTTTTCACCTTTTAATTCGTTTGTTGTAGTTGGTCCAACTATATCAGTGTGCACAATTTCTAGTGGTCTTGTTGTTGAATATTCCTTTGATTTGAACCTGGTCTTTGTTTGCTTTCCTTGTTGACAATGCTTGCATAAAGTGTTGGTTGGTTTCGTGATTTGGGGCATTTCTCTGACTGCTTATCTTTTGCTGACTTTGCCAAGGTTATCAAAATGCATGTGACCCATTCTTCTATGCCATAACCAATTTTCACATTCCTTTCCTAGACAACACTTTTCATTTCCAATTTCACTTAACACATATATGTTGTTTGAAGTTCTTGCTGCTGTACCGACCAATTTCCCTGAACCTTCTTTTCTTATCTCACACTTTTTTGAATCTAAAGCAAGTTTATGACCTTGGTCACACATTTGACTCACACTTAGAAGATTATGTTTCATATCTTCTACCAATAGAACATTTTGTGCCTTTTCATTCTTGTTTCCAATTCGAACTGTGCCTTCTCTAATAATTTTGCATGAATTATCATTTCCGAAGGAGATTGATCCATTTTTTTCTTTTCATAATGTAAGAAATTTGTCTTTATCACCTGTCACATGTTTTGAACATCCAATGTCAACATACCAACCGTGATTCTTCTTCTTAGCTTGTAGAGAAACTGTGCATTCTTCATTGTTATACTGATATTGATTTCTTATCCATGTCATTTTTTGAGGTTCTTATCTGTGGCTGTTGTTATTCTGTTGAGGTTCTTTAGGAGGGACTGTCATTTTGCAATCCTTGGCCATGTGTCCAAAAGTTTTACATTTGTAACATTCCACTTCAGTGCTCAAAGATTCAAACCTGTTGTAACTTCTTCTTTGTGTGTCACTAGGTCTCCTTGAATAATCCCTTTGTGTATAACTCTCAAAGTTGTTACTGTTCCTGTTGTTATCTCTGCAATTCACAGCTTTATGTCCAAAATTATTACATGCATAACATAAACCAAAAAATATAGTTTGATACCCGGGAGTTGAAGATATTTTGAAAGGAGGTGCTCTTATGAATCCTTCTTATTCTTGAGGCCTATCTGTTTGTTGTTGATTTTGAAATATGAATATTCTTGGTGGAGGAGTGTCCCTGTAATCTTCCTTGTATATCTTCCTATCCTCTTTGATTGTTTCTGCATAGCTCTTTGGATTTGTTTCTTGCTCTATTGTTTTGGAGCTTGATCCATTTTCTGTCTGATTGTATCCAAGTCCGGACTTGTCAAGATGAGATTTTTGATTGTCGATAATGTCATCCAAAACTTTTGAGCTATTCTACATATTTTTCTTTTGAATATCCTTTCTTGGTGTGACAACCTCTGCTTCCAAGTTTCCAACGATCTTGTCCTTTTCTTCTAGTTGTTCTTTGAGTTCTTCTTCAATTCTTTTATCTTCTTCTATTTGAACCTTCAATTTTGTGATCATTTGTTCTAGTTCTCGAGTGTCATTTTTCTTGTCTAGTTCTGCTTGTCATTTCTTGTTTTTCTTCTTTTCTCTTCTAATAACTTCTATGGAACACATTAATTTTTCTCGATAGTCAAATTCTGCCTCTTCAATTTCTTCTTCGACTTCTTCACATTTTTCTTCGGCTTCTTCATATTCTTCTTCGGAGTCTTCTTTGTCAGAGTCTTTTACTTCCATCAATAGAACTCTTCTTGTCTCATTGTCACTGACTTCATCTTCATCTGATGATGAGATGTCTTCTTTGGTGTATAAGATGTTCTTGAAAACTTTCTTTGTAGCTCTTTTGCCTTTATATGTGTGTTTTCCTTTTGAGTAACCTTCACCATTTATCTTTTTCTTATGGGGACATTTGTTATCAAAATGACCAATACCATCACAATTAAAACAAATTAAAGGGAGCTTACCTCTATACCTACCGTTGGTTCCCTTGTTTAGTCTTTTGACGAAGTTGGCCACTTCTTCATCATCTTCTGAGGCCTCACTGCTACTGCTATATTCTTCTTGTTCCTTTTTATTTTGCTTTGATATTTTGGATGCCTTGAAGGATTCTTCTTTTACATCTGGATTTTCCTGATTAGTTCTCATTTCATATGCTGTGAAGATTCCATGCAGTTCGTCCATGCTTATTGAGTCTAGATCTGATCTTTCTTCTAGTGCTGATATCTTAGGGTTGAATCTCATAGGAAGAGATCTTAGTATCTTTTGAACAATTACAAATTCTTCAATTTCTTCTCCCAATCATATGATTAAATTCACTATTTCATCGACTTGTAAGAAGTAGGCTGCAATATCTTCATCTTCCTTCATTTTTAGTTGTTCAAACTGACCTTTGTAAGTCTGAAGCTTTGCTGCTTTGACTTTTGTATCTCCTTCATAAATATTTTGAAGCTTGTCCAAAATCTCTTTAACGGATTTACAGTGTGTAACTTTGGTGAATACCGTATCACTGAGACCATTCAAAAGTGCATTTGTGGCTTTGAAATTATTCTCACCGAGTTTTACTGCTTTGTCATTTGTTGGTGGAACTGCTGGTGCCGTGTATCCATCTACAATTGATTGCCAAACTTGAAATCCCTGTGCCTGTATATATGTCCTCATCCTTATTCTCCAAAAAGCATACTTATATCCATCAAATTGTGGTATTCCATTTTTATATGAGTTGGTACTCTCCATGATCTACCTTTCAGTGGTTAAATTGATTTCTGAAGGAACCTGCTCTGATACCAATTGTTGGATTACTGAGAGGGGGGGTGAATCAGTAATAGAGCAATCTAATCCTTTTTAACCATATAATCCAAGTGTTATATCAATGAAGCATTATCATCCAATAAATGCAGAGTAAATAAGAAATGAACAAATGAAAAAACATACACATACACAGTACACCAGTGTTTTACGTGGAAACCCAAATCGTGAGAAAACCACATAATGTTTTTTCTTATATGTATTGAAGAATTACATTCATTGTAAGCACCAACTTCCTTTGTTTTCCAGCTGCAACTGGAAGGAGTCTCCAACCCCCTAGTTTCTCAGGCTACAACCTGAGGGAAGCTCCAACTCCCCAATTCTCTGGCTACAACCAGAAGGAGGTTACAACCCCCTATGTTCTCCAGCTACAACCGAAAGGTGGCTACAACCACCTGTCCTTGCCCCATCCCGCCACCCTAAATTAGAAGTAGAATGATGGAACCACTGCCAACCTGTCACTATGAGATATACCGCTGTAAACCTGTACCAATAAATATAAACCATGCATCAACCATGCATCAACCTGTACCATAAACAAGTGCATCAACCATGCACCAACTTGTACCAAATAAACTGTAATCAACCTCTACCATAAACAAGTGCATCCAACCATGTACCAAGTATGTACCAATTATGTGTCAACTACTCAACAACTATGACTCATCAACATGTATGAACATCATCAACTATACACCTCATGTATGTGCCAACTCATCAACTACTTGTCTCAACCATGTACTCAACATGTACCTCAACCAAAAGCCCTCATCAATTTAATCATCCAAATATGATTTGTAGCTCTTTAATATACCTGGTATATATGATCACATTCCTGCAAAACTTCCTTAACTTCAACAACAAGAGGCTAGCATTTTCATCAAATTTTTCTTTAGTCTCACATGCCTAGTTTTGGATTAGTCAACAACCCTAACTTGAAGTAATCATAACTTTGTACCTGTAATGTATAAATATATAAAACTGATACACAATGTTAGTCAATGTGTTTATGCAATTCCTCCATGTTTCACTACTTGGAACCTCTCATAAAAGGAGTTATAGCAAAAATGGCATACCTTGCTGAATTTTGGCTTATTCTAGAGAGAGACCTTGTAGAGTGTGCCCCGCATGGAATATTTGTTGAATTGATATGAAAATGTTACAAAACATACTAAAGACTGTACCCTAACCAACACATTTGGATCTGTTATGAATAAGTTATGATGTTTTTACTCGAAACACATGTTTTTGACTAGTTTTAGGACTAGCCACAAACCCTATTTTCCACGGAGTGTAACTCCAAAAATACAAAGACATACAAGATGAATTTTTTACAAAAGATACTTGGATATATTTTCTCAATGGAATAGAAATTTCACGGTCTAAATCATTATAGAAAATTTTTTATAGCGAAAATGGTGAGATGACCTGTAAATAAAATACCTTAGAAAGCACCATCAAAAGAATTTATCCTTCCTTGCATTTTGGTCTTGTTTTCTTCACCTTCCCTCAGAATTTCGGCTTATATATCCTTGGTTACCTCATACACCTATAAATATTCAATATTCTCAAGTGTGATTAAAATGAGAGAGCCTTGCCTCTTATTTATACTTTCCAAGTAGCTTCCTTAAAAACATCTTCTAGGTCACTTGACCCCACTTTCCTTATTTTAGGGTTAACCCAATTCTAATTTCTCCATTAAATTTATTATTGAAATAATTTATTTTGTATTCACTTTGAATTATAATACACTCATTACTTCACTTTATTATTTACCTTTTAAAATCTCTTAAACCACTTTGACTATTTTGACCTTTTGGGGCTTCTAGATGACATATGAGGGTCCTCCAACTTCGTAAGGCCACAACTCTCAAACCGTGAGTTGTTATGTGTCGTTCCACATACCACCAGAAATGGAATGACATGTAATATCCATATAGAATAGTATTATCTAAAAATATATCATAACTCATATCTTTATCCATCAAACAAACTTGGGTCCTTACCCAAACCTGGGGTCTCCAACTTCTCATGGCCATAACTCTCTAACCGTGAGGAGTTATGTTACGTTCCACATACCACCGGAAATGGAATGACAAGAAATATCCATCTAGGATAGTTTACCTGAAAAATTCATTGTCCTTCATCTCATTATTCCACAATTAAGAATGGGTTCTCTTACTCTGCAAAGCGTCTTCCCGTGAGGGCTTTCACCATAAGGGGACCACTTTGGAGTTCATCCATATTTACTTATTATCAACCATGAAAAGAAAATAATGAGTCATTTTTACATCAAACAATCTTGGGTCCATTACCCAAACCTTTGTGCTGCGGAGCTTTCTTCAAGGGTTGACATCAATGACAACCAACCTTAATCAACAAATAAAATCCTTTAGCATAGCAGGTCAGTGTTCTACCATGCAACTAGCCTCTTCTAAACCAAGACCCTGATGACATGTAGGGTCGTGCAATCTTTGAGAGAGGTTATCATTATATTTTTATGTAAAGACAAAACAAATAGAACAAACAATGTATCAAATCGAGGCAATTTATATTCTCCCATTTTACACAATCCTTTCAGGGACATAAGTATAAAATCTATCAGGGGCCTCTCTATAAAAAATATTCCATAATCAATATCCACAAGTTGTAGCATGTGTGTCCAAAGGAGAATATGTGGCCTATGGAAAGAACCATTTTCTTGGGTCAAGAATGGAGAAAATGACCCATTGTGTGGAGCCTTCGGCATGGCAAGGTGATGTTCTGCCATTAAACATGACTATTTTGAAACGTGTGTTTGGCATGTGAATACGAACATGAAATTTGTAGGAAAGTTCATTGTTAATATTGTTTTGTAGAGATGAATCCAATGCAGAAAATGAATTGACCATTGAATGCATACATTTTTTTTGCTCATTGTAGATTTTTTTTAGGAACCTTTTAGGGATACATGTCTCAAAATATGTCAGGGGCCTACCATTTAAATGGTATGCCATAATTGAAATATGCAAGTTGTAGTGTGTGTATTTCATGTTTAATAAGTAACCTTTATAAAGAATTGTTCACCCTGTGTAAGCATGGTAAATATGACCCGATGATTAGGGCTTCTAGAAGATATTCCAATGGTAAATATGATTAATGGATTAAATGTTTAGGAATTCCAGAAGATATTCTCTTTCTCAAATTGGTTAACAGGATTAACAAAACCTTGGAGGAGATTCAATTCCACATTTAGGGTTTTAAAGGATTTTAAAAACTTACTGATTTTGGCATCATTCCTGGTCAAGGTGGGGTCTCCTTTATCACTCCAGTAAGGGCCTACTCTGTCACTCCAACAATGGCACTCTCAGTCGCTCCTCCTATGTCGCTTCAACAAGAGATAGTGATGTTTCTGGTTGTCAATATCACTCCTCCTCTGTCGCTCCAACAAGGGCACTCTCAGTCACGAGGAGGTGAGGTTATTCTCCTCTGTCGCTCCAGCAAGAGAACTCTCAGAGGTCACTTTGCGTGGGATTATTTTCCTCGATCTCTCGCTCCAGCTCACAATGGTTGCATGCACTCTCAGAGAGGTAATTCGAGCAATGGTCCAGGAATTAGGAATTTGAGCAATGGGGCTAGGTTATGTCGTGCGGGTGAGGGATTACGAATCCTAATTTTGTTTGTATATATTTTGTATATTATATAATTTATATAATATATAATTTATAAATCATACATTATATAAATTGTATATTATATAAATATATAAACTATATCATTATATAGTTTACATGAATCACTTAAATATCTCTTAGGGAAGGAACTCATTACTGTAGGGTTAGGTGTAACCCCTTTCCCAATGGTTATAGGAATCATTAGAAAAATGGTCGTTTGTGTTGTGTTATCCCTAGAGTTGGATTGAAAGTAGCATTAGGTGTGACCTAGGCACCTATGTTTCCAAGGTACCTAGCCATTGAATTGATTATGATGGCTTGTACCAAAACATTCCTTTGAAAGTATTATCTTTCCTGCAAGAGGAGGATCTTTGTCATTATGCAGCTAGGTATCCTATATTTTGTACCTTGATATGTGAAATAGATATTGGGATCTCTAGTCATACTCTTCAATAGGTTCTCCCATAATTTACTTCATTTCCTTTAGCTCAATGAAACTTTGTTGTTATATCTTTGGCTTTTGGAATTCAACTAGAAAGTAAATTATTCACAATACCATAAGTGTTAGACCAAAATAAGTGACAATAGAATGTTATCAATAATGTTGAATATTTCTATAGGATGGGGCACACCTTGCGTAGGTATGTGTAAGTTTTATAAATTTCACATGAATCACTTGAATATCTCATAGGGGGTTTCTTGTCAATTTATTCATTATTATAATTAGTTAAGAACAAAAAATAAAGGCACACCCCTAAGACATGCTACGAAATCACAAGTAATCCATAAGTGCTAAAAGGGGCCTTCTAAATGACCTTCTATTAGGGGTGATTGAATCCACTTGTAGGGATAAACCTATGATTATCCACTTAATTTCCTCTTCAAAACATAGTTTCACACACTGGGGCCTATGGACCTGCATGCACTATATATTGTGAATACCTTTATCTTAATTATAATTTTTTTTATTATAACTGAAATAGAATTTGTATTATAAAAAAGTGTTGCAGTCGAGGCTAGGAGTAGATTACTGCATGATGCTAATTCTTAGAGTTTTCAACAAACTTGAAAATTTTATAGTTCCATTCCTCCATTCATATATTAGTGGGGAGATAAGATGAATTTTCCTACATGGGATACGTATGCCAATTTCCTAAGTACATGGATGCATTTTGAGAAATTGATTATAGAGGTAAATATATAAACAAAAAATTATTGCCTCATGCCTTCTCTAAACCCTCTTCTAATTGGGGGAAAACCAATAGTTGCCTGATGTTCTAGTCGAGCATATGTTTCTACTTCATATTCATTTTGGTCATGATTAATTTTCCTTCCCCTTGTAATAGGAGGTGAGGGATTTGGTGTAGATTTTAATCTTGTACAATATTTATTGCAAACAGATTTTCAGTAAATGGGATATGGGATCCATGAATAGGTTATTTATGAACCAATAATTAGTATTAACGTCTAACCAATGTCAAGGGAGAGAAATAATGGCATTATGTCCTAAATCAAGAGTCTCGAGTCAAGCACCAAAAAGAAAAATCATGAAGATTCTCAAGTTATGTCGTTGAAATCATCCTTGAACCATGACACAAGACCTTCATATGGTATCTTGGGCCTACTAGAGGGATATGGGGGCCATGATTAAACCATAACGAAGGCCCTAAAAAAGAACATGTCTCGGTTGCACACATGGCATAGTTATTGGGTACATGCTTAGGGTTTTGTAGCACTTGATCAATGGGATATGATGGTCTTAAATGTCACTTCTTAGGCTCAATCATCATGAACAACACCTATAAACCACAACACAATCCCTCTCTAGGGGGTCCTTGGCATCATAGTTGGATAAGGAACAAGACCTAGAACTATGACATGAACCCTCACTAGGGGGTCCTTTTCCTGGGAGGTGGATATGGTTTCCATTAAGATGTTTTCCTCACTAAAGACAAATATCAAGGCATTGACCATGATCATAGTAGGGAAACAATATCCTTATGATGGAAAATAAACCTTCTAGGCATCATGCGTTGTGAACAAGGCCTCCAACCATGGAACATGCCCTCTTTGTGGGTTATTTTGCCTTGGTGTGGTCATCCAGCTGCCATTAGGTGGTTTTGTGCAAAATGGATGTGTTTAGAGGCCTTTACCATGTCCAAATAAGGAAAATGAGTCCTCTTCCCTTACAAGAAGTTTTTAGTGATAAATATTTCATTTTTAAACATGTCAGGGTGAGGGAGTTTTACATGTCAGGGGTGAGGGATTCATCTTCGCCTTTATGAAATTTGGAATTTAAGAAGGATATAAACTACTTAATTTATGAAATTTTAAATATTTTTTACCAAACATATACCACTTAAATTTAAGAATTTAATATTTCTATTGCTTAAAAAATTGAATTTGTTTAACAAGCTTGGACATTAAGCATAAAAAAGCTGCATTTAGGGAAGAAGTCCCTGATTTTCTTCCCTTGGTGATGATATAAACCTTGAATTACATATATGGTGTAAAAAAATTCCTAATGGCACCCATATCCCACTGGAAGGTCAAATATCTACATGGTTATTTGAGGCCTATTTCATGGCGCTTGAATTTGAGGACTTTCATAAGGTATATATGGATATATGGCCTATTTCTAAGGGATATATGGAATTTGGGTGGGATATCATGGTCACCATTCACAAGTTTTGGGCATAATGTATAACAAAGAACATAAGGTGCTTAGGCCCTATTTGAATCTTCTTAGGATCGATATTTGCGATGTAGTCCTTAAATTCATGGCCCTTGAATTGTGAATGACACCCATATCCCACCCAAGCACCATAGTCTATTAAATATGATATATGTGATGGTTTGAGGCCTTGTTAATGGCCAATGAGCCAAAGAAAATATGTTTAGGAATCTAAATTCTAAGAAGATTCAAATAGGACCTAAGAACCTTATGTTCTTTCCTTAACCATGGGTGACATAACACTATCATTCAATAGTCAAATTATTACATTTCATTTTCATGCATCATGTGTGAGGGCCTAAGCCACCACAAAGGAAACATATAAAGAATATTTGTCTTATGAACAAGATACGGTACTATCCATTTTGAGGTTTGGCATAGAGATTGTTCTTATATAATACACTACATTGCACCATATAATCCCTACACTCCTTGTAAACCATGTAACACCATTCAAAGACACATTCTTGCGACGAATTAGCTATACTATTGACAAACTTTTTTCGTCAATAGTATAGCTAATTCGTCACAAGATTATTTACATTCGTCTCTCTTGTGACGATATCAAATGATGCTTGGATTCATTTCATATTTGGTTTATCAACTTGAAATTAAAATTTGATACTTTGCAAGCTAGCTGTACCTTGAGTCAAATACAAATATGAAATTTGGAATCATTAACATATCTATTAGAACATATGAAAAATAAGGTTTATGGTTTACATGATGATATGATGATGGAAGAAAGTGGGCGTGTGAGTAAAATTTGAGTCCAGAAACCCTCCCATATCATTAAGGCATACGAATAGTCTATCCATGTCAAATTTCAATGCATACAGAAACAATTTGAAAACATTTCAACGTTGGCCCCATTCACATGTCAATGTTGCCCGCCTCTAGTATTTTTATGGTGTTGATTAAGAAATCAATGAAAAAGAGGGATTTTTCATCACAACTATGAAACTGATACATTGTATATACATTAATGTAGAACCTGAAAGAAAAATGAAGAAAGATTGATGAAAACTTAAAACTTGTGTCAACCAATTTATGTACTTTGAAAGAAAATTAGGGTCAAATATATACATGATGAATTGATGATGGAAGAAAGTGGGTGTGTGTGTAAAATTTGAGTCCATAAACCCTGCCATATCGTTAAGGCATGCAAATAGTCTATCCATGTCAAATTTCAATGCATTCAGAAACAATTTGAAAAAATTTCAACGTTGGCCCCATTCACAGGTCACTGTTGCCCGCGTCTAGTCCTAGTACAATTTCCTTGTAAAATGTGTATAAGATATTTGAAGAATGATAATTTTGAGAATGATAATGATGAATTGATGATGGACATACCTACATCGTTGGTATGATTAGGCACAGTCATGCAAAGCTCCTCTTGGTTTCGAGAATAGTTCATTCTCTACTAAACATGGGCAACCACGTGAAGGTGGAACCTCTAATTATG
>ML793783.1:35156-79238 GCA_009831015.1 Picea engelmannii
TTTTGCTGTAGGTTGTATCCCTTCATTTTGCTGGATAATAATAAAGAAAGGACCTGACAATTTCTCTGGTGGACGTAGCCCACACTGGGTGAACCACGTAAATCTGTGTCTCTCTTGTATTGTGTATCTTCTGTGTTTTATTTTATTGCTCCGTGGTCCTGTTTTTCTAACAGATGGATCTGTATCTGTTTAGTCCTTCATCCACGACACAATACCATATGGTCTCTATGATCCTCATTGCATCTCGGGTGAGACCTTCTTCGATCTTGGACGGAGATTAATATGCCGATGCTTTTGGGTTTTTGTTGGTCAAATCTAGATGAACCCTGTGTCTAAACTCCCTAGTGTTAAGAAGGATGTGCACAAGCGTGAAACAACCCAAAAAATGGTTCTTTTGTTGGGACCTGAAAGTCTTTTATTGAACGATGAAGGCGAGAAACAAGGTGGTATCCATATTAGGAGGAAATTCAAGATTGGTTAACTACAAAGGAGCATGAGTTTTCTCTACGAGAAACTCAGGGTCTGAGAGTTAATGTGAAGAGATGGAAAGATAAGTATATTTACACTGATATGCATGAGACGTTCTTTTTTGAATTTCCCTATTTGTTGTATGAATGGTTGAAAAGGAAAACAAATACCAATTCTTCCTCGTGGCCTCTAGACCTAATGGTTTGGGATCAAGCCACACTTGACAGGTTGAAGGCATTGGATAATAAGAGGACTCAAGCCATTGAATTATGGTTTGCTCAAGTAAAGGATGGATATATTATTGAATTTGTTGTGGAGTACACTGATTCTTTTTGCGAGGCTGAGAGAAAGTTCACAAAAGGTCCAAGAAAATGAATGTTAGAAGAAATACCACTATGTATTAAGATGTTCATGGAGAAAGGGATGATGCGCATGGATATCGACATGATGGCCGAGTAAATACCCCTAGCACTAGGGAGCAGTGAAAATATGAGGGGAAATGAGAAAGGAGATAGATCCGTTGAGGAGGATATTGAAGTTGTTGGAATGAGGTGAGAAATGGGATGGACCTAGAAGATCAGAGGGGAGAGAGAGCCAAGAGATGAACAAGAAGAGTTGAATTGAGAAGGAAAGCAGATAAAAGCGGTGGAAATAAGATATCAAGGGGTTCATAATGAGGGGTCAGTCCCGAGATGAAGAGAAAAGAGACCGGACTAGGATGAAGTGTGGAAGAGTGTGTTGTGATAGAGTGGTGCACATGTGAAGATAGGCCCGCGAAGAGGCATGCATCGAGAGTAGGGTGTCTAGTGGGGTTACCAGTAGGATTAGTAGTGGTCTCAAGGACCGAGGTGACAAAGTAGGAGCCCCTTAGTTTTTTTGGAGTGCCACAACCTCTGAGGAATATGAGGCACATAGTAGAGGTGAAAGAGAAAGGAAGGAAGAAAAAGGATCCCCTAGTGATGGGAAAGAAGAATTAGTTATTGTAGATGGTTTTGTATGGATGCAAGTAGGAAAATCTCTGAGACCCCTCACAAGAAATGTTAGAAGGAGATGGACTTACCCCACCTTTGAACCACCCCCTTGTGCATTTTAATAAAGAAGAAAGAAAAAACATATAGAGAGGATATTGGACTAGGAGGAAGAGTAGAAGGAGATAGAGGAGAAGATACGAGTGAAGAAGAAGGAGAACTCAATGATACTTCACCCATAAGGATATCGATATTGAGGATTTTTACACCCACTAGTCAGATAGGAGGAGTTATCGAGGTTAAAAATGGAGAATCAAAATAGGACCATGAGGCTACCCATGTTACATGGAATGGGTAAGGATGATGCAGAACAACATTGGTTCACGTGTGACGCAATATGGTATGTAAACGTAGCAACAAATATTGTGCAGCTGGAAACCATGTTCGGAGATAGAGCCTTGACGTGGTAGATGAAGTACAAGGCCACTGTGCCAAGGAGATAGACGAGGTCTTTGATAGAGATAAAGAGGGATTTACTGAAGGAATTTCAAAAGCCCAAGTATGAATCTCGATGTATTATTGAGATCAAGGATATTAAGCAACAAGAAGGAGAAACCTTGTGGGATTATGACTGGTGGTTTAAGATTTTCTTGGATAGGATGACGTTCCAAATTCAGGACATACAAAATAGAGAGTGGTTTATTGCGAGGTTTCTTCCCCATATCTGAGTCTCACTCACCCCAAAAAAGGTGATGAATCAAGCAGAGGAAGTATAAATTGCAATGCACCTAGAAGCTACACCAGGAGGGGTAGAGACATCGAAAGAATTGGTGCAAGTGTAGTCGCAGCTACCGAATCTAAAGATGCAATTGCAAGATATAGAAAAGACAAAAGTCATGCACAAGTAAGTATGGTGTACCACATGTCGCTCTGAGGGGCATCGTAGGGACGAGTGCACTGTAAATGCGAATTATGTGTCGACGCGTGTGCCAATTCCATTCCCAACTGAGTCTCAGAAAAAATGATGTGAGATATGTCGAATGGTGTGATATATGACGATAGTGGGGTCATGTACCACCCCACTTCCCAAATTTCATAAGTATCAAAAGACACATCATACTCTGTTCTGTGAGTTCTGTAAATCCGTGGTACATGATGTCAATAACTATTGGTCACTCCAATTGATGAAAGATAATACTTGCAATGCATTCCAGGTATAGGAAGAACAAAAGGGTGGTGATCATGGTGGTACAGAGAGAGTCATATACCAAGGAGGTTCCAGAGACAGATATGGGCGTGGTTGTGGTTGAGGATATGGTAGAGGGGGTGGAAGGCTCCCCACTTGTTTCAATTGTGGATAAATTGGTCATGTATCAAGGTTTTTCACTAAATCACATGTGATTTGTGTATACAACCACAATCTTGAGCATGTCATAGAGGACTATCCCCACTTAGTAAATAAGTGGGAAGAAAAGAAGACACATTGCAACATGGTGCATGTGGAGCTGCACAAGAATACGAAGAAGGATGAGGAAGTTGATGTCCAAGTTGTAACCAAAGGAGGAGAAAAGACAAGGAGAGACTTCAAGAAGGCTGAGATCTTGGGTCAAAATCCACAGGGGATAATCATAAAGGTATCACATCCCTTGCCTAAGTTTGATGATGCCAAACAAAAGCAATTTATGCACAACGTGAAAAGAGCCATTAAATAATAAAGAGCATGCGAAGAGTTGCAATGCATGACACAAAGATATTTTTAAGAGGCTCAAATCCATGAAGAAGCACAATGCGTGACACATAGGTTGTTGGAGGAGGCCCATATCTAGGAATAAGTGCAGGGAGTGACACAAAGGTCACTGGAAGAGGCTTGCACCCATGAAGAGTTTCAGACGCGACACAAAGATCATTGGAGGAAGCTTGTATGTGTGAGGATATGCAACACACAATGTAGAGGTCAATGGTAGATGTGCACAGACAATAAGAGTTGCGACATGCCGATCAAAGGGAATTTGAGGAACAACACCTTGAGGAGTTGAAGTGCATAGCACGTGAGGAATAATTGTGCGACTTGGGTCACGAGATAGACATTGAATATCAAGTAAGTGATTTATTACATTATTGTTTGAGGTTGTTTAATGATCCTGATGTTGCAAGGAAGTCAACACAAATTTTAGCCACTTGTATGGGGAAGGAGTTGACATATATGACTATATCATCTACCCTACCAAAAAGGGAAGCGTGTCATGTTAGCAAGAAGAAACACATTCACAGAAAGATGATAGAGAATCTTGGTGGCTATGAAATGGATGGAGTCATGTTGGATATAAGATCCGATGTTATCATTTTACCAAAGAAATCATGGGAGTTGAGGGGGAAGAAAAGTCTAGTTTGGTCACCCATTCAGTTGCGGTTGGAGAATTAGTAAAATATCTATCCTATATTTCGACTAGAGTGAGTTGAGGTGAATATAGAAGGGGTGAAGACAAAGGATGAATTTGAGGTCATAGAGATTGGATGACTCAAATCCATACCCTTCATTTTTGGGAATTTATTCGGCCTTTGACAACAATATAATTTTGAATTTGAAGAAGAGGAAAATTCCATTTGAGATGACACCTCATGCATGATTGCACCTCTAGATCCAAACGAGGGAGATAGATACAATGAGACAGTGGATGAGGATGCATGGAGCTAGTTAATTGAAAACATTTATAAGATCACTGGGCGCAAGGAATACTATATCAATCCCACCACAAAAGGAGAGTTAAGTTGGCAGAGCATCAAGTATTATGACACTGATTCTGAAGATGCCATGGAAAGATGGTAGAACAAGCTGTACGAGGTGTCGACAAGGAGATGCGCACATATCTCCGTAGAAGTGTGCAAGTACGAGTTTGGATCATATCGGTACGATGGGTCAGACCCAATGGATACGTTTCTTTCCTAAATTTGGAACATTACCAAACAATACTAGGTTCATGCTCTCAATACTTTGCTCTTAGAAATTTCTGCATGTTGGTGGGCAACGCATCGAGAACCTTATCGAGAATGGGTAGTAGTCAAAGTATCCATGTGAGAAATATTTATACTGCATAGGGATATTCGTCGATATATGTGTTCTTATGAATGGAGATGGATGACCAAGAAACAACATGGGCCACACAACCAACACATAATGGCCTCACGAGTATTACCCAAAAAGAAGTTTGTTCCCATAGTTTCTTAGTTCCCTATGAGACACAAGAAGGAGACACACGTGTGAAGAATGAGCTTCGCTAGTCCTTCTAGAGTATAAGAACAAACAATTGATCATTCAATCCAACCCCAACCCATTGAGAAAACTAATGAATTCGACAATAAATAAGTAGTTGGGGGGAGTCAGTGGATGGCATTGCACCCAAGAAGGTCCAACCCAATGTCTCAAAAGATGCAACTTACCGAATAGAAGCACATGAAGAGGCGTTGCTTTCCACTAGGGGTTGTTGCGCCCAACTAGATGAAGATAAATTCTTGATGGGGTGCACATGAAACATGCATGGTTCCCTCAAAAAATAAGACTTGTGCATGTATGGAGACTTCACCGTCACACTAAACGTTCTATGGTCCTAGTCTTTTCATGCATGAAAGACGTGATGTGTCTCTTGCACGATCACTAGGGAGGATATTAGTGAGGTGGAACCCAATAATAATTGTTAATATATTGTTCCTTGTTCCATTTTCCCACTACTTCTACACAAGGGCGTGACAATCCTCCGAGATTTAAACTCTCGAATGTTAAGGCCCGCTTGCAGAATCTAGACCACTCCACCAGAAAATTCCAACGACAACTCACTTACAACAAAATATTAAATTATCTCAAGCAACTCTTCTCGATGGAAAACACTGGGTGGAGTCATTTTCAAGCATGGTTGACTATGGCTTCGCCTTATGGAATCATATGTAAAGTCTTCTTGAGGTATCTACAATTGAAGATAGAGTTCGTGTAGCTGAGGTTGAGGTTACACAACAAAAGCCTGACCTGGCTGCTTTTCCTCCCATGGAGCGCACTGATGTAATGTTAGAAATTGCAGCTAAGACAAAATAAATCACTACAGCTCGGGCTAAGTAGTAGAGTATACCAGAGATCATCACTTTTGTGGATGATAAGGCCTTGATATTGTTTACATAGCTCTTAAACGCACAGGTTGTTGTCATCCCTCTAATTAAGAAAATCAACACAACGGACTTGACAACTCCTCAGGTCACAATGGTTGAGGCCGATGCAGATGTTCAACTTACTCATGATCTTCAGGGCTACCTTAATGAGCCTGAGTGCTAGTTTAAGGAGTTTGTGTAGGAATTCAGAAGCATTGTCTCGTCAATTGTGGTGGTCATTCCATGATGAAGTTGGATCAAGGACGAGCCAAGTAATAATGGTGGGGGTCTCTTGGAACCCAAAAATTTGGGTTAATCTCACACACGCGCACAAATGGAATTGTGCGTGCCCATTCCATTTTTGTGCACGCCCAAGATAATGTAAGGATTGAAAAGAAGCGTGCATTGGCTTGAGTTTTGATATTGTGCGCTAAGTCCAAAGTCTACCAAATGCACAATGGTCTGATTTTTGAGAAGCACACTGAAAATCAAGAAGACGCATGCCAAAATAAAGAAATAAATCATCGGGAAATCTCCCAGAATGATTACTGCAAACATTAAGATAAAAAAGATTTGGCAAGGAAGTTAAGATTGCCTCGATTCTAGAAAGGATACATGGATGAAGGAAGGTAGCATAAGCATACGATATTGTTATTCAGTAGAAGGAATGGATCAGAGTTGATAGAGACAAAGATTTTGAGTAGAGAAATCTATAAAATGGAGCAATGTCAACAAAAATGGAGTTACACACTCGCTTAGGGGATTCACTAAGTTGTTTCTTTTTGTGTTGTTGAGATCACTTTGAGCCTCTGTTGTATTGCAACATTGTGTTGAGGGGTTATAAATCCATTAAACTCAACAACAGGAACCAAACCTGCCACCGAGGCCCAATTAGACTCTGCAACGTTTAATGGTGGAATGGTTCTCCAGATCTTGCGATCTGGCCAATTAATCGATGGGATTTATGTTTTCTGGTGAAGGCTTCTCCTTCAGTTTGTACGTTCTCTTTTTTGTATTTTCTCTTATAGGTGGGATCGATACAAGATAAGAGCCAGTATAAATCAACTAGGTAACAAAGTGGGAAAAACTTAACTACTAGAGAAGGCTGAGATCAGGATAACCCTTTCACTCTAGCATGCAGACAACAATTCTCTACCACAAGCCTAGTAATAATACATTAACCTGATGGTGTTCCAATTAATCATTGAGGTGCGATTATCAGAAGAAAATACATATGCAATAAATGATGGAAAGAAAAATAATTCTCTTAACTCTAATCATCAATCACATAATAACACAACGGTTTAATTTTCATCATTAAAGACAAGAACTGTAAAACATTGAATCATATAACTTATCAACAGATTTATAAGCTCTTACTCATTGCAGCATCCATTCATGAGATGAAATAAGAAACAATGCGTCTTCACATCCAATCATACACACTTTTGATGAAAAAACATAAACTTTTCTCTGGTCCTAAAAATGACTTCTCAGTTAAGGAAACTCTGAAATAGTTCTTTAAAAAATCCAAAAATGAGGGTCTTTGCAACAACCATCGAGCTTTTGATAACATGTCGATCCTCCTATTTATAACATACTGTTAACTAAAAATAACTATTAAAGTGCAGCTAAGTAAAACAAAATTCGCCACATGGCACTTTCTTCTATCAGTCTTCAAAAAGTCATCAAATGATCTCACTTGAGTGGATGACTCTTCTCGTACTTTGACCACTTGATGAAGATATCCTCGCATGTGTTAGCATATGAGAATTTATGTTGTTCCATTGGGGCCAAAAGGATCTCTCGTATCTCTATTGTCTGTTCCCAATACTTGAATATTCATGCACTTAAATGTTGCAACATGGCTCGAGCTTTGATCGAGTGCTCCATGAACTGTTGCACCTGCCCTGGTGCCATGTCGACCACCTTTTTTATTTCCTCATCCCATGATGAGTCTTGTTTGATGTATGATTTGACTATGTTGCACAATTCGACAAAGTCATCGGGTGTGCCGAATTTGGGGAGGCCGATGTCTCTCATTTCCCGGTTGATCTTGGTCTATCTTTGATCTCACTCGACCCATTTCTCTTGGATTTCCCGATGAGGTTCCAGATCCATTTTTACCCAATATTCGACTGATTTCCTTATGCAGTCGTGCTCTTCGGTGTGTCGACCTTGTTGCACTGCGCTGATATAGTCGATCCTTTCCACGACTTGGTGTGCTTTCTTGTACCACCTCTCCATATCCTTGCATGTCGCTAGTGCCATGAGGGTGTCTTCTTGAAGCTCGACTATCCTTGTAGTGAATAGGTGTCCTTAATTTGTAAATTTTTTGTAGGCCTCCCTGAATTCGCTCCTTAGGAACACTGCACCCTGTGTGGTGTCCTGGTAATACTTCGTCGAGTGGTGCAAATGTTCCAATTCTTTTAGAGAAGCAACCAACTCCTATTCATCCCTTTTTTCTCTGTCTAGGGTGGCATATGTGATTTCCATCCCTACGCCATTAATTTCAGAGGTTTTGGCATGCTCTGTATTTGTTAGGTGATTTATATGTACTAAAAAAGACACTAAACTACCCTCAATTAAATTTTCAACTTAGTAAACTTAGAGTTGTGGCAAAATATATGCCAAAGGTAAAAGGTTGGAAGGAGTATAGTCTAACTACGGAAAACAACTATATAGGGCTAATATACTCAAGAAAACCTATCTAATGAACGAACCCTACTAAGCAAAATGAAAACTAGGTAACCTAAACACTTTTGGGCCAAGGACTGATGGATAGTTCCTAAGAAAGCAAGTAAAAACCCTATTCAAAGAAAACTAGTTCATGACAGTAAGAAAAGGTAAACTACTAAGCATACTAAGAAAATGATGAAAGCAAACTACTTTTAACTTGCAACCTACATTCAATGAGAAACTACCCTATGAAAGCAATTAAATAAGCAAGTAAGCAAAATAACCTATCTAACCTATTAAAGCAAATAGACAAGTAAGCAAAGACACCTAACTAACCTACTAAAGCAAAATACAAGTAAGCAAAGACAACTATATATCCTACTAAAGCAAAGGGACAAGTAAGCAAAGACTTCTCATTGAACAACTACCTAGCCTAAGAGGCAAGTGAACTAAATGCCTAATGCAAAACTATTTCTCTTGCGTGAAAGGAAATTTAAATGCTCGATGCAATACATGAAAGAAAATCTATTCTATTGAAAGAAAGAAAGATTAACAACTAAACTTATGAAAACAAGAAACTATCTCTTCTAATCTACGAAAGCAAGAAACTATCTTTAATCTACAAAACACTCAAATGTAATGTTGGTGGTTGTGTGAATGCCTTCGGTGGTGACAGATGATATCTCGATGACACTTAACCACAAAGGACAGTTCTAATGGTATAATCTCAATACTAATTTCAATGGCAAAATGAAAGGTGTGAAGTAAATAGTCCAATGCAAACTTAGCCATGAAAAAAGTAATGTTAAATACCCTGCATATTCATGTATGAACCATCAACAACATAACGAGGTTATTATTCCAATTCTACACTATGTAAGCAAACTAGATTCATTAATTAACTAAGAAATTCAATTGCACTTTAATTCTAAGAAAGGAAATTGCGTGAAATAAAACTATACTATGTCTATTTTAACCATTCAAGCTATGATAAGAGAATGAATTAAAAACATAAATTAAACTATGCTTATTAAGAAGGAAATTGACAATTAACCAACAACTAAACAAATGAATTCTATCTAAAATTGAGACAAGCAAACTATGATTAAGAAATTAAACCTATCCATCCATCAAAGATCCCTGTCAAATGAAGCCCAAATAGAGCTCTGTGTTATTCTAAAAACAACTCTGTTTTAAACTTGATTGTAAGATCATAAATAAAAGTGTAATCTGATATCTATATGCAGATGGAGTTAGTGTAGAGACTTGCAAGTCTATTCTTAGCCTACAAAACTAATTCATGCTAACATAACTCATGACACTAACCTGCAAAAGAACAATAAAACAATTAAATCACAACTAGCTAATTAAAACATAAAACATGCATGTACAGGAAATAAAAGACAATTTAAATTATGAAATGTATAAACAACACATTGATCATCACCAGACTACTGGTGGGCCCCCCAACAAGTCGTGGCTACCCTCTACAAGCACACTACGAACTTTAGCAGGCTGAATTCACCATGAAAGTAAAAAACACAGTTCTTGCACTATTCTGGCAATGTGAAAAATAAAAAATAGAGTACAATGAGTTTATCTCCAATCCGATGTCTATTCTACTTGCTTAACAATCTAATGATCATCCTGGTAGTATTTATAGGTTTACAACCCAGGTGATCGACCACAGGAGGGTCGAAACACCTCTAAATTCAACAATTTACAATAAATGCATCCATAACTAACAAAACGAAGGAAACCAATAATCGCCCTCTTTGGACAACTGAAATCGAGTTGTCTTGAGCTTAGTAGCTGGAGGGGGCAATGAAAAAAAAAACCCATGTGCCCAATTTGTCCACCACTGGCCGCCAATACCATAACCACCAACTTGCCTTACGTTTTTGTGCAATATTGGGTGCGGGAACGAGTGCTGGATCAAGTACCGGAACGAGTGTTGGATCAAGTGCCGGACCAAGAAACATGGTGCATTTTGCCTTGTAATAACAAAAAAACATGAATTAACTCTTGGAAACCATAAAATATGATAAATTAAGCTTGATTGAATCACAAAACACGAATTATACGTACCTGATGCCGATTATACCATTTTATCATAAAATTATTCAAAAATCTCCTTTGAAAGATGAAAAATGCATATGTACATATGGAAAAAAGTGTATAATAATGTCATGAAGATGATCATATCTCGGGCCCAACATACCCCCACACTTATGATTTTGCAGGTCCCATTGCAAACAAAAATAAGTCATCCCTCGAAACTAGGCTTGCTGAGGAGGATCGGCTTTAGAAGCCTCTCCTTCTTGCTGTGTAGGCTTAGCCTTGTGCCTCTTGTGTTGCTTTAATTGTGCTCTAAGGCTGTGGTTATATTGGGTCATCCCATCGACCAACCGTTGAAGGGAGTTAACTTTTTTTTGAAGGATTTCATTTTCATGATGAAGGTGTGCATCTATTGTCTTCCTCTCTTCCAATTGTTGGAGAAGCTGATGGTTTTCCCTTTGTAGCTCCTTTATAGTTGGGGTAGAATTAGTGATCTCCGAGAAGGCTTAGGTCCTTTGAGATATTTGGACAATTTATCAATTCTAGGATCAAAAGTGGGCATGGGTGAAGTAGGTGTGATGGGAGATCGGAAAGGTGAGGTAGGTTATGATTTTGTTTTCCTTAGTGGATCTAATCCATCCGCAAAGACTTCTTTAGGTTTCTTATGAGGGTTCTCAAGGTCGGAGGATACTTGGATAGGATTCGAAGCAGGTGGAGGCTTTGCATAAGGCTTGGTTCTTATGTTCCAGATACTCTTCTGAAAGGGTCCCTTACCAAATCAGTTGGCTCCCCTCTTGTTTGTGGGAATGATGGGAAAGTCTTGTTGCATTACTTCTTGGGGCTTCTTAGGTGTAGGATCAAGAGAAAATGAAGGCATTGGGGGGTCAACAATAGGCTTCTTTTGGTATTTTTCCCCGATGAAGAAGTAGGAATATCAACAAGCTTTTGGTATTGTTCCGGTAAAGAGGGAGTTTGTGCAAGGGAGTTTGGAGTTTTTGGAGAGTGAGGCTTGGATGGAGAGAAATTTTTTAGGCTAAGTGGATTTTTTCCGGTCTTAACTGTCAAGTGAGGATTTGCAAATTGGTAGATAAAGACATCCCAACTTTACCCCTGCTTCTCTAGTTCGGTAAGAACGAGGAGTTTGATCAAACTGTGGTGGAAGAGACTATTGTGGGGGTTGGTCACATTTTTCCTCACTTGAGAGGACATTTTCTCCAAGCTTTTGAGAAAATAAAAGGGAAAGTTCAAAGGTTTATTGAACATAAAATGAGCCAGCAATCTAAAGTGACAAGCTTTGAAGGTGGAGTATCTACCTTCACATGTAATTAACCTTGTGATAACGATGAGGGGATTGACCAATTCTGACTTTATCCACTCCTTAGCATACCCTTTCTTTCCTGAAATGCTCTTGAATTCGGGCTTAAACACCCTGTTGTAAATTGAGTGCGACAATTGATGATTTTTGAACCACCTATCTCCCATTCTTGGAAGTTTTGTTGCAACAACAATTGACTCTTCCGTGACTGCAAAATTGAGAGACCCTACATGTGCTATCTTGCCATGAAAACCAACTGCAAATTTCATAGAAAGGCCGTCATCATGGCCTTGCAAACTTGACATAAATGGCCCCCATACAGGACACAAGAACACTTCCTTGCACTATGTGAATTCTGGAATGGAAAACAAGTCTGCATAGGAGGATGGTTCGTATTGCTTGGGAATTGTGACAGATCTTGAATTCACTAAGCAAGGGCAAAATTGAGCCATGTAGAGACACAAATTGGGCACGGTTTGAGTGCAATTGGAACAGAGGGTGAATTTTACCAAGCAAGGGTGCAAACAGGCCAAGAAATGGCACGGGTTTAACATAGTCTGAGTGTGATTAGAATAGAGGGTGGATTCGGCAGAGGTTGGGCACGACTCCTTAACTCAGGGTAGAGAAAATGGCAAGGGAAAATGAAACAATAGAGTGCCCAACCAGATTTTGTATGCTCTTATGGTGGAGTACGATGCCCACATGTGCGCATGATCTGCCATGTGTGGGAGAATCGAATTTGATGGTGAGCTTGGGAGCAATGGAGTGGTGCGTACTTTGATCAATGTCCAAGTCTTTTGACTTGGACATTTGATCATAACCATATGAAGCATTTGTTAATCAATGCCTGCAACCAAGGTAATTAAATATAATTGAATTATAGTTACCTGGAATCTAGGACAATTACTGGTATGCAATGAAATGGCACTTCAAACGACATTTCATCTGGCACCTCATCCAGAACCTCATCTAGTACTTCATATGGTACCCCTATATTAAGTGCATTTTCGCCTCTTATAATGGACAACCTGCAATTTTGAAGTGTTTTTGACAACCATAGTGGTTAATGAGCAGAGGCAGAGTGCTCCATGCTTACTCATTCTTCTTGTATATGACATATAGTGTCAAAACCTATAATGAATGGGTTGTAATGAACAATAAACCGATAAAGAGTGGTCTGTTAAGCATGAGTTTAGTAATGTATAACACACAGGAGTTAAGAAAAAAATAACATGACTGTCAATTTAATAACCTGTATCATGGTAGTAATACAAAAATTCTTGCAAAGACTCTTTTCTCTAGGCAATAATCATTTGTCAGCTCATGAACCCCTCCCCCACACTTAAGTATTGTGACACCTCACAATCGAAAGTATAGGAAACTAGTCAGTATCCCCCAATAGTTGAAGATTTATAGTATGTCAAGTGTAAAGATGAAATTTCATAGATTGGTCCAACGAGACAGTTAGAAGATGGCCCCACCTATAGGATAAGAGATCCTATATATAGATAAGAAGAGGTAGGCAAGAGAGTTTCAAGATAGTCTTAGAGTCATTTCCCAATGGAAAATTGATGAGATTCATTAACCTTAGCTTAACCACACATACTCCATGTTAGCTTTGTTTGCAAGTAATTCCGTACATTAGGACAAATTTAGATTTATTTTTTATTTTTGTCAGATCATCATCCTCGCTAGGTAGAATGCCCAACTACCAGCAAGCCTGTTCAGTACTATGGTGGGTTTACCTAGTCATACCACAGACCGATACCCACTGCCAGTAGACCTGTTCAGTATCCCAACAGGTTAGCCTCTTAAATCCTCAGAGACTGGCCCTCCATCCTTTAAGATTTTAGTATAAGATTGCTTATGCAAGAAGATGGGGGAATAGCTCTGAAACAACTTTTTCTTCCTTTTTTTTTCACTTGGGATGGTATTAATGTTAGAGGATGAATCTCCGTTATATTTTGTAGTGGTTATCCTGATGTAAGTGGTACTTAAGCATATGTGGTCTATCTAAATATATGATATAATCAAGCTTTTTAGTGTGTAGTGTATGGTACCATCGAGAAAGAACATAAAGGTATCTCTAGGATCAACTCACTTTCTTCTTTTGTAATTATGATGATGTTTCCATGACTAATTGCTAATGATACCTCCATGTTACTCTTTGATAAAGACACTTGACTTACGTACTCAGGTTTCTTGGAAAAACTGTACGAGAGACCTCTAGGCTGGATAGTTATGATATCACTTCCTTATACAGTGGTGAAGAGTTTCAAGAGAAACTGCTTTAGAACGCCTTAAAAATGAGAATGTTTGCAAAAATACGGCTAACTACATTAATTCAATATTCATTTGATGCTTTAGCAGACACAAAATTCAAGTATAACATGTTTTGAAGAAAGATCTTGAAACTGTGTACTCCTGGTGAAATAAATACTTACAGAAACCTCTTAGAATTGCCTTATTAACAAAAACTATTTACATATATATAGTAGGAAATATTTAAATTTTTTTTCAAGAACAAGGGGCAACTTCCCCATCTACTAAGGCCAATGCCTTGTTAGCTGTAATGACCTGTAGAAAATCTTCTCTGGAAATGGGCTTATGATAAAATTTAAGTCGGTGTCCATTTACCACAAAGGATACTTGTCCATTGTCAATTGTTTTAATTTTTATAGCTCCATTGTCATATACAGTGTCTACCTCGTAAGGGCCCAACCAATGGGTGGTAATTTTGCCTTTGAAGGTTTTGAACTGGGAATCAAACAACAGGGCCCAATCACTAGGCTGGAAGTGTTTCTTTTTAATAAACTTGTCATGCCACTTGCTCCTCTGGTTTTGGACCAATATTGTCCGTTGGATGGAATCTTGCCTAATTTCATCCAACTCATTCAACTGTAGGGATCATTGCTTCTAAGCCTCATCCAGGTTCAATCTTAATTCTGCGGCAATACGGAAGGTCCTTACTTGGAATTCTATTGGTAAAAGTACTTGTTTCCTATACACTAGCTCATAAGGGGTATGCCTAGTGGTATTTCTCCAGGTAGTTTGGTATGCCCACAAAGCCTTTGGGAGCCTATCAGCCCAATATCAGTGATGTAACTGAATAGTCTTGGTCAATATGGCTTCCAAAACTTTGTTTGTGGATTCTACCTGACCATTGGCTTGCGGGTGGTATGGAGAAGATTTACAATGTTTAATCCCATATTTCACTGTTAGCTCTTTCATCATCTTGGAAGTGAATTGAGTGCCTTGGTCGGTAACAATTTCATGAGGGACACCGAAGCGGGTAGAGATGTCTTCATAGATGAATTCGACAATAGAATTCTCTGTGGCCCTAAATAGAGCTTTTTCCTCTACCCATTTGGTGACATAGTCCATACAAACTAAGATACAGTTCTTCCTATGGGACATGGGTGAAATTGTTCCTACAAAGTCGAGGGCCCATTTTTCAAAGGGTTCTATCATAACTTGGGCCTGCAAAGGAATTTCGTTAGATGATGTAGGTCTTCCTAACCTTTGGAAACTATCACAACTTCTCACATACTTGGCAGTATCTTTGAAAATGCTAGGCCAATAGTAACCTGAATGTAACACATTATATGTTGTACGTTTGTCAGAGAAATGGCCACCACATGGTCCATCATGACAACTTCATAGTATATTAGGTACCTTGTCCTCTCGGACACATCTACGAATAATAAAATTAGGACCTGTGCAAAAAATATCATGACCAACCCAAGAGTAATTAGCACTTTGTGTAATAATTTTTGGCTTTTCATGAGGTGACAAATGAGACAGTAACTTCCTAGTGGCCAAATAGTTTGCCATATCCGCAAACCATGGGGTATTGACAGAAAGGGAAAAGAGATTCTCATCTGGGAAACTATCATCTACAGGGATATCATCATCCTCGTTCTTTATGCGGGAAAGAAAGTTAGCTACTACATTATCCTTTCCAAGTCGGTCAAACATAGTAATATTAAATTCTTGCAATAACAAGAGCCACCTGGTCACTCAGCCATTAGTTAAATGTTTATTCATGAGGAACCTAATGGAAGAATGATCAGTGTGTACAAATACTTCATAACTTGTAATGTAATGAAGAAACTTGTTAATAGCATGAACAACTGCCAATAACTCTTTCTCAGTGACTGTGTAGTTCAACTCGGTAGGGGACAAGTTCTTGCTTACAAAATAAATGGCATAGGACTGTTGGTCCTCTTTCTACCTTAATACCTCTCCGATTGTAGTGTCAGAGGCATCTGTGGATATATGAAATGGGAGAGTCCAATTGGGCCCTCCAAGAATTAGTGCCACAGACATCTTGGCTTTCAGGGTTTCAAAGGCAGTTTGACAATGCTCAGTCCAAACAAAATCAACATATTTTATCAATAATCCAAACATAGGTGCAACAATCTTTGTAAAATTTTCAATAAACCATCGGTAATATTTGACATGTACAAGAAAGCTTCTCACCTCTTTCTGAGTCTTGGGGGGTGGAAGTGTAATAATGACCTCAATCTTTGCAGGATCGACTTTTATTCCTTCAGATGAAACATGATGTCCTAGAACCACTCCTTTAGTTAGCAACATTTTGAATTTTTCATGACTTAGGGATAGGTTCATTTCATGGAATTTGATGAGGACCTTTTCTAAGTTGTCTAAGGCTTCCTGGTAAGTTTTTCCATAAACTGTGAAGTCATCCATGTAGACCTACACACAATCATGAATAAGATCGGAAAATATTCCTAATACTGCTTGTTGAAATGTGGCACGAGCATTACACAATCCAAATGGTAAGACCCTATAGGCATAGGTTCCCCAAGGACAGGTAAAGGTAGTCTTGTCCTGGTCTTCGGGTGCTATAAGAATCTTGTTGTACTCGCTATACCCATCTAGAAAGGAGAAATACTTCTTTCCAGACAAGGTATCTAGAACTTGGTCAATGAAAGGAAGAGGAAAGTAGTCTTTCAGAGTGGCCTTATTGAGTTCCCCGAAATCAACACAAATAATCCATTTCCCGGTCACTTTATTTGGAACCACTACAAGAGGGGATACCCACTTACTATCGGAGATGGGATAGATAAATCCGACATTTAACAACTTTTGGATTTCCTCCTTGACTATGTCTTTGAGTGCTGGGTTCATCCTTCTCTGGGGTTGCCTAACAGGTGTTACTTCCCCCTTGGTGTATATATGATGGATGCATGTGCCAGGGTGTATACCCTTCATGTCAGTGTATTCCCAGGCAAATGCTCCTGATTGTTCTTTAAGGATATCTACTAACTATTTCTGTTGGTCTGTATCTAGCCCGGATTTTATATGTAAAAATTTCCTTGGACTAATCTCATAAGGCATAGTATAAGACATGGCAGATTCATCTATTTCGAAAATAAAAGATGTCGAAGACAAAACAGATGGATCTAATTGTTCTTGGAATTCTTCCCCAAACATGTATGTAAATTGGGGAAAAGACTGTGGAAAATCCACAAATGTAATAGCAGAAATGAATTGGTTTAGCACATTTTCTGGTGTATTCTCCTGAAGTGCCCTTGCATGGTCACTAGGAAATACAGGTTCTTCCCAGTCTTCATTCTCGTATGGACATTCAAGCCACCATAGATTTTCCATAATAGGTTGAACTCAGGGATAATTTTAAGGATGGAAATTTATTTTAAAATGTAGAAGCCTTGTTGAATATTACTAATCCTTCATATGACAACTATAAATGATTGGCGATATTTTTGTAAAAATATTCAAATTTCTAAATATTTTATATAGTTTTTATAAAATTTTGGCGATTTTTGAGGTAAAATAATTTTATCCTATAGAATTTGGGTGAATCATTTTTAAAATAGAAAATATCGATTACCAATCAGTCTGGATAAGGAGGGACCTTCTTAATCTGTGAAGGTTCATTTTGGGGAAGCTTGGGTTCTTGATTCTTCGGGATAATAACATCTTCCCACCTCATGTCATCCGTGGGTTGTTGGGTGGTTTCTTCTTCTTCTTTTTCCTGGATGACTACTGAAGGTCTCTACCTATCTATAACTTTTCCTGATCTTAGTTGAATTTCCTGTAATGAAACATGAGTAATGACATATGTCGGGAAGGCTTGCATCTCAACATTGTTAAGAGGTCCAGGGGGATTATTATTGGGATTCGTCACTGGATGTGCCAGTAATAGTGTTGGTTTTGGGGAGCTTGCATTTTGAAATTGTAGTGGTTGCTGTTGTGGGATAGGAGGTAAAGGTGGTGGAACAAAACTTGGCAGAAGTTGCGGAGTGTTTGATGAGAACTGAGGATAAGGATGATTATACATAGGGATAGGTGGAGCTTTAGGGTTTCCTTGGTTGTGTCCTCCCCTCCATCCTTGAATCCAAGGATGTTGTTACTGAGTAGACCAGTTTTTCCAACCTGGTGAGTTCCATTGTTGTTGTTGATAATAGGGTGGAACTTAGGACTGTAGATCAGGGTATGTGGGTTGATTCCTAGGCTTCCATGGCCTCCTACGTGCATAAGAAGACTCCCCAGGGTCTCCACTCCTATAGATGGATAATGAACTGGGCAATGATGGACATTTTTCAGTCACATGGTCTTCTGTACAGAAGCCACAAACTGAAATGTTATCTAGTGGTCACTCCCTTCAGGAATGCTTCCTCCTGCATCTTGGGCAATATATGCTCATTGTTGCATTTTCCTCCTCCTATTTATTTTTGAGTTTAAGGGTATCCAAATGGGAACCTATTGTGCTTAAGATGTTAGTCTTGAAGTTTTCTAAAAGGTTCCCTATCTCCGCTCTCGTGATACCACCTGAACTGACTGGTTTTAAGCTTCTATTGTAAGGGTCCCGAACGTTCTTTCATGTTTTGGCTCTACTCCTTGATTAGTTTTTACACATTTCACATATTTCAGAAAATGGTTTATGATAAATATCACCTAATTCCATCAGGTTAAGCATCTCTAAATATTCTTCTAAAATTCCCTTAAGGAAAAGAGCCCTAACTGCATCCTTTGGGAGGTCATGGTATTTTGACTTCTTGGAGATATAACCAAATCTTTCCATATAGTCTTCAAGGGTCTCGTATTCTAACTATTGGACTTTAAAGATGTCATTACGAGACTCTTTGGTCTTGCAGTAGTCTTGGTACTTCTTAAGAAAGATGTCTTTCATGGCTTCCCAAGACCTAATACTAAATTTTCCCAACCCCATGAACCATCTTAGTGCAGAGTCTTTGAGGGTGGCAGGAAAGAGTTTTAATTTCTGGGCATCTTGTACATAGTTGTAGCTCCTACAAAAGATGTCAAATTCAAATAGGAAGGTGTCCGGATCTTCACTGTTTTTACCATAAAAGGTAGGCGGTGCTGAGAGAGGAATATTATTCATGTTTACATTTGGAGTGGTGTCTAAAATCGGAAACCCGAAGGTAGTTTCGGTTTGGTTTCCAGTTTCTTCTTCCTCCCTATGTATTACATTGTTATGGTCCTCCTAATCACCCATATTGGCTTGGTTTCCAAAAATAGAGTACCTAAGTGGTTGTATCTTTGAAGGGAATAAGGTTTCCGTTTGATGAAAAGGTCTTCCTACTGATTGGATGTCTAGGAATCTACTCGAGTCGGTTGATATTATTGGTGCCAAAGTTTCTGTGTCAATCTAAGAGATAATTACATTGGCTGAGCTACCAAACAAAAGATTCACCTATTCAGGGTCTATGATATCCTTAAAATTAGAGTCCTCTGGTGGTGGTGTAAAAGAAAAGGTTGTATTGTTTGGTTTTGTGGAAGACTCGAGTGGTCTTAACTCCTGTCCTAATATGATTGATGCTTCAATTTCTTGTTCTATAGTGCTCCCTGTGTTAGTCCCTTCAGAGACTATTTTAGCTCTTTGGGTTGAGCTAGCTCCTGTTTTTCAGTATCGGTCTGCGGATTTTATAAGCAGAACGTTCCTTCCCCCAAAGAGATCAGAAGGAACCTTGGTTCAAAGGTATGATTTCGATTTAATGTATCTACCTTGTGGGTCTCTAGGCCTATTCATGAAAGAAAGCAAAAACAAAAAGAAAAAACTACCACTTGATTCCTACGTCTATTCATGAGAGCAAACAAAAAGAAAAACTACTATTGGGTTTGGGGGAACCTGCTATAGAAGATGCACAGGTTCTTACCTTTCATCTTAAAGTTCCCCCGCCACCAAACTAATGATAAGGTCTAAGGATGATCTAATTCCTAATTACTTCTTACCTTAAGACAACTCCTGGGCAATGGCACCAAAATGTTAGGTGATTTACATGTACTAAAAAATACACTAAACTACCCTCAATTAAATTGTCAACCCGGGGTAAGTGAACTTAGAGTTGTATCAAAATATATGCCAAAGGTAAAAGGTTGGTAGGAGTATAGTCTAACTACGAAAAAAAACTATCTAGGGCTAATCTACTCAAGCAAACCTATCTAATGAACAAACCCTACTAGGCAAAATGAAAACTAGGTAACCTAAGCACTTTTGGGCCAAGGACTGATGGACAGTTCCTAAGAAAGAAAGTAAAAATCCTATTCAAAGCAAACTAGTTCATGACAGTAAGCAAAGGTAAACTACTAAGCATACTAAGCAAATGATGAAAGCAAACTACTTTTAACTTTCCAACCTACATTCAATAAGAAACTACCCTATGAAAGAAATTAAATAAGCAAGTAAGCAAAAGCACCAATCTAACCTATTAAAGAAAATAGACAAGTAAGCAAAGACACCTAACTAATCTACTAAAGCAAAAGACAAGTAAGCAAAGGCAACTATCTATCCTACTAAAGCAAAGGGACAAGTAAGCAAATACTTCTCATTGAACAACTACCTAGCCTAAGAGGCAAGTGAACTAAATGCCTAATGCAAACCTATTTCTCTTGCGTGAAAGGAAATTTAAATGCTCGATGCAATACATGAAAGAAAATCTATTCTATTGAAAGCAAGAAAGATTAACAACTAAACTTATGAAAACAAGAAACTATCTCTTCTAATCTACGAAAGCAAGAAACTATCTTTAATCTACGAAACACTCAAATGTAATGTTGGTGGTTGTGTGAATGCCTTCGGTGGTGATGGATGATATATCGATGACACTGAACCACAAAGGACAATTCTAATGGTATAATCTCAATACTAATTTCAATGGAAAAATGAAAGGTGTGAAGTAAAGAGTCCAATGCAAACTTAGCCATGATAAAAGTAATGTTAAATACCCTGCATATTTATGTATGAACCATCAACAACATAACAAGGTTATTATTCCAATTCTACACTATGTAAGCAAACTAGATTCATTAATTAACTAAGAAATTCAATTGCACTTTAATTCTAAGAAAGGAAATTGCGTGAAATAAAACTATACTATGTCTATTTTAACCATTCAAACTATGATAAGAAAATGAATTAAAAACAAAAATTAAACTATGCTTATTAAGAAGGAAATTGACAATTAACCAACAACTAAACAAATGAATTCTATCTAAAACTGAGACAAACAAACTATGATTAAGAAATCAAATCTATCCATCCATCAAAGATCCTTGTCAAATGAAACCCAAATAGGGCTCTATGTTATTCTAAAAACAACTCTGTTTTAAACTTGATTGTAAGATCATAAATACAAGTGTAATCTGATATCTAGATGCATATGGAGTTAGTGTAGAGACTTGCAAGTCTATTCTTAGCCTACAAAACTAATTCATGCTAATGTAACTCATGACACTAACCTGCAAAAGAACAATAAAACAATTAAATCGCAACTAGCTAATTAAAACATAAAACATGCATGTACAGGAAATAAAAGACAAACAAAACCCATGTGCCTGATTTGTCCACCACTGGCCGCCAATACCATAACCGCCAACTCACCTTGTGTTTTTGTGCAATACTGGGTGCCGGAACAAGTGTTGGATCAAGTGTCGGATCAAGTGTCGGACCAAGAAACATGGTGCGTTTTTCCCTGTAATAGCAGAAAAACATGAATTAACTCTTGGAAACCATAAAATATGATAAATTAAGCTTGATTGAATCACAAAACACGAATTATATGTATCTCATGCCGATTATACCATTTTATCATAAAATTCTTCAAAAATATCCTTTGAAAGATGAAAAATGCATATGTACATATGGCAAAAAGTGTATAATAACGTCATGAAGATGATCATATCTCGGGCCCAAAAATATTTATCAAATTTTCCTCTATGGGACCCTGTCATTCCTGTGAGGTCGTGGTCATCTTGCAGCTGATCAATTATTTGCTTCGCTTGTTATATCATGATAAACCCACTTTCCCGTGCATCCTGCACCATAGGGAAACCTCTATGTTGCACCAAAGCTACCAGGGGAACCTCTGTTGCTTCTACAGATATCATTTCTTCCCTAGCTTTGAGGGCCTCTTGAGAAGATTTCTCTATGGTTATCATCTGCTCATCCAGGCTCATGGCTTTGAACTTGGTCATTTTGGGTTCAACCATCCTTGCTACCACCTTATCCCAGTATTGGGCATTTTCTGTGAAGACTTCATCTTCAAATTTGTCATGGACGTAAGGCGAGAAGAACAACACTTGCGAAGCATGTTTCAAGACCAGACCCTTTGGCTTGTACTTGTGAAATCGACCCGTCTGTAATATGAACTCTAATTGGATCAACCCTTATTGTTTGGCTTGAGAGGTGTCTTTCACCATGTAGAAGCCTACATGGAAACTATAAGGTATGAACAATCGCTTCTTGTCCTTGACTAGAGTGGCATTGTAGACTTGCAGGATGGTCTGGTAGCATATATCCCCTACTACAAGTCGGTCAGGTACATGCGCTAGTAGGAGGTGTGGTGCTCCAGTATCCTCAAACACCCTGATGTAGGTATAACTCTCGTCCAAATACTAGTGGCCTACTTTTGATATCATATTTTTGGCCGCAATTGATAGTCTGGGGCATTATTTCTTTAAAGAATGAAATAAATATGTGTGATGAATTCATCACAGATGAGGGAGTAATATTTCTTGTACCTGTTCTCCCATAGGATGATGAAATATACATGGACCAAGAGCTCTGCAATGTGTCAGCTCAGGTTCATGCCGACGAAAATTTTTCTGGCGCACATGACATAAAGTAAATATGAAGCCATGTAGAAGGCTGGTGTCTCTCCTTCCTTCAACGTCTGAGCCTATTGTATGCAAATTATCAGTTGCTTAGAAATGATGGCTCCCAAGTTGAAGTCGCTCTCCAAAATCGCCACTGTGTAAGATAAGGCAATCCAAAACTCTGAAAATATGGAGCAGTCTTTCTCCCCATATAATCTGCAGATGAGAGCCATAAAGTAGAAGTATGGCTCCCTTAAGTTGGCTGTCTGGTACCAGTCGGTGCTCCATTTGGTGTATTTCTTGTCTTGCCTCCACCATTTTGCCATCACCCAGCTGGTGTCATGGTGCTCATATAACTTCACGATGAAATCTGTATTCATCCATTCCTCAGGGTCTCAGAGTTTGTAATATTTCTGGACCTCCACCAAAAGGAATACCTCGACACACCCACCATTGTCGTCATTGATTAAAAACTTCTGTGTGTCTGTCTAGTTGATGAGCCACTTCAGAAGTTCTATACAAGGAAATATGAGGGTTCTACTTTCTACCATGTGCAAGTACGACCATCATATATTCAGAAACACCTCATCATCAAGTGCCGTCACATCTAGGTCGTTGTGTGGGATATATTTTGGGTATTCTTCTTGGATGATCTTCTTAAAGATCTCTCCCCAATGTGGGAGTGCTGCCTTGGACATTATGCTTGCATTTGTATCTCCAAAGGCCGATGGATGATTAAAAAACCTTCTTCATCATTGTTTTGATGACAGGATTTGGTCTTGGAGTGTATTCCAATTGCTTCACGACCCCTGGAGAGGAACCTTCACCCAAATCTGGTTCTTTCAGCTTTGGTGCCCTCGACGATCGTTTAGTGGTTGGATTTCTTGGAGGCATTGTTCCTGCAATCAAACTAAACCCTCAGAGACTGCGTGAAGAACGAAACCGGATAAAAAATATATGAAGTGTAAACATGTAAAATCCACATACTTGGATACATACCTGTAAATCTTGCTAAACTTGGTTATTTGATACTCACGTGATCTTTGCAGCTTTCGAATTGATTGTCTCGCTTCTCTGGATTCTTTGAATTTCCTTGTGTGCAAAATGATTCCTCTTACCAAGGCTCAAGAGAGTTTAAACCAGTGAAGAACTTACTGTGTCACATCGGCCATTCAATTCGTGTGATGAGTGCAATTTAAAAAAATCTGCCGCCGAATATCTGCAACTTAAATTCATCGTGGGTTAATGGCGAAGGCATGAGGGTGATGTGGTCTATATTTTATTTTAAACGACTGTTTTGATTTGTGCATGAGGTAGAAACTAATGTGAGATTTGGTATTAATTAGACCCTTAAATGCTCAAAATCTAATCGTATCCAACGCTAAAACATCCCATCATGTCGCTTTCTTAGTGGGTGGATCGGGAATCGGGGATGCACTTTGAACATTTTCATTGATGTCTCTTGAAAAATATCCAAAGACGATCAATATCATCATACAATGATGTCATGGTAAAGCTAACTCAGAGGTGTGACTTGGACCTAGGGAACCAAGAATGACTCGGGGTAAAACTAGACCGTACGGTTCTTCAATCTGCAAAAGACACGTGGTGTTGAAGACCGGTGATCTAATTCGCATGTATTAATCGGAGTCGGGACTTTCCTTAAGTTATGAATTCTAAAACAAACCTTGGTTTTCCGATGCTGAAAATTATCCAGGGTTGGCGATCACCGATAAACCTATCACGTGTTTTTTTTTTCTTCGGATTAACTTCTTCGCAAAAGTCCTGATGTCGAAAACACATCGGGGATCGGTGATCGGGAGTATCTTTTAGCACGATTAGAATGTTTATGGTAATATTTTTAGGTTTCCCTCGGTTTCGATAAGCACATTGGGCATCGACTATCGACGATCTCTTTTCTTTCTGGGTTAACGACTATTCCCTTCATCTTTTACCGATGCCGAAGGGGATCAACTATCGATGATATGTTTATGCAATACTTGTTGTAAAAAAAAAATTCCTTTTGCTGATAACGATGAAGATCGACGCTCGATGACTGAGGTTTCCCAAGTGGTTCTTTTCCATATTTGAATTCCTTTTGATGCCGAAACTGAGTGTGTCGGGTGAAGTGTCTTGGCTTTTGATTCTTTATTCAGGCATTATGGATTTTTAAGCCACAGGGTTTCATAATTTCAAATAGACCTAGAAAGTTAATGAGAGTCAAGAAAATAAGAAAAGCCAAACATTTCTCAAAATGAAGTCGAATCAAAAAATGCAAAGATCAAGTGGTACCCAAAAAGTGAAAAGATGACATAGGATTTTTAGGGTGTGTTGAGTGCTCAACAAATGGCAACTTACTGGGCGAAAGCATAAACTTTGTTCCTCCCTCAGTCTTGACTGATGCAAAAGCTGGTTAAGAAATTAACTGGTTTTTAATCAGAGCCTCTTTTATCCTTGCATTTGAAATTCTTGGTTGGTGCATTTGGGCCTGCCTATAGGGTTTTCAACCTTTATTCCACCTTCGTTTCCTGTAACCCTGAATCGCATCCCCTTTGACAAGTGTATAGTAAATCATTCACTGGAACAAAGCCTTTATTTATCCTCATTCACTTGCTATGGTGTTACTCCGCTGCCAATGAGAATCCATAGCCCCAACAGAGTCACCCCGACGTCACAGACCTTGCTCTGCTGCTAGCAAGAATCCATAGCCCCGATAGAGTTATCTGCATACCCTCTCTTACTGTGCACTCGTTTGATATAGTTGATTTTTATTTCGGCAGAACGCCCTGAGTGAGTGGGAGGGGAGGACGTCTATTATCTACAAAATGATATGGTTAAGGTGAAACTGGCTAGCTCTATCTCTGAGGTACATGTAGTTCTTTCCAGCTTACCATCTTTCCCTTAAGGTTTCACCAGACCACCATATAGACACTTCTGCATTTCTCAAAAAATGTTCGTCTATGTAGGTTAGATAGAGAGCCCTTTGAAACAATCACAGGTTCCCCAATGTTTCTTTGTGTTGTATGTGAATGATGAGTTAGGAACAAAGTTCATCATATCGCATGATTTGAGGTCAACCATTGTCTTTCTAAACATAATATTCAAAATCACAGAAGTACAAATAGCAACAGATACAAAAAAAAAGAAAAATGCATTTCACAATCGATGTATCTAAAATAAACATCGTGAAAACATAAACAAAGTTTTTTTTTTTTTTTTAATGGAAATACTGTTTTAGGGCTTTGCCGTTCACTAGGAGGGCGTCAGGTCCCCCCCTGAGATTTTGCAATCGATACATGCCAACCCCTATCTTCTCAGCCACCTAGAAAGGTCCGAGCCACATATTCTGAAACTTAGAATGTTTCCATTTCGTCTCATTTGCTCGGTCCCATTTCAGGACTAAGTCTCCCACTTCAAAAATCTTCTCTTTAGCCTTATGCTTATCAAACCACCTATTCACTATCTGTTGATGAGATATGAATTTTGATTTCTCTTTCTCCCTTTCTTCTTCTAGCATGAGGAGAGTATCAAGTATTTTTTGTATGACTAATGAGGGTTGTCCTCTTGAATCCTGAGTAAGTTGAAGGGATGGAAGATATATCCCGTTCGGGAGAATGGCTTCCTGTTAGTATACCAAAAGGTATGGATAATTCCCTATAGATTACTTGGGTGTAACTCTATCGACCCATAAGGAATGAAGTGAACTATGCCAGTTCCTCTGGTTGTCTGTAATTGTTTTCTTCAATATCCTCACTAGGTTTTTATTAGTTGATTCTGCCACTCCGTTTCCTTGTGGATAATAATTTGTAGAGTATCTAATTATAATTCCTTTGTCTAGAGAAAAATTTGTTAATAAGATGGAAGAAAAGTAAGCTGCATTATCAAAAATAAGAAGAGAAGGGACACCAAACCTTGTGATCAGTTTTTGTTCTATGATCACCACCTTCTCATTTACATGAGTTAGAGGGGTGGCCTTTGCCCATTTCGTGAAATAATCGGCGGCAGTAAGTATGTGAATATGGTGTTTTGAAGAACTTGGTGTAATTTCTCCTATGATATCTAACCCCCATTGCTTAAATGGCCTAGAAATGACCACTGGTTGGAGTGGGATAACTTCTCTCTTTTCCCTCCCCGTGCTTATTTGACAAGTCTTACAATTTCTAGCATATGTGTGAGCGTCTCTGAACAAAGTAGGAAAATAATAGCTAGCTCTCAGTATTTTATGAGCGGTGGTGTTTCCTGCGAAATGTCCACCGACAGGACCATCATGGAGCTCCTTCAGAACTTATTCTGCATCTTCACGTTCGAGACATCTTAAAAGTACCCCACCATAATTAACACGGAAGAGCACTGAATTTATGAGGCGATATTGTGCAGATTTTAACCTGAGGGCTCTCCTTTCCCTATGGTTTAGGTTTTCTGGGCAAGTACCATGATGTAGGAGATAAGTTAATTTCTCATACCAAGACTCTTTCCCTGGGGAGACGTATGAAGCCTCACCACACCATAATTACAATTCATTCTCCCATCCGGGGTCTTCATTTACTTGGTCCTGGGCTTCCATTGCCAGTTTGCATAACCCTTTTCCCTTGACCAGTTTACCAAGTTTTATATCTAGATCAAATTCTTGGAGTACTGCCATCAAGTTTCCTCTCCTTTCACCCATCTCCTGTTGAGTAAATAGGGATTGGACTGCAGGGTGAGGTATGATGACTTTGGTATGGTTCTTAAGGATGTAAGATCTGAAGTGTTTTACTGCCTTGTATACCGTATAGGCCTGCTTGTCTATAACAGGGTAATTTAGTTCCGCCCCTTGGAGATTAGTGCTCATAAATGATATCGGGGCCTTGTTGCTGTCATCGTCCTTCTGAGTTAATAATGTGGATAACGATTGGTCGGAGGTGAAAGTATAGAGGAAAAAATCTTTACTGAAATCGGGACTTCGCAACACTGGTGCTTGAGATATTGTCGTCTTAATTTTTCTAAAATCCCTTTTCCTTTCATCGTCCCATTTAAATTCAACATCTTTACAAATCATTTTTTGTAAGGGTTTGATAGTTTCAGTGAAATTGGGGGTGAATTTCCTCACAAAATTGATTTTCCTAACGAATAATTGCATAGCCTTTTTGTTGTGAGGTAATGGGAGTTGAGATATAGCTTTAATCCTTTCTGGGTCTATGCGAATCCCTGCTTGGTATATAATGTGGCCTAATAGCTTTCCTTCCTCGACACCGAAGATAGTTTTCTTAGGGTTTAAGGATATACCGTATTTCCTACACCTTTCGAAAATCTGGGTTAAGTGTTGGATGTGATCATCTCCGTTCTTTGATACACAATTACATCATCCAAATAGACTACTACACATCTGTTGATTAGTCCTCAAAACGCTATGTCCATGGTCCTCTGGAAGGTTTCCTCTGCATTGATTAACCCAAATGGCATACGTTTATAAGTGAAGGTTCCCCACTTGGTTCAAAAGGTAGTTTTCAAGCGATCTTCTTCTGAAACTAGAACCTGGTTGTAACCTAAAAAACCATCCAGCAGGGAGAAAATCTCGGAGCCAGAGACGGTCTGTAACAGTTTCTCCATTGGTGGGACTGGGTAGTTGTCCTTTTCTGAAGCTCTGTTGAGGTTTCTGAAATCTACGCATAGGTGGATTTCCCTAGAATTTTTCCTCACAGGGACCAAATTTGCTACCCATGCAGAGTGTCTAACCTGGAAGACAATTTTGGCATCTAATAGTTTCTTCAAATCCTGACACATGAGAGGTTCTAGGGATGGGTGGTACTTCCAAAGATTTTGTTGGAAGGGTTTCACTTCAAGTTTTAATGGGATAGTGTGTTGAATGATACCGATATCATATAAAGTTTTCATATCTCTTTAGGACCATGCAAAGACATCTTGATATTGTTTGAAAATTTTGAGATAGGCCTTCCTTTCCTCTTTAGATATTGTCTTGCCGAGATTTATATTCTTGGGTTTTTCTGGGGTTCCTAGATTTATAGTTTCGTGCATGGGATAGGAAGTACCCGTCTTTGTGTTCTTCGGCCCTTTAAATTTTTCCCTTAGGTCAAAAAGGTTTTCTAAATTGGCTATTCCTTTCGGTATTGTGTGAGACCTAGATTTTTTAGTTGGCTGATCTATCTGAGGATCAGCTTCTGCCGATTGTTCTCGAAACACTTTATCGTCAATATCCAAATCTTTAAAATTATCCCGATTAGTCAAAAAAATTATAATCTATTCATCTCCTTCAAAGACCTTCCAATTAGAAATATTGTTGGGGACCGACGGTTTGTAGATTAGCTCCACAGTGAACCGGGAGGCTTCATAATCTTCTAGAGCTGATAGCCTCGAGGCAGCGGTGGCCAGAGAATAAAAAAGAATGTTCTTTGTTCTGGGGATTGTTGTAATGTTAAAGGCTTGAAAATGCTCTACTAGCCTATGCACTTCCTGTTGTTAATTCCTCAGGTGTGGAAAGTTTCAATGTATAGTGTTCCTTACTTGTCTAATGATGATTTCAAAATCTCTGAAAACCTTCAATTCTTTAACGTTTAAGTCCATGGCTTTCTTTAGCCCTTGTACTAGAGCTTCATACTTGGTGGTATTGTTTGTGCATTCGAACTCAAGTCTACAGGACATAAAATGTCGTTTACCTTTTGGATCAATGAGGATGCACCCCGCCCCTGACCCTTCTTGCGATTTAGAGCCATCAAAGTATAAAGTCCAAACTTGTAGGACAAACCTTTCATCTTCCCTTTTCTTGTCACTTTCCTCTTCCCTTCCTGTTTGTCTCGTGATTTCTAACGTAGGTTCTTGACAGAAGAGTATTTCTTCCGCCGTCGTTGGCAGTTTCCATTGAAAAATCATTTTGGAGTTTTGAGTAAGAGGGACATAAGACGAGAGAGGGGAGAAATTCCCGAAGTCGGAGTCACATGAATACTTTCCTAGCACAGGGAAATCTGCCAATGAGGGTTCATTGAGGGTTTCTAAGTCATTGACAATATGTTTTAGATATCTTTCCCTATAGATCCTGATCATGTTCATGTGCCCCTTTAATGGAAACCAAAGGTGAGCCCAGTCTGTGCTAAAGTATATGTTTAACTTCTCAGACCAATCTCAACTTAACAACAATCCATAAGCTTCTAGGATATCTACAACGATGATGCCGATTACTTGCACAAATTTAGGGTGTGTCACTATTCTGATAATTACATCTTTGAGTTCTCCCATGACCTTCACCTGGGTCCTGTCTAATTGTATAACATGTTTATCACTTTTGAGAGGGAGAACGTTTAATTGTTTGCAAATAGACAATGGCATAACATTGGAGGATGCTCCCGATTCAACCAAACAATTATGGAGGTTTCTGTTGAAGACTTCAAACGTCAATATAAACAGTGGGAAAAAAGGTTTTCCCTTCTTATCTTCAGAACAAGTGTTCATAGTTGGTTTATTTCTTGGGTCTATGGGAGTTAAATTTCTTCCTTGGTCAGTGCTTGTTGTGGGATTTTCTACCACTTTTAATGCTTGTAACAAAAATTCCTTTTGCTGAGGGATTCTACATATGTCCATGACCGATATGTTTTCCTTCAACTTTTTAAAGTCTTCTACTATGTTGTAGTCTAGATTGGGCAATTCTCGTGTATGGAGGCTTATAGGGTTTCTTCTGGGAGAAAAAGGCACTTTCGGGTGATCAAGAGCTGGTCTTCCTCCTGAAGTTTGGGTCGTAGTAAGGTCGTTTGAGACAGGTTGACCCCTACTTCATTTTTTCATAGCTAAGACTTCTGCGGGTGGTTCTTGAACCTCAAATAGATCATCCGAGGGAATTGGTAGGTCAGGGTCCCATATTAACATGGTTGTTTCTTCTGGTGGATCAACCTCTTCCTGATTAGAAATATTCATAGTTGAGCCGCTTGATTGTTCGGTTAGGGAGACTTCATCGAGAAATTGGTTGGCCATTAAATTCATGGCATGCACCCATTGAGGGAAGTCTCTTTCAGAGTGATTATCTTGATGATAGGTACATAAAGAGTCAGATGCTACATTTCCCAGATCGATGTTTAAGTTGGCTGGGGGAGGTTCAATTGATTTGAAAGGCAGATTTCTTTAAAAAAAAAGGTTTATAGGGCCTCTGGCCTTGGTTTCCCTCACCTACACTTCTCTTAATGTCTATGATTTCGTTTGACAACTTCTTAACCATGCATTGTAGGTCCTCTATGTCCCCACTTCCCTTTTCAGGACCTTGTTCTGTTTATTTCCTTGGGGGTATATTCAGTAGTAGTCCTCTCCCGGGAGGAGGTTGAGATTATTTTTTAACTAATGAGACCTAGACTTCTTTACATCCCTTCATTTGGAACTCTATCGCTTTGGATTCTTCAAAATTCTCAGCTAAGGTTGGTTTGGCAACCCTTTTCACAAACATGGAAATAGAAGCTAGGAGAGCATTAGTGTATACTTCGATTTGCAACTCATGAGTGGGTTTAGCTTCATGTTAGAATTTGTTTAAGATGGTGGTGAATATTTGATTGAAGTCTTTAACCATTTCCTTTGAACTCATGGTGGTGGAGAACAACTCAACCATCAAGTCTCCTGTAGTAGTTTCTTCTGCAAATTTATCTAGAAAATCCTTTCGAAACTTCATCCAACTAGTTATGGATCCTACAGGTAAGTTAAAATACCACGAGGAGGAAAAATTCTCGAAAGTGTAGGGGAATAGCCTGCAAACTATGTCTTCATGTTGGAAATTCATCAGTCAGATAACTAGTATGACTTTGTTGATATGGTCTTCAGAAAATCCTGAGGTTTTAGGGTCAAATTTAGGGAGTAACTTCTCTGGGTGTCAGGGAAGGTTATGTAGTCATCCATAGATGACCAAAGCATCTCCAAAAAACCAAGGTTGGTTATTCTGAGGTGGGTTTCCCCTTTCTTCATCATGGTCATTGTTATCTTCCATGTCTTCAGATTGTTCTGAGTTAAACCCTTCCTCTTCAGAAAAGTCATCGGGCTCAGAGTAGTTACTGACCGGTGTTTCGAGGATTAGATTAAGAGGATGTTCAATTTCAGTGAGGGAAAAATCTATTAGGTCTTCTATTGTGTGCACAAAAACCTGGTTGGGGGACTCGACTGTTGGTCTTCTTATTTGTTTTCTTTGAGGAAGTAACAGAGCTAAAGGTAGTGCACCGATCTGTTGGGCATAAGCTCTTGTGATTCTTCTGAATTGGTTCAATTCCTCGTGAGGAAGAGCATAAGTTATATTAGGGAACAAATGTTATTCCTCGTGCTGGGGTGAGTTACTCATTTCAAGAGTACTCAGTGTGTGTGGGCTGTCTTGGGAATGACTAGCCATGCATGTGGGCTATTTTGAATCTACAGGTTGTGTGAAATACTATGTAAAAAATATTTCCATCCATTCATTCTTCAAGCCCTCCTTCTAGCTCCATTTCTGTTGAGGGGTTCAAAATCCCTTAAACTCAACAATAGGAACCAAACCTGCCACTGAGGCCCAATTGAACTCTACAACATTTAATGGTGGAATGGTTCTCCAGATCTTGCGATCTAACCAATTAATCGATGGGATTTAGATTTTCTGGTGAAGGCTTCTCCTTTAGTTCAAACGTTCTATTTTTTGTATTTTCTCTTATAGGTGGGACCGATACAAGATAAAATTCGGTATAAACCAACTAGGTAACAAAGTGGGAAAATATTAACTATTGGAGAAGGCTGAGCTTGGGATAACCCTTTCACTCTGGCATGCAGACAACAATTCTCTACCACAAGCCTAGTAATAATACATTAACCTGCTAGTGTTCCAATTATTGACTGAGGTGCGATTATCAGAAGAAAACACATATGCAATAAACGATGGCAAGAAAAATAATTCTCTTAACTCTAATCATCAATCACATAATAAAACAATGATTTAATTTTCATCATTAAAGACAAGAACTGTAAAACATATAATCAAATAACTTATCAACAAATTTAGAAGCTCTTACTCGTTGCAACATCCATTCATGGGATGAAATACAAAATAATTCGTCTCCACATCCAATCAAACACACTTTTGATGAAAAAAACATAAACTTGTCTCTGGTCCTAAACATGACTTCTCAATTAAGGAAGCTCCGAAATAGTTCTTTACAAAATCAAAAAATGAGGGTCTTTGCAACAACCATTGACCTTTTGCTAACATGTTGATCCTCCTATTTATAACATACTGTTAACTAAAAATAACTATTAAGGTGCAGCTAAGTAAAACAAAATTTGCCACATGGCGCTTTCTTCTATCATTCTTCAAAAAGTCATAAAATGATCTCACTTGAGTGGATGACTCTTCTCACACTCTAACCACTTGATGAAGAGATCCTTGCATGTGTTATCATACGAGAATTTATGTTGTTCCATTGGGGCCGAAAGGATCTCTCGTATATCTATTGTCTGTGCCCGATACTTGACTATTCTGGCACTTAACTACTGCAACATGACTTGAGCTTTGATCGAGTGTTCCATGAACTATTGCACCTGCCCTGGCACCATGTCGACCACCTTTTCTATTTTCTTAGCCCATGATGAGTCTTGTTCGGCATGTGATTTGACTATATTGCACAATTGGACAAATTCATCGGGTGTGCCAAATTTAGGGAGGCCAATGTCTCTCATTGCTCGGTTGATCTTGGTCTAGATTTTTTCGCACTCGACCCATTTCTCTTGGATTTCTCGATGAGGTTCCTGAGCCATTTTTACCCAATATTCGACCAATTTCCTTATGCAGTCAATGCTGCTTTCATTTAGTACTCAGATGCCGTGCTCTTCGGTGTCTCGGCCTTGTTGCACCCCGCTGATATAGTCGATCCTTTCCACGGCTTGGTGTGCTTTCTCGTACCACCTCTCCATGTCCTTGCACGTCGCTAGTGCCATGAGGGCGTCTTCTTGAAGCTCAACCATCCTTGCAGTGAATAGGTGCCGTTCATTTGTAAATTTGTTGTAGGCCTCCCTTAATTCACTCCTTAGGAACACTGTGACCTCTGTGGTGTCCTGGTAATACTTCGTCGAGTGGAACAAATGTTCCAATTATTTTAGAGCAACATCCAACTCCTATTCATCCTTTTTTTCTCTATCCAGGGTGGCATATGTGATTTCCATCCCTATGCTTATAATTTCAGATGTTTTGGCATGCTCTGTATTTATCCAATTTTCCTTTGTGGTGACGAGGATGGAGCGATCTAGAGTGATCCTCCTCTTCTTGGTGGTTCTATGAATGATAGGTTTTCTTTTCCGGTCGTAAGAGATGGCATGTATGTCAACAACTTCATCAATGGGTTCGGGGATTTGATGATCTCCCTAGGTGAGCATATTTCCCAGGCTCCCGATGGTATATATTTGTTTAAGACTGGGTTCTTGAACTTCCTCCCTGTGTTCTAAAATTATGGCTTCTGTTTGTTGCTCATCGGGAAGTTGAGCATCGATTGAAATTAAGGCATCTGGAGTAGGCTTGATACTTACTTGGTTATCATCCATTCAGACGTCAATTTCTAGCTGTTGAGATTCTTCCTTTTGTTCGCCTGACCTTGGATCATCCTTCGGACTATCCGCTTGGGTCTCCAGTGCATCAGGCATCCTAGTGTCTAAGACACTTTCGACCTCTTGTTCACTTTGTGGAAGGTAAATTTGAGCGTCGAGAGTTGGGGAAGATTCCTTCTCTGGATCCTTTTCCTCTATGATATGTACAGGGGCCACCAGGGATACTTCGGGCTCTCTTCATCATCATATATGTTTATCAATTCACTAAGGGGGTTTGGTGCACTTTCTCTCCCTGATGTTTCAACTGTCTCCGACTGAGCTGAAATAGCCCCCGGTGATCCGACCTGTGGCATTGTGATTTCAGGGTTGTCTAACCCGACGATTTCATCAATGCCTATTAGTTCAGGCCCGCTTAGGCCTGTCTGACTTTCATCTGGGTTGTTAGCAGGGGACCCCTTCATTCTTGTGAGGTTCGGGTTATCTTGAAGCTGATCAATTATTTGTTGTGCCTCTTCTATCATGAGAAAAATGTTTTCCTGTGCATCCTGCGTCGTAGGGAAACCTCTATCCTGCACCAGAGCTACCAGGGGAACCTCTGTTGCTTTTGCTGCTATCATTTCTTCCTTGGCTCTGAGGGACTCTTGATTCAATTGATCTATGGTTGTCATTTTCTCATCCAGGCTCATGGCTTTGAACCTGGTCATTTTGGGGTCGACCATCCTTGCCACCACCTCATCCCAGTATTTGGCATTTTCCATGAAGAATTCATCTTCAATTTTTTTGTGGGCGTATGGCCAACATGATGACATTTGCGAAGCATGTTTCAAGACTAGACCCTTTGGATTTTTCTTACGAAATCGACCCGTCTGGAATCTGAACTCTAATTGGCTCATCATTTCTTCTTTGTCTTGAGCGATGTCTTTCACCATGTAGAAGCCTACATGGAAACCATAAGGTATGAACGGTCACTTCTTGTCCTTGACTAGAGTGGCATTGTAGCCTTGCAGGATGGTCTGGTAGCATATCTCCCCTACTACAAGCCATTCAAGGACATGCGATGGTAGGAGGTGTGGTGCTTCGGTAGCCATGAACACCCTGAAGTAGGTATCACACTCATCCAAATACCGATGGCCTACTTTTGATATCATATTTTTGGCCGCAGCCAATAGTCTCGGGCATTATTTCTTAAAAGGAATGAAATAAATACGTGCGATGAATTCATTGCAGACGAGGGAGTAAGATTTATTGTACCTCTTCTCCCATAGGATGCTGAAATATACATGGAGCGGGAGCTCTACGATGTTCCATCTCAAGTTCATGCTGACGAAAAATGTTTTTGACGCACATGACATCAAGTAAATTTGAAGCCATGTAGAAGGCTGATGTATCTCCTTCTTTTGGCGTCTCATCCTATTGTATGCAGATGCTCAGTTTCTTAGAAATGATGGCTCCCCAGTTGAAGCTTCTCCCCGAAATCACCACTGTGTAAGCTAAGGGCATCCACGCCTCTGAAAATCTGGAGAAATCATTCTCCCCATATAATCGACAGATGAGAGCCATCAAGTAGATGTATGGCTCCCTTAAGTTGGCCTTTTGGTACCAGCCGATGCTCTGGTTGGTGTATTTTTTATCTTCCCCTCAACCATGAGGCCATCACCCAGCTACTGTCATGGAGCTCGTATATCTTCATGACAAAATCTATATTCAATCATTCCTTAGGGTCTCAGAGCTTGTAATATTTCTGGACCTCCACCGAAAGGAAGACCCCGACACACCCACCATTTTCGTCGTTGATTAAACACTTTTGTGTGTCTGTGTGGTCAATGAGCCACTTCAAAATTTCTATACAAGGAAAGATGGGGGTTCTGGTTGCTACCATGTGCAGGTATGGCCATCAGATATTCAGAAACACCTCATCCTCAAGCACCCTCACATCTGGATCATTGTGTGGGATATATTTCAGGTATTCTTCCCGACTGATCTTCTTAAAGAGTCCTCCCCAATGTGGGAGTGTTGCCTTGGACCCTGTGCTTGCCTTTGTATCTCCAAAGGCTGGAGGCTTATTAAAAAACCTTCTTCTTTGTTGTTTTGATGACAGGCTCTGGTGTTGGAGTGTATTCCAATTTCTTCGCGACCCCTAGAGAGGAGCCTTCACCCAACTCTGGTTCTTTCATCTTTGGCACCCTCGACGATCGTCTAGTGGTTGGATTTCTTGGAGGCATTGTTACTGCAATCAAACTAAACCTTCAGAGACTGCGTGAAGAACAAAACCAGATAAAAAATATATGAAGTGTAAACACGTCAAATCCATAGACTTGGATACATACCTGTAAATCTTGCTAAACCTAGTTATTTGTTACTCACAGGATCTTTGTAGCTTTCAAATTGTTCATCTCTCTTCTCTAGATGCTTTGAATTTCCTTGCACGCTGAATGATTCCACTTACCATAAATCAAGAGATTTTAAACCTATGAAGAACTTACCATTTCGCATCAGCCATTCAATTCGGGTGATGAGTGCAATTTAAACAAATCTGTCGTCGAATCTCTGCAACTTAAATTCATCGTGGGTTGACGATGGAGGCACAGGGGTGATGTGGTCTATCAGTGATTTTAAACAGCTGTTTTGATTTGTGCACAAGGTAGCAACTAATTCCATATTTGGTATTCATTAGATCCTTAAATTCTCAAAATCTAATCGTATCCAACACTAAAACATCCCATCGTGTCTCTTTCTTAGTGGGTGGATCGGGAATCATGGATGTTCTTTGAAATTTTTCGTTGATGTCTCTCACAAAAGATCCGATGTCAATCAATCTCATCGTACAATGCTGTCATGGTAAAATTGACTCGGAGGTGTGACTTGGACCTAGGGAACCAAGAATGACTCGGGGTAAAACTAGATCGTACGGTTCTCCAATCTGGAAAAGACACGTGGCGTTGAATACCGATGACCTAATTCATATGTATTAATCAAAGTTGAGTGTTTTTTTAAGTTATTCATTCTAAAACAAACCTTGTCTTGTCTATACTGAAAAGTATCCAGGGTCGGCGATCGATGATAAAATTCTTCGCAAAAGTCTCGATGTCAAAAATGCATCGGGGATCGGTGATCGGTGATCGAGAGTATCTTTTAGCGCGATTAGAATATTTGTGGTAATATTTTTAGGCTTCCCCTGGTTCTGATATGTGCATCGGGCATCGATTATCGACGATCTCTTTTATTTATTGGTTAACGAATATTCCCTTCGTCTTTTAGCGATGTTGAAGGGGATTGGCTATTGACGATATCTTTATGCAATACTTGTCGTAAAACAAAACTTCCTTTTTTCGATACCGATGAAGATCGACGCTCAGCGAATAAGGTTTCTCGAGTGGTTCTTTTCCATTTTGAATTCATTTCGATGCCGAAACTGAGTGTGTCAGGTGAAGTGTCTTGGATTTTGATTTTTTATTCAGGTGTTAAGGATTTTTAATTCATGGGGTTTCATAAGTTCAAACAGGCCTGAAAAGATAATGAGATTCAAGAAAATAAGCAAAGCCAAACATTTCTCAAAATGAAGTCGAATTAGAAAATGCAAAGATCAAGTGGTACCCAAAAAGTGAAAATATGACATAGGCTTTCTAGGGTGTGTTGAGTGCTCAACACGTTGTAATGCTTCTGACTATAAGTCTGAGTTTGTCACATGTCCAGGTCTTGAAAGGATGCACATTGCACAATATAGTGTAACTTCGGGGAATTATCTAAATAGGACATGAGACTCTGTTTTTGTCAAGTATTTTTTGCCTAATATATTCTTATGTTTAATGGAATGGAAAGAATAATAAAGTTGCAGGAATTTTGATCTATCACGTGTCACTCATGTGGTATTTTCATATGTGTGTGTATTTTTTTTGCATGATGATAATAGTAAGCTTTCAATTAGGGAAGGAATGGATATCAACCCAGATGGATCTATGTGTGTTTATTCCTTCATCCTTGACATAAGACCAAATGGTCTCTGTGATCCTCATTGCATCTCGGATGAGACCTTCTTTGGAGTTAGCTGAAGATTGATATATCTATGCTTTTAGGTTTTTGTTGGTCAACTCTGAACGAACCCTAGGTCTAAATTCCCCAACGATAAGAAGGACGCGCACAAGTGTGAATGACAGTGAAAAATTGTGTGAGTTATGACACTGGAGGATGGGTCACTTGCACCACAAGGATTTTCTGATATTGAGGGAGATTGTCATTGGTCTTCCAGAATTCAGTGTAGAGAAACAGGGTGTGTGCAAGGGATGTGAACTTGGAAAGTATGCCAAGACGACCTTTCCTAGCAGTGATAGCAGGTCCAAGGGGATATTGGATATGGTGCATTTAGACATATGTGATTCTATGTCCGTGACATATTTGAATGGTTACAACTACTATGCAACCTTCATTGATGATTTCTCCAAGAGAACATGAATCCTATCATTAGCACTGTGGTTCCTCTGACAATTTCTGAACAAATATCTCACCACAGAAACCTAAATGAGCAACATGAATCTACTTCATGAAGACCAATGATGAGGTACTTAGTTGGTTTCGAGAGTTTAAGGCTCTCGTGGAGAAATAGAAGGGGAGGAAGGTCATATTTCTAAGGTCAAACAATGGGGGTGAGTATACCTCCAACAAATTCAAGAATTTATGCAAGGAATCAAGAATTAAGGAGATGATAGTGCCATACAACCCACAATATAATGGGGTGGAAAAGAGGAAGAATAAGGCCATAGTTGAAGCTTCCAAGGAAATTATACATGTTGCTTTGGGCAGAGGCATGTAAAAAAAGAAGTCTATATTCAGAACATGAGTCTTCATGAGGTCTTGGAGGAAAAGACTCTCGAGGAGGTGTTCATAGGAGTGAAACACAAGGTTGGGAATTTTCACATCTTTGGATACCTAGTATATATTCACGTACCATCAGAGAAGATGATGAAGTTGGAGCTGTCAACGTAGAAGGGTATTTTTTTGGGATATAATGAGACTTCAAAGGTGTATCAGGTGTACATTCCATCATAGGGAAAGACTATGGTGAGCATGGATGTCATATTTTAGGAGAGCATATCCTTTAGGAAATCACATGGATCTCTTCCAGTAGTAGTAGAGGATAAGGAGTGAGAGTCTCCAAAGATTAAGGAGACACCAACACCATCAACATGAAATTTGTCTTCAGATCACAAGGAGGAGTTGGATATTCCTTCTAATTTTTTCAGGAGGAGGCTGGAATGGCTTGAGTAGACACCAAGAGATGATCAAGAGCATGTGGAGGCTCCTAAGAGTACTTTCAGGGAGAGCATACCACTGAGACAATTTCCTAGTTACGTGGTGCTCATGAGTGACATCATCGATTATGATCCTACCAATTTTGAGGAGGTATCAGGCCACTAGGTTTGGAGGGATGCAATGATGGAGGAGTATGCTTCCATCATGAATAATGATGTGTGGGAAATTGTTCTAGGGCCAGAGGGGAAATCAATGTTGAGCTTGAGATGGATATTTAAGATCAAGCATACTGTGAATGACAACATTGAAAAGTACAAGACGAGCTTTGTGGTGAGAGGGTTCTCCCTAAAGGAGGGAGTGGAATATGAGGAGAAATTTTCTCCAGTCACCAGGTATACTTCTATTAAGGATGTTTTATCTATTTCTTTAGATATGGGATGGAGGATACATTATATGGATGTGAAGACAAACTTCCTCAATGGAGTAATCGAGGAAGAGATGTACATTGAGAAACCTCAAGGCTTTGAGGAGCATGGGAGATGTTCTCATGTATGCATATTGAAGAGGAATTATATAGACTTAAGAAGACACCGAGGGAATGGTACTCGATTATTGATGGGTATATGCTAGGCATGGGCTTCAACAAGAGTGATGCAGATCCCAACTTATATTACACACTTGTTGGCGATGATCCACTCATCTTGGTACTTTATGTATATGAATTATTCCTTACAGGGTGAGAGAATATCATTGAGATGTGAAAATGAGATTTAGCTTCGGATTTCAAGAAGAAGAACATTGTCATGATGTACTAATTTTTGGGATTGAAGGTGTGGTAGCAGATAGGTGAGGTTTTCTTGGGCTAGGGAAAATATGCAGTTGATATCCTAAAGAGATTTGGGATGGTGGATTACAAGCCTATGTCTACAACCATTATAACCAATCTGAAGAAGTTGAATGCTTCTAAGTCAAAATTGGTTGATCCTACATTGTATAGGAAATTGATTGGTTCCTTGATGTATTTTGTCAACACTAGGCCAAACATATGATTTGATTTGAATACTGTGAGCCAGATTATGGTAGAGACAAGGAGGATGCTTTGGATTACAATGAAGCATGTGCTCAGGTACTTAGAAAGTACAATGGAGTATGGGATGAGATATGTCAGGAGTGGTGGAGTGTATTTACAGGGCTATACAATCTTAGACTGGGCTTAGAGTGTAGTGAAAAAGAAAATCACCTCAGGGTGTTGCTTCAGCTTGGGATCAACAATTATTTCATGGTTTGGAAATAAGAAAATGTCTATGGCACTTAGTTCAGTGGAGGACATGTACATGAAAAAATTCTGGTGATTTATGAAGCCATATGACTTTGCAAGACACTCACAGGTTTATTTGGTCATGACTTGGAGTCAGAAATGATCCGTTGTGATAATTGGAGTTGCATAAAACTATCAGATAATCCAATGTTTCATGACATGTCCAAACACATGTCCTTGGGAAGTGGAGAGAGAAACGCCCTCTAACAGGAATTTCAGAATGTTCAAAAATAACAATCTTCCCGGCGTCTGCATTTTTCCATGTTATAAGAAATACAAGAAGAGCAATCCACAACATTCTCGCATCTATTTGAACTGCAGAGACGACCACCAATACTTCCGTCAACGAAAGACTGCCTTCTCCTTTTCATCCTCTGTATTTTGCATTCTGTCATCTGAATTAGTATCATCTTGCAAGGCAATGTTCTTGTGATCTCATACTCGTAGAAGAGAAAATGTGCAACAATTCAGGTGAAGACCACAATCAAATTGTCTTTGATCTTCAGGAATGGACTCACATTTTCTTTACAGCTCTCTCTAGGATACTGAATTTGACTGGCATATTGCTGTGCAGAATCCAGAGTACAAATTGCACTTTGAAAATCCCCTTTAGCTGTATCTTTGTAAGCTAAAATTGCAAGATCATACCACTCCATATCTTTCGTAGTAGAGGAGTCAAAACATAGCTGCTATCTTTCACCTCCGTTGTCTCATCTTCATCCACACTGCATTCTGACTCCTTTATAAAATTCACTTTTAGACTTCCTTGCTCGCCTTCACTTGTACATTCATCAGTAATATTATACTATGATCCAATATCATCATTTTCTTGTTCCCAATACATAATATCCTCCAATTCTGCTGGTTGTTCCAGCCACTTATCCCTATCCCCTTCAATATGTGCTGTAGGTAATTGTCCTAAAAGATCATCTTGAATAGTATAAATACAATCATCAATTGTGCCTACAACTAGTCTTTCAGAAGGAGGCTGCCAGTTAATCTTAAGGGCCCCCAAACGTAGCTGCTGATACATGCTTTGATATGGATCAGGATAAGGATAAAGCCATCAGGTCTGATTGATAACAGATTTGCAATTAAATTTCCAACAAGATTTTTTTATTTTTTATTTTTATTATTTTTAAATAATTCAACAGATTTTCTGATCTTCTTGATCGCACGAATCGCAAGAAGAGAGCATACTAATCTCTTGATTTATTTTTATTTATGTAGGTTAGCGTGGAAAATTTATTGGTGATAATTTATTGTTTTTTATTTTTGAAAATAAGATTAAAAACTTCTAACGACTAACACTTCTAATGATAACGAGATCATTTTATTGTCCTAATCTATTCTATCTAACTTGTTTGAAAGATTTTTTTTATTTCCTACGTAAAAGAATGCTTCCAGTGAAGCCATCTACGGATTAAAAATTCAAAAATGCTCACATCAAGATTTAAATTTTTTACCTAATTGTTTGCAAGGATGTGAGTAACCTGTCTTATTCTTGGAGTTGGCACAAGGTTCTTTTGAAACCAATCTTCATTACCGTTCTTTCTCTCCAAGAAGTACCTATTTATCGTCTTTAAATTCTTCATCCGTGGATGGATTAGTGAGAAATGGGGGGTTTTAAAACTAAATTTGAAACTAACTAAGCTAATTGCGAAAATAAAACACTCCAAACTTGAACTCCTTTATGAAGATCCTGCTATCACCAGGGTTCACAAGTTAGACCATAAAAACAAATGCAAAAAATAATTACTCAATCCTTCTAGTTGCACTTCCCCGACAACGACGCCAAAATGTTTAGTTCTAATTGATGATGACAATCAGAGTTCATTTAATGTCAACCTGGGAAGGTAAACTTAGAAGTGCTTATCTAAAATATATAGATCTAGATAGATTCCTAATATGTCCGAGATTTTAAAGTTTCCTTACAAGAACATATTCATCAAAATCTCTTTCAACAACTAATCAAACCTAGATCTAACGATTGTCAAGATCCTAAGGTTCTCTTACAAGAACACCTGAATTTTAGGATCTCCTACAATATTAGAACATTTAACAAAAATTTAAAAGATGAAATGAAACAAACTTAAATATAATAATTGTATGAGGTCTTACGGTTCTCTTACAAGAACACTTTCAAATAAGACTCTTCCAATATTAGAACATTTAACAAAACTTAAGAGTTGAAATCAAACAAAAACATAAATAAAATTATACCTAAAATAAGCAAATCATCATGCAAGTGAGGCCATGGGGGCCCTCCATAACTCCACAAGCACACCACTTTAAAGGAGACTCAGATGTAGAAGCAAAATCGAAGTATGATTCTTTATTTCAAAATCTCCATTACAAACCAACTCTAAGGTTACAACTCTAAGCTTCTAAGATTACATACTCCAAAATTCTAAGATTACAAAACTTCAGGATTACAAATGGAGGAGATTGTACTCCTATTTATACAATGGGATGAGTAACAAACTCATAATGATAATCCACTAATCTCTCTTTAGTTCCATACATCTCTCAACCATCTAGACACATAACCCTCTTTTGTCCTTGATCTTCTCCATGAGATCATGATCTCTTATCTTATCAAATTCGAATTTGATCATTCAAGGCCACATAAAGGTGTCTTGGAAGCTTCTTTTGTACCTACACATGTCAACAAACTCATTCTAATTGTTAGGTATAAGTATAAGTATATTATTTTCTAAAGTTTAACCACAAATCCACTTAAAAATGTTAAGAATTAATAAACCTTGGAAAAACATAGTTATAACCCAATTATGAGATAAATGTAATGATGTGGAGGTGGAATGAAGGTGACATGAAGGTAATATGGAAGTAATGTGAAGGTTTTAGTGAATTAATGGAGTGAGAATAGGTACTATTTTGAGGCCCTACATACCCCCAAACTGAAGGTATTGCATGTCCTCATGCAATCAATTACATTACTTTTTGATACTTGAGCTTTGGCTTAAACTCTGCATGATATCATTTACTTAACTTTTGCAAAGTATTTTTGATGAACTGCGACCTGGTTGGTTCTTGTGTTTCAACCATATTTTGTTTGTTGCATTCAATGTTAATGTATGATCTTTGCATAATGTGATTTTTATCGCAGAGTATTTTTGTTGGAATGCATCATGGTTGGTTCTTGTGTGACAACCATGATTGTGTTGGCATCCAATTAACTTTTAAATACTTTTGACAAAGCCATTTATATGCTCATGTAATAGTGAATATATTTTGAAGGTATGTGA
>ML793783.1:79755-95445 GCA_009831015.1 Picea engelmannii
CATACCTTAACTTACCCTTTCAAAAATGGATGAGAGTTGTGCACGTGTGGCTGCAAAATTCTGTTCATAATCTTCTTTACTTGGTTGTGAAAATGGTGGATGAGGTCGAAAAAGTGAATCTTTTATTGTTGCTACATCTGCTGTATGTTCAGAATCTGCTGCTGCTGCTAAATCTGCTGCTGGATTTTCTGCTGAATGTGACTGAAAATGTACAAGGCTTGGAAGGTATACAAAATTAAGAATTTACACTTTCCCCTAGCCTTATATATTGACTTGTCCTCAAGTCATTTACATCAAAAACTGAAAAAGAATGAAAATAAATCTGCTTCCTCTGCTACAAAATGATTGGTCTTCAAGTCTTCAATGCTTATTGGAACAATTATTGTTATGTGAATAAATGTTTCGGTGTCAAACATAACAAGAAATTGTTAACTTAGTGGACATTGATGAATTCCACTAGTTAACACGAGAGATCCCACCATTGATTCCAATGGGAGTCAAGATGCTCCGAACACATCTTTCTAAGTATGAATGTATGTGTTGTTGTCGAATACTTAGAAGATCCGATGAACAAGGGACATTAATGTATTCCCTTCGTTTATCGGCATGATAGCTTGCCCTTAAGGCATGCAAGATTCAAGGTGTTGTTTAGAAAAATATTTAGAATCAAGGATTTTGACTCAATGGTGTATGGAAGTAGGGTTTATTGGCAAGTGTAGGAAAAGGAAACTGACAATGAATATGTAAGGTGGGCCAAAAAGCTTGTAGATGAGCTTGGTTGGTTTTATTTGTGGGTTAGGGTTGAAGAAAATGTAATGAAGTGTATGAAGTGAAGTGTAATGGGAAATGGATAATGACTCTTGCTGGAATTATGGAATGAAAACTTTCAAATATAGCAATGGAATGGAAAATCTCAATGGAATGCAAAATTTCAAACATAGAAAATCTACTCATGAATTCTGCTAAAAATAGCCGAGTTTGACTAGTCTTTGACCAACCACTTGGAGATGTCGAATTCAAGTGTGAATAGGTTTTTCACCATGCTTGTACATTTAGGAACAAACCCAGCTCTTCCAATTTTTCTAATCTGTCATGCAACATGTCAAACGATTAAACTATTACAGGAAGTTGCAAGAATTCATAATTTTCTTGAAATTTCATTTATATTACAGGAAGTTGCAAGAATTCATAATTTTCTTGAATTCATAAGTTGACTATGGTCATCCATAGTCAACTACCATTTCTAGTTTCAAGGCCGAGGGATTGGTGGTTTAGTAACATTGACCATTGACATAATAAGGCTACATTTAACCATGGACAGCTATAGAAAATCAAGTTCTATTATGGTCTAACATTTTTGTGAGTCACTGTGAGAGCATCAAGAATGGAAAACTATATGCAATCATGGTCAAACAAGGTTAACCATAATCACCCATCATTACCAGATTAGGGTTTAATGAATTACTAGTGTCATAGAAAACTATATGCAACCGTGGTCAATCATAATTATTGGGTTAAGTGTTATAGGGTTCGTAGAGTTAACCATTGACATTATATGGCTCCTCTAGTGTCCTCTACTTTCTCATATGAGATTCGTTTCACACTCGGTATAGCTCGTTGGATAGCTATCTTCGAGTTATTTTATTTAAGCTCTAGAGACATAGTGTACCTTGGTACACTTTGTTCTCGTGGGTTTTGATTGGGTATAAACATCGTTTAGGGCCTCAAAATCACCCCTCAATTTCATAACTTCACAAACTTGAAAAATGATTATAAATTTGATTGTGTTATTGTTATAACCTCCCTTTAATCTACACCATTGATATCAAAATTGGAACAAATATAAATCATTGAACATATCCGCCATCCATCGATGATCGATGACCGACTATTCTTTTTTTGCAAACCGAACTTTCCCACCGATCTTCCCAATGCCTGATCCTCGGTCAATGACCATCGACCATTTCTCTTCATAAAAAAATGTTTCTCATGAATCTTTCCAATCCATGACCATCAGTGATCGATCATCGACAAAATACTTTTTCAACCAACTTAGTTTCAATTTCTTCAAACCCTGACCAACGACTGTCGACCAACTCTTGTATGACCTGGAAACTATCCTGATGTGGCAACTATTTTGATGTGGCATGACACATAGATGTTGACATGGCATGACACACCATCCCGAGGTATCAACTTGGCTAACGTGGAATGACACATGAATGTTAACGTGCACGACACGTGGATGATGACATCATCACCCTCTTTTCCTTCATCAACTATCGACCACTTCTCTTGGAATACTTTAAAACACTCTGCTAAATCTATCGATTCTCGATTATCAACCATCAATGATGGTATATTTCTCTCGATCAAATGAAAACTCTCACCAAATTTTTTCGATCCCCGATCATCGGCCATAGATGATTTTTTTTGGAGAAATTTGACACTTCAAAATTTTCAACCAAATTCTCGATGAATTCAGACTGTCGATCTACTTATTCAAAATTATCTCAGTTATCAATCTGCATATTCAAAATGATCTCGATCGTCGATCTTTCAATCTTCTCCCATATTTTTTTACGCCTGATCATCAACCATAGACCGTTAGAGATTTGTTTTGGATGCGCAAAAATTTTGCCAAAATATGCCAATCCCTGATAATCGACCGTCGATGATCAGAGGCTTATTTTGGCCTAATCCAATTCTTTGCCAAAATTTCCAATTCAACCATCAGACATCGACATATTCTGTTGGTGAACTTCAACACTAAGAAATTTCAGCCAAATTCTATGATGAATATGGACCGTCGATCAACCCATTTTCCCAATCGCGAAAATTGAATCTCGACCGTTGATCTACTCAACCTTTCAAATGGATAAATCCTTATAAATTTTTAAATTGACCACAAATCTAGGTTTTTGATCTTGAGATCAAACACGATCTCGGTTGTTGATTCACTGAACTCTGCCCAATGCTACAACGACCATTAAAACTCAAATTTCGACCCTTCCAGGTCGAATTTAACTCTACAATGACCATTAAAACTCGAATTTCGACCCTTTCAAGTCGAATTTAACTCTACAACTTTACAAATTGGCTCCATGGAACCTCTTAAACAATTATGATTCATTTAAACATGAATATTGACCACGAACTTGGGGATTTCACTATGATTTTCTCTCGATTTCCCCCAAATTCGCATAGGCCAAAGTTTACAACAACAAATTTACCCAAATTCGCATTGGTTCTTGGCCCATATGGGTCTAGTGTTGAACCAAAATCTCTAATACCACTCTGTAATGTGCCCGATCCCCAACTGGGTCACGTCACTACTAAAACGAACCAATACAAATGTATGATACTCACTCTAAATGCAGAAATAACCCACAACATGAAATTCATACACATGCAACTATCTATGTTGTTTAAAACCGTAAATACAATTGCTTAACTATGCATAGAAACAACTAAATAACGTATAGAAAAATTCAACCACATAATCAGGAATTTAAATTCATCATTCTACTCCCAACAAGAAATAATAACCAAATATAACTTAGAGTAATTTGCACAACAAATATATTAGCATTATACATGCATAAGCACAACAAATACAAACATTATCTTATAAAATGTGCAACCCACTATAGAGGACATATGTTCCTCCCAACCATAGCCTTGTTGTTCCAATTCTCAACAACAAGACACCCCTGAGTTGGGGCTATGAATCCACAAGAGACGATGGTCCCTAAGGCTGGCTAATGTTCCCTTCTCAACAGTCAACTCACGGTTAATTCCAGTCCACCAGCTCTCCTCCCCTCAACCTGCACAACCCAAGGGATGGAATCTCCCTTCACTGATCAAGTCCCTCAGGCCTTTCCACTCCCCTCCAAGGCTTCTGACATAGGTTGGACATGAATTCTACTTGTTGGGACCTCAGGAATTCTATAGTCACAACACAAATTCACTCAGTAGTTAAACACATGTCTCCTTTGAAAAATTTCAAACATAAATTCACTCAGAGGACCACAACCTCTTTCTCCATGAAATTTTAGCTCCAAAAAAACTTCCAAATATTCCCACAACAAATAACTTAAAGGTTAAGCACTCAGAACTCCATTGTTGGCCAGAAAAATCCATGTAAAAGCAACTCTCTCTCCAAAAAACGTGAATGCATAATTTTGGTCTCCTACCCATACATATTTCCTCCCTTTGTATTTCTTGCTTGACTTGCACTCTTCCCCAAACTAATTGTACTCATACCCCATGCTATCAATAACTATGGGATGTGACTCTCACACCCACCCTCTTACATGAATTCAATGTTTGGGCTCTAGAACACTCAACAACTAATGGAGGGTTCATGGTAAGGATAATTTTGAAAGAAATAAGAAATGGGTTTTGGTTTAATAGACATGGGTAAAATCTCCCCCTTGGACCCCTTCTCTCTCTTGTGGATACTTATGCCCCAAATCTCCACTTGTATCCATCTACAACCGGTGGTACATTTCATGCATTATATTCAATTTACAACATTTACATATTACATAGTTTTGGATTTCGACCACATACTACATTTACAATATACATCACTTGGATCTCGGTCATGTACTACATATACATTATACATCGCTAGTTTATGGTTTGAAAATGGGAATGCTACATTCCCCTCTCCCTACAAACTACATTTTCCTTAGTGCACATAACCATATAGTTTACACATTGACATATATAAAAACATTACATCAAAATACTTGATAATTCTGCAACTTAATGACTCATGCAACAATTCCAACCAATAACTCCCCTTTCCCCTCAACCCATACATTAGTTGGACAAAAAATCTCAAAGTTGTGGCTCCAAGAACTTCATCTTCCAAAATGGAGTCTTCATTCACTTATGTACAAATGTACATTCAATTTTCTTCAAAAATTTCAAAAAATTGTGGGTATGCTTCTCGCATGGCTTCCTTGTGCTCCCATGTAGCATCTTCAGGACTGTAACATGTCCATTGAAACTTTACCAAGATGATGGATTTTTTCTTGAGCACTTTGAATTTCCAGTCCAGGATGCGCACTGGTTCCACCTGGAAATCCCCTTCATGTTCCATTTGGATCACATTCCAATCGATCACATGATTGGGATCTGGTACATACTTTTTTAATAAAGACAAATGGAACAGATTATGAATTTTCATGGATGCAGGTAATGCTACCATGTATGCAACTGGTCCTATCTTTTCTAAGACCTCAAAAGGCCCACAATATCTCACTGCCAACTTTGGGAAACTTCCCAGTTTCAACGAGATTCTCTTGGATTTAACTATTAAAAACACATGCTCTCCCACTTTGAATTCTCTACGTGTTCTTATTTTATCGACACAACTATTTTTCCTATATTGGGAAACTTTCAAGTTCTACCTCATCTTTATCATCTGTTCTTCCATTTCCTTTAACAATTCCAACCCAATCACGACTTTGTCTGCAAGGTTCTCCCAAATTACTACTGTGTTGCATTTTATACCATATAATGCTTAAAACAAGCTCATCTTCAATGATTCTTGATACCCATTATTGTAGGCAAACTCAACTAAATGGATATAGTCTTCCCAGCTAGAAGGCTTGTCCATTACATACATTCTCAACATATCCTCAATTATTTGATTAATTCTCTCTATCTGTCCATTTGACTCTAGGTGATATGATGTATTGAAATTCAAATTTGTCCCAAATCCATAGTGAACTTGGGATCTCGATCCGACACTATTTCCTTAGTCACACCATGTATCCTAGTAATTTCTCTTATGCAAATTTCTACAATATTGGTTGCCTTATGAGTTACTTTTATTAAAATGAAATGTCCAGCCTTTGTAAGCTTGTCCACCACTACCATGATGGAATCATATTGCCTAGCTGTCCTAGGCAATTTGGTAATGAAATTAATAGTAATAACTTCCCATTTCCATTCATGAATGGGAAATGGCTACAACAATCTTGCTACATGTTTGTGATCAACCTTTACCTTATGAAATTCCATGCATTTAGCCAAATGATCAGTGACATATTTCTTCATACCAGGCCAAAAATATTGGCCTCTTACAACTATAATATGTTTGAAAACACAGGTATTCCAACAGAGGACGAACACCTTCAGTAACCACTCACATAACCAGATCAAAGATCAACACACCGATGTTTTCACATGGTAAAACCCCTACGGGGAAACATCCACAGCCCCAACCAACGTGACCACTTGGAGCAGTTTATTAATGCAAAGAAAAATATTACAAAGATATTTTACAAGAGAGTTTCTCATAATCGATCATCGACAAATGACCCTCTATTCTCTTTAAATAGAGATCATGGACCAATCGGGTGTTAAGACACAAATCAATGGCCGTTAAGATCAAGGAGAGTATGAACCGTCATATCAATCTATGTCGAGAACATATCGTGACCGTCGGATTTCCTAACTACAAATGCATACTAATTCATACTAAAGAAACACACTAAGAAACACACTTTTACCTAACGACATATTAGACCAAGTAGATCTTAACTAACTCCTAAGTGTTTAAATATTCTAACATCCCCCCTTAAGAACAACTTGGGATAGGATTAAAGGATTTATAATAGTGACACAATAGGAGAAGGAAGGAGGCATTAGAGCCTATCCCCCCTTAATGACAACTTCCTGAACTCCTAGCATAGATCAAAGTTTGGAAAACTTCGCTTCTGTAAGAGACATTGTGAAAATGTCCGCAACTTGATCTTCTGTAGGGAAAAAGAGAACTTCAATAACTTGATCATGAATTATCTTTTTGATGAAGTGCATGTGTATCTCAATGTGTTTTCTACATTGATGTTGAACTGGGTTTTTGGCAAGCTTGATGGCACTTTGATTGTCACACCAAAGGTTGGTCAGATGCTAGTGTTGGAATCCAAAATTTGAAAGGATTTGTCGAAGCCACAAGGATTCCTGACTTTCATTTACTGTTGCTCGGTACTCTGCTTCTGCTGAAGAAAGTGCAATAGCCTATTGTTTCTTACATGCCCAAGTGACAGGTCCTGAACCAAGGCTGAAAACATAACCTGTAGTAGACTTCCGATCATCAGGGTCATCGGTCCAATATGAATTAGTGAAACCAACCAATAAAGGATTCCCCCTTGAACTGTAATGTATCTCGAACTGAACTGTACCACGAACATAGTGAAGTATCCTTTTAGCTGCTTTCCAATGACTTTCATGGGGTGTTTGCATATACCAGGCAACAATACCAACAACAAAGGAAAGATCAGGATGGGTATGAGTCAAGTATAAGAGGCTACCAACTAACTGACGATACAGGGTGGCATCAACTTCAGGAGTAGTACAGGTGGTAGTAAGCTTGACTCCAGATTGGAAGGGAGAAGGGGTTGGTTTACAAGCATACTTAGACTGGAAAAGAAAAATTTATTCATTGGTTTGCAAAACTTGGAGGCCAGGGAAATAGTGCAAAAATCCTAAGGCTTTCATTTCAAATTTCTTCTTAAGGCTGGTTTTCACATGGTTTAAAAGTTTTGAGTCACTACCAGTAAGGATAAGGTCATCAACATAAAGGAAAATGATTATGAGATGGCTTCCTACTTTCTTGGTATAGACATTAGGATCACAATGGCACCTAGAGAATCCAGTGGCAATAAGAAAGGTGTCCATTTTGGCATACCAAGATTGGGGAGCTTGCTTGAGACCATTAAGAGATTTCTTAAGGCGAAAAACAAGGCTAGAGTCATTCTAGACATAACCAGGAGGTTGTTTCATGTAAATTTCTTCTTGCAAATCTCCATGCAAGAAGGCAGATTTAACATCCATCTAATGGACCTCCCATTTATGTGAGACAACAAGGGAAAGAACAAGGCGGATGGAATTCATTTTGGCTACACGGGAAAGGGTTTCATGATAGTTAATTCCTTCAACTTGGGAAAATCCTTTGGCAACTAAATGAGCCTTGTGTCTTTCAACACTTCCATCTGATGCATACTTAGTTCTATAGACCCATTTACATCTCATAATTTTTCTTCCTTTTGGAAGAGGTACAAGATCCCAAGTATCATTTGCCATTAAAGAACGATACTCTTCATTCATTGTTGTATCCCAATATGGATGAACTCAAGCTTCTGCAAATGTCTCTGGATCATGAGTTTCTGAAACTTGAGCCAAAAGAGAAGAGGATCACTAGAACTGTGAACATGTCCAATGCTGATCTGAAGGATCACCGACAAGATCACCAACTGCTTCTCGTGTTGAACGAACCCATCTAGGAAGCAGTGAAGCTGGTGTTGGTTCAAGTTCAAATGACTCATATGGAGGAGGGTGAGAAGGCAAAGGTGGATTTTCATCCTCATTGTCATCATCTGAAGAAGAAACCAGATCAGAAGAAGGCACAAACGCTGAATATGGCTCTCAGGCCGAAGAAGGCACAACCACCGAATTAGGCTCATAGGCCAAAGAAGGCACAAATGTCGAATTAGGCTCGCAGGCCAAGAGATTTTCATCAAATTTAACATCTCTTATAATAATAATTTCATTACAATGTGATTGAAGAAGTCTATAACCTTTGACATCTTCAGAATAACCAACAAATATACACTTCACACTTTTAGGTTGCAATGCTTTCATTTTCTCATCAAGAATGTGAGCCCATGCTATATTTCCAAATACATGGAAGTCACTTACATCTGGTTTAATTTTAGTCCAAGATTCTTCCAGTGTTATATTTTTAAGAGCCTTTGTGAAAGTGCGATTTACTATGTAATTTGCACAGTTGATGGCTTCCTCCCAATACTTTAGACTTAATCCCTTAGATTGGATCATACAATTAGCCGTTTCTTTTAATGTGCAGTTCTTTCTCTCAACAACACCATTTTGTTGTGGTGTATATGGAACAATGTGTTTCATTTGGATTCCCTGTGTAGTGCAGTAATTTGTAAAATTATTGTTCACATATTCACCTCCATTATCTATTCTTAACCTTTGAATTTGATGGCCATATTGCTTTTCTACAAGGGCCTTGTAGGCCAAAAACTTGTCAAAAACTTCACTCTTAAGTTTTAAGAAGTAAACCCAAGTACGTCTAGAAAAGTCATCAATGAAAGTTAAGAAATACTTACACCCAGAAAAAGAAGGAGAAGAAAGTGGATCACACAAATCACTATGAACAAGATGCAAAGGACCCAAGGCGTGCTAAGAGTCACATTTTTCAAAATTGTCCCGATGATGTTTGCCAAGAACACAACTGGAACAAACACCATCTCTGCATGAAACAAGAAGAAGACTAGTCACCATCTATTGATTACATAATTGCTGTAATGAGCGATAGTTTAGATGACCAAACTGCTCATGCCATAGTTTTCTCAAGTCATCGCTATGAACAACACAAAATAATGAAAAAGATGATGACCCAAAGTTGTCAAACTTGTACAACCTGGTAATATCATCAACAATTCCAGTTGCAAGAACATGATTAGGATCTTTTAGATCCTTGATTACAACTTGGTGAAGTGAAAACTCTACGGTTTTACCTTCACCTGAATGAGTGATTTGATATACTGATAGAAGGTTACAATAAAGACTTGGAACACATAAGACATCATTGAAATGACCATTTTATACCTGTACTGTTCCAAATACTTCAACACTAAGAGATCTATCATCACCAACAAATATTTTCTTGGTGTTACATTCATTTAGAGTAGAAAATATGTCTCTATCCTTAGCCATATGATAAGATGCTCCAGAATCAATAAGCCACTTATCAGAAGTAGAAGTAGAAGGTGTATTGAAGGAGAAACCAGAAGTAGAAAGTGCATGTCCATGAGAAGAAGAAGAAGAAGTAGAAGCGATACTGATGTTGTGCTTCTTCATCGATGCTTCTAAAGCTTCCATTTTCTTGAAACATTTGGACTCATCATGACCATCTTTATCACAAAAGTTGAAATGTTTGTTAGTATTCTTATTTTTATATTTTTCTCCTTTGTCACCATTAGGATCTGAATCTATCTGAGTGGGTTTGGGACCCTTATATTTCTTGTTGTTGTAACAAGGATGTTGCTCCTTGAGATACTTGGGTTTATCTTTCTGCTGGAAAACTAAGGCTTTGTTAGAGGTACCTGCAGTGCTGATCACTCCAAGTTGTATAAGCTTATCTTCCTCTCTAATCAAAGAAGCACAAAAGGACTCAAGAGTGGGTTTTTCATAAGATTTCCATAGAGCCTCTCTCATGGCATAAAATGTATATACAAACACCGAATATGCACTACCTAGCATAGAGAGAATAAGATAGATGCAACGCTCTTCCTACATTTTTATCTTACATTCTTCACATAAAATTCCGAGTGTTTTAAACTTAGATAAATAGTCTCCAAGGCAAGACAAATAACTTGGAATCAAGGTCAATATTTGATTTTTTAACTGTTGTTCTCGAATAATATTGATTTTACCAAACACAGATTCAATCTTGTCCCAAGCTTCTTCGGGGTCATTAATTTCTTGAAGGTGGTACCTTAAATCAAGAGAGATGAAAATTCTGATTAGTCCTCGTGCTTCGTCATTCCTATTATCCCACTTGGCTTTCTTATCATCATCAATGGTTGTTTTTTCCTTTTCTAAGGTAATATGGTACAAACCTTTGCTTCTTAATAAATCTTCCATATGAGATTTCCATTGGAAGTAGTTGTTGCTGGTAAGCAAGACATTACTTGTAGAATCCATATTAAATATGTAGATAAAATGGACTTAAAAACTGAAACTGATGATCTATATGGAAATAGCTCGAAAAATTATGCAGTTTAAAAAAAAAAAACGGCACTGAAAATGGATTTCCGATGTGAGAGTTATGCTCTTTTAAAAAAATGCATAAACGGTAACCAACTGACCACGTGATAGTGTAAGTTGCTTTATGAAGTGACCCACTTTTATAAAGAGAAGTGGGGATCACTTTTACAATGAAGTTACTTTATAATAGAAAAGATGCATGCAAAATAAATAACTCTAAAATAAAATATTAAACGTACTTATAGTGATTCACTTTTATACTTGAAGTGAAGTACACTTTACAATTTTAGCATGAACTTTTTCAAAAAGGTAACAAAAGAGAGACTTGAACTCAAGACCTCTTACTTAATAAGGCAAGTTTAAACCAAATGGTCTAACAAAACATATTTTAATGTTCAGAAGGAGGATTGTTGTTGTTGTTGTTGTTGAAGACGACCTTGGAGAGCATGCTAAAAAAAACTCTTTTCACACAAGAAAAATATTTCGCTTCTCGATGACAACAAAGGTTAGATCTTGGTTAGCTTACCCAGAAGATGCACCTTTTCCTATCTATTTCTAATTTTCCAAGATCGCACAGGGTGCGGGGAAAATATCATACACATATATAAAAGAGTAGCAACCCGGAAATAAAAAAATACAAACCGAAATAAAATCAAAATAAAACTTTGCAGAAATTAAAAAAATGTGTATTCAGGCTTTATACCTTCGGATCTGACTGTAATGGTCATATATTGGGAAAATAGAAACCTTTTCGAGTGAAACAAAAAGTGTTCCTAAATGAAACGAGTGATCCAAACGCAATGGAACAATCCTCTCAGTACATAAATGTACGAAAATTCCAGAAAATGGATATGAGGCAACTCGTCTTCACGATCTCGATCTACAACAGGAGCGGGTCTTCAAACATGCTTTGATACCATGTTCGACAACATAGGTATTCCAACAGAGCACGAACACCTTCAATAACCACTCACATAACCATATCAAAGATCAACACACCGATGTTTTCACGTGGTAAAAAACCTATGGGGAAACATCCATGACCACAGCCAACACGACCACTTGGAGCAGTTTATTAATGAAAAGAAAAATATTATAGAGATATTTTACAAGAGAGTTTCTCACAGTTGATCATCAGAAAATGACCCTCCATGCTCTTTAAATAGATATCATGTACCAATCAGGTGTTAAGCCACAAATCAATGGTCGTTAAGATTGAGGAGAGTATGAACCGTCGGATCACTTTATGTTAGGAGCATATAATGACCGTTGGATTTCCTAACTACAAATGCATACTAATTCATACTAAAGAAACACACTAAGAAACACACTTTTACCTAACGATATATTAGACCAAGTAGATCTTAACTAAATTCTAAGTGTCTAAATATCCTAACATAATAGTTTTATTATATCTTGGGTGTCCATCATATGGCACATTATGCATCTCCTTTACGACAAAATTTCCCAATTCCTGAGAATTGGGAACATAGAATATGTTTCAAAATAAGAGGATTCTATCCTCTTCTAGCTTGTAATCCTTACATTTCTGTTGTATATCATTCTGCTATAAGCTTTCTTTAACTTGCACATAGCATTGATCTATTGTTACACCCTCTAGAATTCTATCTTTTAAATATGTCGTATACATACTAATGGTTGTAGCATGCATTTTATGCACCCTTCTATTGAGTGCATCAACCACCTTGTTCTCTTTTCCCTCCATGTTCTTGATATCAAATTTATATTCGTTAAGAAATTCCAGCCATCTAGTTTGTCTAGCATTTAGTGTTGGTTGTTCAAATAAATATTTCATACCACTATGGTTTGTCCTTAATTCAAATTTTCTTCCCATAAGGTAATGCCTCCACAACCTTAAGGCGTGTGCTATGGCTACCAACTCTAAGTCACGCGTAGCATAATTTATTTCATTCTCCTTCAATTTTTTGGACTCATAATGAATTAGATGCCCACTTTGCATAAGGACTCCATCGAGCCCTTCCTTACATGCATCTGTGCACACAACAAAATCCTCATTTGGATATGTAACCTTTAAAATAGGGGCACTAGTTAGCAAATCCTTTAAACAATGGGAATTTTCTTAACACTTGGCACTCCACTCAAATTTTACTCCTTTTGCAAAGATGTTATTAGGTGTGCAATCTTGGAGAATATCACAATGAATCTCTTGTAGTAACCAACTAGACCCACAAATGATCTAACCTTTGAAATATTTGTTGGTGCTGGACAAATCTTGATCGCTTCAATCTTTTCCAGATCCACTGCTATGCCATCCTATGAAACAACGTGACCCAAATAATGGATCTTCTTTTGATAAAAAGTGCATTTACTCAATTTGGAATACAATTGGTGCTCTCTTAACACTTGTAGCACCATCCTCAGATGTCACTCATGCTCTTCCTCTGTCTTGTAATAGATAAGAATGTCATCCAAGAATACAATGACAAACCTGTCCAAGAAATATCTGAACACCCCATTCATCAGACACATACATGTAGTTGATGCATTTGTTAACTCAAAAGGCACCCCCACAAATTCACAGTGTCCATACCTTGTTCTAAAGGTTGTTTTGCTAGTATTCTCTTCTTTGATTCTCAATTGATTATAGTCTAAGTTCAATTCAATCTTGGAGAATATATTTTCTCCTTTAAACTGATCAAAAAGATCATCAATCCTCAACAAAGGATATTTATTCTTGACTATAACCTTGTTCATTTGTTTGAAGTCAATACATAACCTCAATGTCCCATATTTCTTCTTGACAAAAAGAATTGGGGCACACAAGAGAAATAATTGGGCATATGTACCCTTTCTTTAACAACTCTTCTAACTACATTTGCAACTCTTTTAGCTCTGGTGTGCTTATTCTATAGGTAGTCTTGGATACAAGGGTAACTCCAGGAATCAATTCAATAGAAAAATCTATATCCCTCTTTGGTGGAAATCCTGGACACTCCTCAAACACGTATTCAAACTCTTTCAAGGCTGGATAATATTCAAGACTTGGATTGTTATCCTTCATTGTCTCTTCCATATGGGTTGCATATATTTGGTACCCTTTTATAAAACTTCTTTTTAGCTATATTGTTGAAATCTCTCACACAAATATAGGCCTTGGAATACCTTGCACTGTCCTTGGATTGCCTTCCTCATCAAGACATGTGAAAACCTTGTTATAACAATCTAAAACAACACGATGCATTTCTATCCAATCCATACCAATCATAAGTCCCAAGCGTTATGATGTTCAAATATGCCTTAGTGTTCCATTCATGTTTATAGTGCATTCTTTAACAAGCTCATTAATTATTCTTTTGGTTCTAGTAGCTAGCCTAACTAACCACAACTTTTCATGTTTACATTTCTTCAATTTAAATATTTCTACTATCTTTAGATCTAAATAGCTGTGACTAGCTCCATAATAAATTAAAATATATATGGGATGATTATCAATCTTACCTTCCACTTCAATCACATGGGATTGATAGTCTGCTTGTCTATTTTCCAAGGTTGCATAGATCCTTCGCATGTTTTTTCCCACGTCCTCTACTGTCTCCTCCTTCTTGATTCTATGCAAAGTCTTCATCTTATCTCCTTGGTGAGAACAATATGTATACATGTGATCTCCTTCACATACCCAACACTTTATGTGTTGTTGTCTTGGCCTCTTTCCCAAGGACTCTATCATTTTTTGATCACCTTGAGATAGATGTCCTTGTTGATGTGCTTGAGAACTATTCCTTATGAAAGGTGGCTTAAATCCTTTCTTTCTTTGATCCATATTTCCTTTCTTCTTTTCATCCTAGGCCCTTTGTAAAGTTGGCCTTCCTCTGTTCTATTCATACAAATACTTGGCCTTTCTTATGGATTCTTCTAAATTCTTGGGCTCATCAAACTAAATTTTATCCTTGTAGAAGGATGCTAGTCCACTCAAGAACCTATGAATTTTGACCTTCTCATCTCTGTTGAAGCTCACATACTTGATAAGTTCCTAGAATTTTTTCTCGTATTCCTCTATAGTCATGTTCCCAAGTTTGAGTTCAAAGAACTCTTGCATATTCTTGTCATAATATTGTTCTGATAAGTATTGTTGTTGAAAATATTTCTTGAACTGCTTCCAAGAGATTCTTTTCTCATCGAGGTGCTTAACTTTCTTCACTCGATCCAACCACAAAGACACCTTTCCTTGAAGGTGGTAGATTGAAATTTTGGCTTCTGCATTCGAGGAATAAGCATGTAACTATAAATATTTCATCGTTCCCAGCAGCCATGCTTCAACACCTTCTCCTTTCTTATTCTCTTTATCAAATGATGGTAGCTTAATTTTCCTCAACTCCCCTTGCAAGCTATCTGACCCATGTATCCTTCCTTGATTCCTAATTGGAGACATACTTGGGCTACTTGTTGAACTAGAACATGCATACGATCTTTTGGTTGAGTTCCTTGGGGAATGATGATGTTGATGCCTGCTAACAATCCTTGATCATCTAGATCCTCCATGATCATCCCTCCTATCATGAGACCTAGACACTTCCACTTCTCTGGCACTACCTTCTTTCCTTATGCCCAAATATTTGTTGACTCGCTTCTGCATCATATTAAGTATTTCTAGTATTTCCTTGTGATCTTTCATGATCCTTTCATTATCGACTCTATAGATCTGAACTTCTCTTTGTAGGCTTCTCATATTTACAATATCATGCCTATCACTTCTTCCATTAGACTTAGTCTCAACATTAACCATGTTAACTTGCATACCTATAATTTCTTCTTCATGGTTGTAAGACCCTTGAACATCCTCCATATCTCTAGTTCTCATGTAGGAAATAAAGTCTGCTTGTGCATGCAATAATT
>ML793783.1:110614-179807 GCA_009831015.1 Picea engelmannii
AACCATTGACATAATAGTGCTACATTCAACCATGGACACCTATAGTCAACCATGGTCAACCATATTTGTTAGTGGCCATTATAATAAGGGTTAGTGGTTGATTAGTGGGATAACATCAACCATGGTAAACTATATGAAACCATGGTCAAATAAGGTAAACGATCATCAACTATCATTATTGGGTCTAATAGTGTCAACCATTTACATATTAGGGTAACATTCAACCTATTGGAGACTCAAAGGATTAGGTAGATTAGAGAGTTAGTATTCCAAGAGAGAGGTGGCGTCTATAGACACTACTACAACACTTGAACACAATTAAGCTTTCCTCATCATACATAATATATTTAAGACATATTCACCATATTATAGATCAACCCATAAGACCATTTTTATATAACACCAATATATAACCAACTCCCTTGATGTGAGGAAGATGAGGTACACATATTATTTACGGTGCATAACAAACTCCTTTATTTTTTCCTTGTTATGTACACCAGTCAACTATTTTTTTCTAACTACTCGACTAGTTGAAAGCTTAGTCAACCATCCAATTGAGCTCTTAGTTGACCACTCATTCGACATCTTAGTCGAATCTTCTAGTCGATTGTCGATTGTCGACTTTCGACTAACTATCTCCAAAAGATATAGTAGTGTGATAAACCTACATAGCCTATTGTTCCAACACCCCCCATCAACACAACACTTTGGATATTTAGGTGGTGGAATTACTTTTGTACACCCCCCCCAAAAAATAAATGCAACAAACCAATGTCAACCATATCAAATGTATTTTTTAACTGTTTCTTCAAACCCAAAATTAAATTAACATTGCTTATAGTAAAGACTAGGTCATCCACATACAACACAACAATTAATGTTTCACCATCTACATGTAATACATATACACCATGATTTGATTCACAATGTTTGAAAACAAGATTGAGGAAAAAATGATCAATCTTCTCATACCATGCCTTGGGCCCATTTCAAACGATACAATAATTTCTTTAGTTTGTGTTACATAATGTTTCATCTGCAGACAGATGAAACTTCCCTTGGATTACTAGACCCCTATACCAAGACAGAAACGATACAAGTCGACACTAACATCCTTTTAAAATTATCTTAACTAATCATAATGAAAAGGAGAGAAAGGCTATGATGAACCTATTTTGACGTTGTCCTCCCTGTTTCCAATCCTTGGGCTTGATCTCCAAGATCCTTGGCACAAATTGAGATCTGCAATGGACAAAAAAGGAAAACAAGAAAATGTAGAGAAGAAAATGTAACAAGACATAAACTTGAAGGAAATAGGCCAAGTATATATTAATTGGAAATCCAAAAAGATATACTTACAAACCATGATTGATGCAACAACAACCTCTCCAAGCTCTCCTCGTCCAACCCCTTTCACGAATCTTGAAATCAAAATGATGAATTATTTTCCCAGGATCAAAGGTTTGATACCTCAAATATTCCCCCATTCACCATGGAAATCCCTCATTATATAGGATTTGGAGGCTTAACCACCATGGAGAAGATCACTCACTAGATCCACTAAATTGGGATCTCCAATATTTTTAGGGAGAAAATATCTTTCAAGGATTTTGGGGAGGAAATATCTCTCAAGATCCACCAAATTAGGATTTTGGTTTTAGAAAATCTCTCAACCATCCATGATATTCTCAACTTCTCCTTGAGATTAGGACACTAAATGTGAGGTGGATTCTCACACTAAATTAATTTCCTTTTTATGAATAACAATGAATAATTCATGTACACATAGTATTTTGACCTTCATATGATATATTTCTTCTCCACACTAACTAGGGATTGTGAAAAATGTTCTTTCATGGTGTCAAGGTGTTTTGACACTTAGTAAAGTGCATGTGACACTTAGTAAGGTGCATACAAAACTTTGACAAAGTGCATGAGAAATTTTGAAAAAGTGCATGCGACACTTAGTAAGGTGCATAGGACACTTTACGACACTTGCAACACTTAGGTGTAAATAAGTGTGACATTTTTGTGTTTAACATATGCCCCCTAAAGTGTGGGGTCAGAAGAGAAAATGATGGCCAAAACACTTTACAAATTCTTCAATGCAAGAGTGTTGGAGTAGGAGAACCTGGAAGAAGCTGCAAACAATCATCAGTCAGTATACAAATATGTTCCATTTTTGAGGTAGGCATACCTATGCTTAGAATATGAAATGACTCAAAGCATGGATGCTGACCAATACACTATAGATCCATGAGAATACTGACTAAGGATATGGCCACAAAAGATACAATGTGGATCCATACCTCCGTGACATGAACTAATCGCAACAAAAAAAAATACACAATAGAGCTACGAGATGACAAAACATAGCCATGGATCAATACAGTGTGGATCTATGTGACAGTATATATATCAGTAAGATTTCCAACATGGTGATTGTACTGAAATCTTTTATATGTTCAAATGATCTCCATCTCATCTTGGGAAAATCACATAACAAAATGAGCGCCCAACCCAGGGTCTTCGTTCTGATCCCGATGCGGTACAAATCTAGCCATGTGAATAGATGATTTTATGTCGAACAAGGTAGAAAGCACTTAATTACCAGTCATTGACGTAAACCGTTAACAATTGCGATGGAAATCACCAATGATGAAAATGACTCCCAAGGTACCCTAGTACATTCTAGCAAATGTGAATAAATGAGCTAAGGTCAAACATTCGTGGAATCATCCGATCAGAGGTCAATGATATAAACCTATTGTTGGAAGTGAGGAGGCCTGTGATTGAGGCATGAAGGTCCCAAGGCATTAACATGTTTCTAAGTATAATTCCTCGATAATGTGTTGAATTCGCCAAGAAAAAAATCATCGAAGGAGGGCCATGATGTATCCCCCATCATCAAAATGAACCTGACACATGAAAGTGATGTGAGATGGTGGATGAAATAAGTATGGACTGACATAAGAAATGGAAATGGGTAATACTATAGATGGATGGTTTGCAGTGAAACTTCCTTTGAGCATGATGAGGCATGACAACTGACTTGGCAACATTGACTCAATGAGTACCAAGAACATAATGTGAATAAAATAAGAGCACTCTTTGACTGGAACGAAAAAGTATGGCAACACATGGAATTGGTATGACTCAAAGACAAGCAAATTACCTAATTGTAAGACAAGATGCAAACATGTGTCATGTTCAAGGGAGACAATAACTGCCATAACGGATTCCAAAAAACTTGACCCACTTCCTTCGTTTTCCCCCCATCCAGATAGATTAGTACCTCTTTCTTGTTTAATTATCTCGAGGAGGATAACATGTGATCGGTATAGCTCATCCTTTGGATGAGTCCCTCGACTTATATTTAATGACCCTGAAGAAGGAGGGGTTCGGTCTTGTATGGGTCCTGGATATTGGACTCACATAGGTACTTCGATGCATAGTTTTACAAGCCAAAAGAAGGTAAAATTGATGGTTTTTCACGTTTAGAGAGTCTGAAAAGAACTTAAAGATGACTCCATGGATGAATTTTTCGTAAATTTAGTCTCCCAATCCCGAAAAAAGTGTAAAACAATACAAGGGAGAAATCTTCTAGTCATGGTTGACTAGAGTATTCCTTTTTCATAATTAGTCTCATGAAGCTGAAAAAGAGATAAAATACCACTCGAAATATGCCATTTCAAAAATTTTAATGAGTGTGAAAGAAATCAAGATCACTCAACAATCTTTTCATGTTTAGGGAGTCTGAAAAGAGCTTAAAGGAGACTCCAAAGAGTTGGTTTTTCATATAGATTTTATGAATACGAAAAAGAGATAAAAGTATATTGGGTAACCTATTCTCATGTATTAACGAGTACAAGAAAGAAAAAAGACTGAGATCGGTAAACTATTCTCATGTTTTTACGAGAACGAGAAAGAACAAAGACTAAGCTCTTTCTAGAAAAACTACTACGTTACGATGGGAACGACCTGTGAGCGAGGATCACTCCTAGTAGCATGTCTTTCTAGAGGTATTTCCCCCCCAACTTGCATGATAGAATCTTGTGGCTTCACTACCCCCAAAGTGTCGTTTCCTTCGACAACTCTTATTATTTCCTCATTTAGACATCTAGTTACTAATAGGAACATTTTCACTAGGTGGAGGAAAAGAAGGTTCATGTACTCAATCCAGAGTGAGACTTGATTCTAATGGAAGAGGGTCTATTTCATTTTTTAACAAGCTTGACGGAGACAATGAACTATGCTCGTAGGAATCTGTTTCATTTTTTAACGAGCTTGAGACAAGAAAATAACTAGTGCTCATTAAGACCAGATACTACCAAAGGATCATATGATTCTAGGGATTGTCACACCTCATTCGAAATTGTATTTAACATGGAAAATTACGAGGTGGCATGAGTGGGTAAAGGAAAAACCCATATGGGTGAGGAATCCTTAATAAGACTTACTCCTACACTCTCAAGACTAGATTTTCTTAGAAAAGGGAGATTATTCGTTGTAGCATTGTGGCGATTTGGAGTTGTATAGTCGAGTTGGTCAATAGTGACAATTTTTCCTTGATGGGGAAATCATAAAATACGAAACATTGAAGATGCAGTGGTAATCATCGCATAGAACTAATTACGACCAAGTATAAAATTGTAATCTAGGGGTGCATGAACCACTTCGATATCGACCGACACAGTTTTACCCTTCAATGTCACAACAAAATATTGCAAGAATCTGTGAGGTTGGAAACCGTGTCCATCAAATGCTTTCAAGGTGGTAGGAGACAAGGTAAGTTTAGGAGAACCAAGGGCTCTTCAACAAGGAAAAGAAATGACATAGGTGGAGGCTCCCTCCTCCAAAACAATGTGATGGATGTTCTTTCCACCAACCAAAATTTGAATTTGAAATGCTAGGTGGTGTGAGAGTCTCTCCTTGAAATAGTCTAGATTAAATGTAATCAGATTCAAATAGAGGGGGGTTTGATCGATAACCTTTCCATTAGTCTCATCACCTTGAGGAGTTTCATAATCATTTTGTTGAGTCATTACAATAACCTTATTAAACATGTACACCTCAGAGGTGCTTGTGGAAGCATCCCCATGGTGGGAATGACTTGCTTTTCCCTCTTGCGGAGGGGCAAGATTTTGTGCAAGTAGATGTTTTTCTGAATTGGTTGGGAGGTACTCTTCAAAAATTTAGAAACAACCTCACGATGAGGGTTGTCTTTCATGTAGTGGTTTTCCTCATAGATCATGGAAGGAAACTTAGCATTCCTATTCGGTTGAGTATCAACAATATTTGGATTTTCCTGCTTGTTAGAAGATTTCTTGGATTTACCCTTGTTTTTCTTCTTACCTCCTGGTTGCTGAGATGAAGTGGATTTGACCGCATTCACCTTAGAGGTTTGAGAAAGAGTGGAGGTATTTTTGGTGTCTGAAACGAAACTTGGTTCCAGAGCAGGTTGTGTTGGATCATTCGATGGATGAGGAGAATTAGGGATCAGATCATAAAGTGTGGCGGACTGGGATCAGATGACCAAAACGATCTGATAGAATTTTAAAGTAAACAGTTAAGTCGTCAAGGTAGATCTTGATGATCTTTCCGATCAAATCGTTGAAATATATTTGCATATTTCTTTGAAAAGAGGCACCTGCATTAGATAAACCAAAAGGCATATGTTCAAAAGAAAAGGTACCCCAACGAGTAATAAAGGTGGTTTTATATTTATCTTCCCTTTTTACCTTGATTTTATTATAACCGAAAAAACCGTCAAGTAAGGACATCATTTGTGACCCTGCAACTTGCTGCAAAATCATTTCCATGTTAGGGAGAGGAAAGTGATATTTTATATTGGCCTGATTTAATGCGCAAAAATCGACACATAATCTGATCTGGCCAGTCCATTTTCGAACAGGAACCAAATTAGAAACCCATTCAAAATATTTGACCGGAAAGATGAGCCCAGCCTTCAATAGTTTTTCCAACTCCTTTCGAATAGTTTCCTCTAGTGCAGGGTTGATAGGTCTTTGTTTTTTCCTAACTAGTTTTATGCCTTCTTTGATGGGGATGGCATGTTGTATAAGAATAGGATCAAAACCACGAAGATCCTCATAAGACCAAGCAAAAACATCTTGAAATTCACCAAGTAGCTTGGAAAACTTCATTTTCTCTTCATCAGAACATTGGGCACCTATTTTAACATTCTTTGGAGATTCGAGTGTCCCAATGTTCAAGGAAATGGTTTCACCCACCTTCCTTTTCAAATCCTCTTCTTCTTGTTTCTCTTTTTTTCCTACACCGCTCAATGAAAATGAACTCTCTAGAGGAGTCAAGCCTTTAGGAATCTTGTTATCTTATATGGATATAATTTACTTGGGCTTATAAGGTTCATTTTGAATGAAACAACATATGCTCTCATCACTAGGGAAGACCTACCAAGATTTTATATTGTCAGGGATATGTGGACAATATAGAGATTGAAAAGTGCAATCAGTTCTATGTGGAAAAAGTTGTTGATTAGGAGAGGCTGCAAAAACAACTAACCGATCATCCATTGAGTTCAATTCCCTCTTAACATGAATGATGTTGAAAGATAATAGGTTCGAGATAAGTGCCCAAATAGTTTGGGTGTATTGTTTCATCAACTTGTTTCTAAGAGAGTAAATCTTACATACAAGGTTCACAACAAGCTCAAAATCTCCAAAAACTGAAAGGTGACCACAACTGATATTATAGGCATTTTTGACGCCTAACAATAAAGCTTCGAATTAAGTGAAATTGTTTGTGCAAGCAAACTCCAACCTATAAAAAATGTTATGGATTTTTCCTACATGATAAATCAAGATAATACTAGCTCTGTTACCTTTACTAGAGCATGAACCATCAAAGTGCATGTGCCACATACCATCATCTAAATCAATTTGTTCCAAAGGAATGTTATCCTCCTCAACAAATATGGAATACACTCCTAGGTCCTCTTTGATATAGTTTACATTAGGTTGTGGGACACTCTCTATGTAAGGTGAAATCCTTCCCTCTCTAAGGAATATAATGTTCTTACCATTCCAAGGAATGGATAAATGTGTCCCGTCGAGTGAGATTTATCCACCCATCAAATCTTTCCAATATCTTCCCAAGATGATTGAGTAATTTCTTACTGGCATGTCAATTACCTAAATGCTAAGGGTTGTCCTTATTTCAGGGTGTGAACACAAAACTATGGTCACATGTTTAATCTCACCTATGGTTGTTTGTTGTAGACTATAATAAGAGAGCATTCTTCTGGCGTTTTCATTTGTACAATACAAGCCTAGATCTTCCATAATAATATTCAACATCACACTTGGGCCCGAACCACCATCAACGAGGCAACAATGGGTGATCTTATCCATAATCTTTACATAAATACAAAAGGGGGAATTTTTTACAGGGTATCTAAATTTATGTAAACCTACTTTATTTATAGACGAATCCTCTTCATTCACCTCTTCAAAGAGGTTGGCTACAATGGAAGCCTTTCCTTCCATGAATTTTTTTAGATGCCTCTATTGTTCAGGGATGACAACCATGTCTAGAAGGGTTGCATCTGCTTTGATGTTGGCTAAATTATTCAGAATATTGTATTTGGAAGAGGGGAGAGGGGAAGTTGTTCCTTGACTATTAGGAACCTTAGGAACCTGAACCGTAGCAGCCGGTGATGATGAGCTCGGGATAGAAGAATTGTGGGGAGGATTGTATTTACCTTTGGGAGCATAGGATCTGTTCCTAGTATTGATGATCATGACATCTTCTGGCTCTGCAAAATCTAGGAAAACGATGGTAGTTTCTAGTCTTTTACCAAAGATATTATCTCTGGCACTCTTCCTTACCTCACATGTGGCTTCCTCATGGTGTTCCTCACAAAATTTACACCAACTTCGAGGCAATATAGCTTTAGGCTGAAAATTATTTTCAATTGGATTTCTAAAGGGGGGTGCAGAAGAGGATGACACTCTAGGGGTGGGAGGGGAGATAGTTCCCTTTTGCTCATATGCTATCATATGATTATTCATATCTTGTACTAGCTGTAAGAAGGAGGATATGTTTGTCTGTTTTACCAATTCTCCCTGGGGAATACTTGTTCTTTCGAGCTATTCTTCATACTCTAAACAAGTATGCAGAGATGAACCGAGGTTATCAATGGATTTTTACTCAAACCTATGACGGTAGGGGGAAGGTAATGCATGAAAACAACTTGGTTCTGAGATGTGATGAGTTCAAGGATTTGATTGTATAACTTAGTGAAACTGTTGGCATAGGGGCAAACCCAGGGTTCAACGCTTCAACAACGCACCAAGAAAACCCTAACTATCAGACCTTTCGACAACATCTACGAAGCAAATGAAGTCTCACTCGAGGTAGAGGCAAGGGTGGTTGCAGAACTCAAATGTCTACAACCTATCTGGGACACAGATCTGTGATTACACCACTCTAACAAAGAACTTAGCAGTTATCATTCATCAATAATTAACCCTTATTCACATCGTAGATCCAAACACTAATTACAACACAATGCAGTATTCAACCAGATATAACACATCTAAGCACTTAGCATATGGAAAGAGATCGGATCTAGCATTCATTCACATCACTAAGAACTTAATCTATCATACCAGATTCATCTAAACATTCATTACTGCACTAATATTAAATCATATGAACAATATAACAACCATAACACACAAAGAAACCATAACACAGGATATACTTGGTTCACCCGAGTGTGGAGCTATGTCCACCAATTGTTCTCTTCTTTATTATCTTCTGTCAATCTTCTACAAGCATAGAGCCCAAAACCCCCACTCCGCATAGGACATAAGATCTGCGCGCACCTCGCCATATCCTCCTTCCCTGAGTTAGGTTTAAGAAAAAATCCTTCTTACAATCACTTGCACTTAGCTCTGCAATTTATTAACACATAGTATGCACAAAGCCTCTAGCTTCGCACTAAGTTGATTCTACTAGGTCTCTTCACTTAACACACTGACTCCTCTTACATTGCCTAGATTTCTATTTATACATTACAAAATGGGCCTAAACATGTGTAAACCCGTGGGCCGACATACCATACCCATTACATAAACCCTAATCCAAAAACTGCCCTAAAAAGGGGCCAAGATCCCACGATCTCTGCTTTGACCAGCCTGTCAAAGTTCCAAAAATGGTCAAACATGACCAAGGTTCTCCAAACCTTGGTCAAGGGAAACCATGCCCCCAACACTCACCTGTGACTCGTCCTGAGTCACTCTGCTCTGGGTAACTCTACCTCAAACAACTCGAGCTTGTCTTGAGCTTCTTTGACTTGCTTCTTTGCCAAGTCCTCCTGCTCGATGAACTCCTGAATAACTGCCTCAGTCATAGGTCCTTCCAACCATTGTTCGATTGCAATGACTACTTGTTCTAGTTCTACTCATCCTTCAATCTCCTCAAAAAGCAGGAAAACTGCATCCTAGACTGGTTGGAGCTTCTGAGTCACTTCCATGACTTTGCTATGTATGGCATGGACCTGTTGTTGACCTGTGCGTTGTTCTTGGGATCTTTTCATTCGCTCAACCGCTGACAAGGGCTTGAATTGCGCTTGTACTGTTGCTTCTTGTTGCTTTTCTTCCTAGAGCTGTGACTCCAGTGTCTTTAGTTCAGGATCCTCAGTAAGGCATTCATAATCCTGCACACTTCAACTTCTAAGTTGTTTACATTCCAAGGCTAATGCCTTGATTCTCTGGACTGCGCTTCAGGAAATTTCTTCTCGCTGGTCTTGCACTTCCTGCCGAGTGCTTGGTACTACTTGTAACTCCAATTCTGCTACTCTCTGTCGAATTTGTTGGATGGTTGCATCAAGCTTCACTACTTGAATATCCATTGGGTCTTATTCTATCTGTTCTAAGCCTGTCACATAGCAAAGTGCTCTATTGACTGCTTCTTTAACTCCAACCCGCTCTGTGAGAAACTGTTCTTTCTCTTTTCGGATCTACGCTTTATGCTCTTCGAAATTGATTTGAAGGTCATCCTTTTCTTGTTGCACAACTCGACCTTGCTCTATGACTTCCTCTTGTGCTTCCTTCAGGGCCACTGTGGCATGTTATTTTTCTTCCTGCACGCAACGAAGGTGATCTTCGGTCACATCAACTATTCTGTGGAGTTGGGCAGGCTCATCTTCCAACTCTGTTACTACTGATGGCGGGGGTGCGGTGGACACTATGCGGCTGGAGTGAAGGGATTTCTATACTCCTCCCAGTTCTGCTTCAATTCTTTCATACATGGTTTCTTGTTTTGCTTCATTTCTCCACAAAATATCTTTCGAGGTGTCTGATACAACTGTGATAATGAATTCAAAGCCATTGACCATGAGCATAGTTTGCAGCTTTGGCTTACTGTATTTGGAATTCTTCCACAATGTAGGTTTCATTGGGGAAACCTTTCTTTTCTTGGACGTCTCTGCCTCTTCAAGGGGGTTCCTAGGCAGTGTTACTTCATCCTTCTTCTGCTTGTCTTCTTCCCCTTATTTCTCTTCTTTGTCCACTTCGTCATATCCTCCTCTGCTAGGTGAATCTGATGTAGTCTCCTCTGATGTGATGTGTATTTCCTGTACATCTTCCTTCTTCTTTTTCCTGCTATTGCTGGGTGCATCATACTCTTCATGAGTAACCACCAGGCTTCCAATGAGGTCGGGGTCAGACAGTTCTACGTGGTTAACTAGTACTAGTTCTTCAGGCCACTCCTTGGTGATTTCCTCCATGTCCTCCTTGGTGAGATTGTAATAGGACTGAAGCTCTTCTTTATGTTCGTCTCTGCACACAATAATATATATAAAATTCCTATCTGCGTGAAAATTTGCAACTGGTTTGAACCTGTCGAGGGTGTTCGACGTCATTCTAGGGAAAGACTCAACAACCCTCGTTAACTACAGGTAGTAGGTATGGAACACTATGTTCGACTGTCATTATTTCCCCATATTGATCAAATACTAGAGTGTGGTGAACTTCACAGTTAGTGGCTCGAACGACTCAATGTCAGGGAAGGTCGCTCCTTCCGGCATCTCCCAAGAAATGAACGTGATGAGGATCGATAGCCAGCTAAATTGGAACTCATAGCCCTGATCTTGAGCTTCATGACAGTCCTATTCTAACTGGTTGACGAGGTAACTCGCCCAGTTCATTTGTAATCCTTCCACACATTTTTCTGCAAGGTCAACAATGAACCCCGTGACTTGCGTGGGTTTGTTCTTTCTTACTAGCTTACCAATGATCAACTGGAAGGCTAGGCACACTACGCCATTCTGTATGGAGGCTACCTTGTAGCCTCACTTCCCCCTCTCGACATCGCCATAGGTGTCTTTAATCTTCTATGCCAGGGTGCAATCTGCAACCTTCCCTGGATAAAATTCTTGTGGGTCTAGTCCTTGCATGCTTAGTCCGATGATCCTATGGATCAACGCCAGATTAACGGTGATACACCTATCCAACCATAGATAACCACCATGGAAGCATGAAAATAGGAGCTTAACACACGCGTTAACCTCTTGATGTCTTCCAAAGTGTGGTATCTTCATCACGTTCAAGATAGTGGACCTCGCGATGTCCATATTCCACCGCTGGGGGATGATATTTGACTTATTCCCCTTGGTCTTGGTCAAATATTTGTGAGGTGCGAACATGCCATAGCTCTTTTGGTCTCCTAGGTTATAGTCACTGATCTTCAAGGTTGGAATCCTCTCCAAATGCGGTCTGACTGCTTGTATTCCCTTCAGGAGGTATGCAATGATTACTGTGTAGTCGAAGTCCCTCAGGACACTGTCATGACTCACCACACCAACCAAGGTTGAGATGTAGTCGAGTAAGATGGATGGGATTAGCTTCACATTTGACAAGCCATCACGATGCTTGGTTCTTTTCTCGCTTGTAGCTCGGGATGGTACAGATCCGTGAGGAGTCGAAGGGGAGGCTTGCACTCCTCTCATCGACGAGGCTTGGATGCCTGCAGACATCACCTTCTCGGCCATGAGGTATATTAGAATCTCTTCGATGAACTTTTATACTGCACTAATTACGTCAAACATGCACACTCGAGATATGATATCTCAGGTTGGTGAACAATACTCAATGTAACAGAACATATGGCGAGGTCTCAATGATCACTGCGTGAAATCAACTAGTTCTTTGTGGGCTTGGATAATCACAATTGGAAAAAGTGTTCTTAGTGCAATGCTCGATGGGATAAATAGATATTATCGTAATAGACTCTTCCAATGGGCATGAACACCTCAATCAATGTAGTTCCATCCGTTATGATGCGGTCCCAACGGTCCAAGGGCGAACGTTTCGGCAATAACTGTGTTTCTAGCCATTTTGGAGCATCGTTCTAACATTCATAATGCTTCCAATGGTCATATTTCTTTGTCATGGTGAAGTGCCAATATGTGTAGTATTGATATTCTAGTGAAGTTCAAGTTCTGGAAACATTCCTTTTGTGAAATCTTCTCTGGAACTTCTTTCAAATTTTCTAACTCTGCTCTCTTCTTACTGAGATTTCTGGCCTTCTTTTCTGTGATCTGAATAATTGGTTTCTGCTTTCCATTATCATTCTTATCTCTTCTTGGCATAGTAGCTTTGCATTGTGGAGGGTCTTTCAAGGGTTATGAGAGTCTTACTTCTTCTCTTTCTGGGGTAGGTTCCCTACTCTCTTGTACAGACATATGTCTCTATTTTTTCTGTGTCCTTTCAACTTCGACATCCATATCTTTGGTTCTTAGTAGCTTCGACTGGTTCTCTTGTTCTTCCAGCAAGTGCGTTATTCTCCTAACCATGAAATCTCTTAGTTCTTGCTTTTTCTGTTCTATATCCTCCTCTTCTTGTTTCCTTCGTATCTGATCTTTCTCAATCCAGGTTTTTCCTAGTAAGATAGCAAATGGGGTGTTGTTCTCAAACAATTTAACGATCTCAAATTCTTCTTCTGTCGAAGTGCCATGAGAACTCATAGATGTCTGGGTAAGTCTTCCACATAGGGTTATCAACTTTCCTCTAAATAATCTTATTCCTCCTAATGAAGGAACCATAGCAGGCTTTCCCAAAATTTCCCAAGTTCTTTCTGTCATGATATTCACCTGTGTTTCCTCATCCAGGACACAGTCTATGTCAAAGTCTCCTATTCTTGTTTCTATGTACTCTTTCTCTTTTAAGACCTCTAATAAGTTGATATCTCTATGATCGTTCAAGGTTGTTTTCATCTGTAGTAATACAATTTCTGATTCTTTCTGGTTCTTAGTCTCTTGATCTTCCTCAAGGTTTTCTTGTCTCATATTCATCTTTTCAACGTTAGCAATCATTCTAGGGAAATCCAAAACTTCATGGTCCATAGATTTACATCAAAGACAACTAGGACCTCTACCAGGGCATTCCTTAGCAATATGTATCGGTCTTCTGTAACTATAGCAAAGAGTTAATCCTCTCTTTCTTTTAAATGATCCCCAACCTTTCATGTACTACGCACTGGGATCACATGAACTAACCTGCAAAAAATTCTTTCTAGGATTCTACGTCCATTTGTTAGTCCAAACATTCTTTCTATGCATAGGAATAACATATCTTTCATTAGTTCTATAATATCTACTCATATCAAATCTTCTTTCTTCTAGTTGTACCCTAGTTTTCAGACTAGGACAAAATGTATCAAACATACCTAGATTCATTCTTTCGAAACAAAATTTTTCGCTCATCTTACCTTTCTCAGAGCATAAAGATTCAAGATCTTACCTCTTTTATTCAGATCAAACTTCTCTTCTTAGCATAGAGCTTCGCAAGTCAAGTAGAATACTGCGAACTAAAGTAGTAGATCTACGCACAGAGCTTTCTTTTCTTCAGTTCCCAACAATCACAGTTTTAGGTCCTAGCAACAGAACCATTTGTTGACATAGGGGCAGACCTAGGGTTCAACACTTCAAAAGTGCACCAACAAAACCCTAACTACCGACCCTTTTGACAACATATGTGACACAGATGAAGTCTCACCTGAGGTAGAGGCAGGGGTGGTTGCAAGACTCAAATGTATGCAACCTAGCTGGGACACAGATCTGTGATTACACCACTCTAACAAAGAACTTATCAATTAGCATTCTTCAATAATTAACCCGTATTCACATCGTAGATCCAAACCCTAATTACAACACAACACAATATTCAACCAGATCTAACACATCTAAGCACTTAGCATATGGAAAGAGATCAGATCTAGCATTCATTCATATCACTAAGAACTTTATCTATCATACCAGATTCATCTGAACATTCATTACTACACTAAGCTTAAATCATATGAACAATATAACAACCATAATGCACAAAGAAACCATAACACATGACATACGTGGTTCACCCCAGTGTGGGGCTATGTCCACCAACTCTTCTCTTCTTTATTATCTTCTGTCAATCTTCTATAAGAACATAGCCCAAAAACCCCACTCCGCATAGGATAGGAGATCTGTGTGCACCTCGCCAGATCCTACTTCCTTGAGTTAGGTTTAAGCACAAATCCTTCTTACAATCACTTGCACTTAGCTATGCAAGTTCTTAACACACAGTATGCCCAAAGACTCCAGCTCCGCACTAAGCCGATTCTACTAGGTCTCTTCACTTAGCACACTGAATCCTCTTACATCGCCTAACTTTCTATTTATACATTACAAAATGGGCCTAAACATGGGTAAACCCATGTGCTGACATCCCATACCCGTTACATAAACCCTAATCCCAAAACTTCCCTAAAAAGGGGCCAAGATCTCATGATCTCCGCTTTGACTTGCGCTCGGCCTTCGACCAGCCTGTCGAAGTCCCAAAAATGGTCAAACATGACCAAGGTTCTCTAAAACTTGGTCAAGGGCCAACATAAACATAAGTTGAAGGAATTGATGGACTTGTCGTTCTTATAGGTGATGTTATTGTACTCCTGTAACTTCTCAGTTGGGCTTTTGGATTGCCAATAGGTGGATCTGAACCAATAAACTAAATCCTCCCAAGTAGACAAAATCTTAGGAGGAAGGTCAAAGAAATCGACTGCAGCCTTTCCTTCCAAGGAATTGACGAATAAGCGCATGCAAGTATCTTTTTCAGTGGCTCCTATGTTGTGACAAGCATTATAAAATGCCACCAGGTGTTGGTTTGTAGTGATAGTGTTATTTCCCGAAAACCTAGGGAGATGCTCTTTGAATTTAGGTAGTGGACGAGTAGCAGGTTCTAGGTTAAGAGGAGAGGACACATGTCACAGTATGGTTGTGGTTTCTTCTTCAAACTGAAAAATCTCATACTTTTTAATGACTTTGGTGGGATTTGTGGTAGATTGGACAAGGATATGGTGGCTATATAAGCTACCAATCACTGATGAAGCTGAAGACTGAGAGGAGGAAGCACTTCAAGTGCCACCAGAGCCACCACTATATTCCATCTTGTGGATGATAGGTGAGGGAGAGAAAGATTAACTGGATGAATCAGACAAAGTTCTCCTTAGAGAACTTTGTTGGGTTGATAACAAAACGTTCCTTCTTCATATTTCAACAATAGGATTACTTTCAGGTGATAAGACTTTTCTTCTTCTAGAAACATGAGAGTCTAAGAACATGAAAGTAAGGAAAAAACTGAAGGAACAAGAGGGTTACTGTTGATTTCTAGGTTGTCTACGTCAGCTTCCCAACATTCTTGGGCACTAATATCTTGTTTAATTTTTTTTCCACGAATGATTAAGCTCAGCACGAGTATTGGCAGTGTCTAAAATAGTGTTGTACAAATTCAAAGAAATGTTGGCCTGATCTTGAAGAGGCTCAATATTGGGCTGCCTTGCAATAGGAACAATCATTAAGAAATAAAACAGTCAAAGAATCAATATCAGAAAAAATAGATGTTTTCGATGCTAATCAAGCATGAAAATTAACCAAAGAGACATTGAAGATCTCCCCAATATGGTCGCCAAATAAATGTTGAGGAAAATATATGAAATGATCTTACTCAAACATTTTCAGATCCTTATTGGCTAAAGAAAGATAGACGAGAATATAACCCTATGTTTATAGCCATCAAAATTGATATCCTAATTCACAAGTATTGTTTACAAGTGCTTAGGTTGTTTTTTTATAAGTAAAGATTGCTGAAAAAATCATTATTTATGTAATTTTTTGAACATATCAGATGTTGAAATAAATATAGAGACAGAAGTAAAGACACCAAGTCAACAATCAAAACAGATGAGACATAAAGAAATCCTTTATTTCATTCCAATTCATCAAAGAATCATTCTCTTTACAAAATTTCCTGAGGAAGTTTTGGACCAAAGTCAAAATTAGACGTCCCCAATGACTCATGCAAAAGGACTTCTGACAGAAAATCAAAACTGAACTTTAAAAGCTGGATCAACTTGCCACAGATCGCTGCCCACTCGACTCTGCACAATATCCTTTGTCAGTCATGAAATCCGATTCACAAACAAACAAGTCCACACAGACTATCAAAGATAGATCAACACCTCTGGAAAACAAGTGTCTGAATGATGTAATTCAACCCTCAATCTTGTTGTCTACAATAGGACCCTGCTATCATAAAAAAAGAATTAGGCTTCTAATGAATTGAGAAATGAATGAAAACTGAATTATCTCAACAAAAACTCAAAGACCAAAACCTTAGTATGATTCTCCTTCTATTCTCCCTTGTTCCTCCCTTTCCTTTTTCCTTTAAGCAATTAGAATTGGTTGAAGTAGTTGAACTACTTCCTTAGTTAAGTTAACTAAAACTCAACCAACTTTTTAGTTAAGGGGGAAAGTAATAAATCATAATAAGGGTTTTAAAATAAATAATAACTAGTAGGTGGGACCCCTTGTAACTCCCTTTAGATTTTAACAATCATAACACAACTATTTAATCAAGAAAAACATCCCTCCTTGTGACTCCCATCATCACATTCATATTTGACAATTTATCTCAATGATAATTGAAATTATTACCAAAATATATTACCCATATATCCAAAAATAGTGTGTTGTCCAAAATTTCAAAAGTCAACTGTTATCATCAATTAATAAATAAATAAAAAATTTAAATCCATATTTTCCACTCTGAGAGGCAATCTTTCCTTTGTTGTTGATGTCACCTTTAAATCTCTCTGAATTTTCCTTAGGTTATGTGGAGCCTTTAGGCCTAATCTTGCTGATCACATGAGAACAAACATCCCTCAAATGCATGCGGGAGGACACAAATTTATCAGTCATTGGAGGGTGAGGAAGGGGCAGCAGTGGATTTTCCTTTGTGAGGGGCATGGTGGGCCTCAATTTTCAACCTTTTAATCTCATGGGAAGACTGAACTGGTGAGTGGACAGGGGCAGCTTGGACAATTTGATTGATAGGTGGGGGAGCAGGTAAAGACAAGTTAGGCCACCCACGATGTTGGGAGACTGTCGGGTGGACAATCTCTTGCCATCCGTCGTTTTCGGGAACTTTAGGCTGTAGTGAGACATGAGGAGGCATGGGAATACTAGGGACCTATGGGGCTTGGAAGGGATGCCTTTCGGGCCTAGTTTGGACCACTCCTCGCCCAATCTAGTTAAAAAACCCAGCTTGAAATAGCTGGCCTAACTCTTGCGAGTCTGCATCAAAGTGTATAGAGAATATTGGTCTTCTAGGGCCCCTATTCCAATTACCTCTTCCTCGGTTACCTATACCATGGCCACCTCTGTTGAAAAAGATAATTCCTGTATGCATAATTGATTAGAAAATAGTTTCTTTAACAACCATACATGACAAATATTTTAAAATATGAAATAAAATTTGGCTCAACAACATATCAGACTCATGTAATCCAATCCATACAAATTGTTTAATAGTTGTCAATGAGAAAGGGGTGAACAAAGGTTCTGGGATATGCGAGGGGTTGTATTGAGCGAAAAATGTCAAAATGAGGGGGGAAATATTATGATTACTTCTCATAGATGAAAAACAATCAACTATAATGTAAACTGAAGAATATATCACTGTAATCCATCCCTGTGCGATATTTTAAACTGTCCTAATACAAAATCTCTCTTAATTGTAATTAAATTTAGGAACAGGGGGTGGATAATGAATATGGGAAGGCGAGGGGATTGTAATGTGTGAACAGTGAAATAATGGTAGGGAGAAGAGAGAATATTGTTCATAAAATTAATTAAGTAATCCATAAAACAATTATGTATTTAATGCAAACAATCCAACACCAACTAAACAACTGTTGTGATTGATTAAAAAATTATTGTGTGTTAACACTTGTTCACTGTCCACATTTAAATCTTCAACACATTTTATTAACACAGTGTCATCATACTCAGAATCAATATGCTTTTCAAACATCCTGTAAAAGAATTATGTTCCCTCTCATTTCTTCCATTTTATATTTAAAACAAAATTCCAATGAACACATAGTCATTTGTTTCAACTCTGTTCAGTATCAAAACATTAACCACTGTCCATAAATTAATTCTTCAAATCAAACACAGACACAAGCTCTTTTAAAATGTTCCTGATTCCATTCCTTCAACCAATTTAACAATTAAATTGCAAAGAAACCATACCACTAAAAACCTCGTTCCCATCTCTAATGGTGCAATAAGATGATACGATGCACGATATCCATAAATCATACACAATGGACAGTCAAGCCACGATCATCAACACTTCAAATCAAAATAATCATGATTGGGCAATTAAAACACACAGTAACAATGACCATCATTTCAATTTATACCATGTTGTATAAAACATACATACCAATGCATAACACAAAGAAGCATTTATGTGATTGTTCATATCGAACAATACGATAATGCTGAGTTAAAAATCCAACTATTACAACATAAGGAGGAAACAACTGTATGCCCATTATCATTCCCTTTTACAACTTCTCTAATCAACCACTTAAACCATGCTGAGATATTGACTCAATTGTCACAATAAAATAATGCAACGACTATATACCAATAATCATTTCCGATTATAACTGTGTAATAAAATCTATCAACAGAGACGAGCCAACAATAAAAACCACCGTCGACGTTATTCCACCAACTCATAACAGTCAACAAGATACCCGACATGATATAACTGGCTCAATTTATCAAAATCAGGCTCTAAATAATCAAGGGTTCGCTTGGTGGAACCAACATAGGGAGACTAGATTCAACCATGCCAACAATAGGTGAGAACCCTTCGAGACAACACGGTGGACACACATGCCACATAACCATTAGATTGCAAGACAGGGTGGAAGTTCACACCAGGTAGGAGAGACAATGAACAGAGGAGCAGAGGCTCCTTACTGGCTAGTAAATAACACCGAGAACACGCAGGGAATAACCCTCATGGTTTTCCCCAAAAAAACAAAACGAATAATGTTGATATAAATACAGAGCTCAAGTAATAGAAACCAACCCTAAATCAAACCTCTTGGTGTAATAACCACTATAATCAACTGTGTATATATCAATAACATAAAACGATCCCATGACTAGGTGGAGAACGATATGCAGTGACCCAAAGGTGGTTCAAAAATTACATAGAAACCCCATAACAACATATATGACCGGGTATGGTTACAAGGACTGTGAGGAGACGACCAACAAGTCCAGATGGAATGAAACCCTCCAAATAAAACCCATAAAGACAACAAAGAGCCTTCACGGCTTCCACCACATAGAACAGTTAATGAAATTGCGACTTTCAACCATCAAATTTTCCATTTGCAACGAATAGCACCAACAACCATTCCAGAAAAACACCATGAGTTTACACAGTTGTCGGCCTCAAGAAAAACACAAATCAATACATCATCGAGCCAATATATATTTCATAAATAGAGCGAGTTCATGGATGGCGAAAAAAACATACTTGTAACCAAATGGCCTTAAAAATGTGAGCTTGGTCAAGTAGTTTCTTCCTCGCCTGAATATCATAGCTTAAACACAACGAAAATCAATTGAGCAATAGCCAATATAGGGTGACGACCAGTGGGGGAAGTATGGAGTGACGTGCAGTAAATGCACATCGCTTCCATCCTCTCCTCATTCAATTACGTAGTACACGCCAACCAACCAACATTAACCCATGCCATGAATCCATGCATCGAAACTAGCATACATTGCTTGTCAAGTGCGCCACCCAATCCATACTAACCAATGTCCAAAACCATACTATAACATATATAACATGCGCTCCATATAAATCAAATAAAATTATGTAGCCCCTAACATTACTAGTTAGGACTAACACCAACCCTTTTTAAATTTCAATTTCTCATAGTATAGAATAACATAGCATAGTTTCCTTTCCTAGATTTATTCCATATTGCTTTTATCTCTTATTATGACTAACATGTGTCTTTTGCAGGTGTAACATGTAACAAATCATGGCACCAATAGAAATGTAATAACAATGAATATAAGCCATTCGTACAATATACAATTTAGAGTTTAGAGCAAACATAACCAACACACAATATGCATTATCCATCTGCTATATGTCATAAATAAAACCAATATTTCACCATCAATCATGTGGAATCTTGTAAGTATCATTGAAAAACAACATAAAATGTGTAACAAGACTATCTCTGATCCTCCAATCTACAAGGGGGTCCCACCTACTAGTATTATATATATATATATCATTAGATTTTAAATAATAGACTGTTAGCAATACTTTGCGGGCAAAATCCTCGTTGTGATTTTTATCGTCAATAGTGTTGATGTTTGGACAACATCGGAAAGACATTCTCTAAAGATAATAATTACTAATATAATTATTAACTATAGCGTATAATAAGTAAATAGTAATAACAAATAGTTGATGATTATTCAAGGGACACATCCTTTCATGGATGGTCACCTTATGTTCCCTATATATAGAACACTCATCATTGTAATAAATATTGAATATCTCTCATATCTCATATCAATAAAAACCGACATGGTATCAGAGCAGGACTGGGCTAACTCTCTCACAGGAGGGCCTAGGATCCTGAAACATAGTTGCTCCTTGTTCAACGACCGGTTCATCAGATTCAACTGATTCAGATATCTCTCTCCAGGCAAAGCCTTGGCTAGATCTGGGTCGATACTGAACATGTAAAGGAGCCATGGATACTTATTTTCCAATTCACAGAAGCACGTCAGATTTGTAGTCCTTAACACATTGCAACTAGCTTGAACCGACTGCATAGGAAGCCGTACACTAAAGTGTGTTACTGTGGACATACATGGCATTAAACCATCCTTATTCACATTGCATATTATAATATAAGCCTGAGCCACAATTTTTTTTTCTGGTGAACAAAGATATCATAGCAGCTGCCATGGCAATTATCTTCATGGGCTTCATCCTTGTAATATTGCTTACGCAGAGTAAACTAAACTTGAGAATAAGTGCGACTATGCTCCTGCATTTCCCTTCCCACTTATATTCCCTTCCCTCTTCCTAATTCATAGAGAACATCACGAGATCCGAATGAATATTCAATGTGGTGAAGTAGAGGCTCAATAAATTGGTGTAGTGAATGATGGAGTGCGACCACAGGTGCAATCTTGGGCACTGAAATTCGGAATTGGTGCATGCAATGATGAACAGATGCCAGTGCAAGAAGGGGGAACAAGATTTGGAATCAGCGCACCCAACGGTGAAGAGTGGTTGACATTAATTGCAACACTTGGATTTGCAATTGGCACAGGCAATGATGGAGTGCGGCTAGAGGAAGTTGACGAGCCACGATTGAACGCTCCATAATAATGAGCTGGTGTCTGGAAATTCGGCGGGAACAGTCACTTCATATTATCTGTCAGTGACTTCGAAGCTGTTCTGATCATGGTCGCCTTTTAATATGGAGCTTTCTTTTGTATTCTGATGGGCCGTGCGCTCTGCTCTCACCATCACGAAAGTGTTTGAGGGTTTGTTTGGGTTGTGGGAGCGCATTAATTTGAAAGAGGACAGAGTGGAGGGGGTGCATGGACCATGGGCCATCCACTCCACGAAAATTATGACCTATAAAAAAAAAAAAAAACCTAAATTCACGTTATCTCATAAAATAGATAAATGGATGCGTGGATTTGTTGGGGAAGCTTTGAATCACTACATTGGTTATTAGATTGCTCATTGTTAAGACATGAAGCTTGGAAGCTTCTTTGGTTGAAACACAGTTCTCTAGGTTTTGTTGGATCAATGGAATCTTTGTATGAGCTTTGTGGATGTAGAAGGATTACTTGCTTGTAATTGCACTGAAGAATTTTGAGTGAATGGTTAATAGTCCACGCTATTACTAGTTTTATTCCATTCACATACAATGAATATGCAATTAACAACAATGCTCAAAACAATTCTCGTGTGTTGTAAAATCTACGTGCCTTGAGTTGGCATTTTAGAGGTACAATCAGAGTCACGAGAGAAGGTTTAATGCCAACATCATTCTCATCTTCTAATGGACCAAAGATCACTTTTTTTGATGCTTCACTCAGATTGTATAAAGTGCGAACAATTGGACTATCAAATTCCTTTTGCAGAGGCAAAGGCATCCATGAATACAGTGTAAGTTCAGAACAAAAGTCCTCATAAGACTTTGAGGAACATGACACCCGATTAGGCCTTCATCGGAGTGAAGCCTAAGGTTGGATAGTTCAGGATATTTGGGTGTCTAGTATACATTCATGTACCCAAGGAGAAAATGATCAAGCTAGACCCTTCAGGAAGAAAGGGTACATTTGTGGGGTACAATGAGTACTCAAAGGCATATCGGATCTACATCCCTAGTATGATATAGATTGAAGTGAGCAGAGATGTTACCTTTGAGGAGGAGTTATTCTTTAAGAGATCTAGAGGATCTCACATCGAGATTGATCAAATTGATCCTGTTGAACTTGTAGCTCCAGTTAATGTTCCCAGAGATATTGCAGTAGGTTGAAAGAGACCTACATGGGCTCGTCAGAATCTGCAAGAGGCAGAAGGACATGCTGCTCCTCATGGTACCGTCTGAGAGATAAAGATACCTCAAAGATATTCATGCTATGCCACAACTATGAGCCACATCATTCATTTTGAGCCTTCCTGTTATGAGGAGGAAACTAGTCATCCAATATGGAGAGATACCATGATGGAGGAGTATCAGTCCATCATGAAGAATGATGTGCGGGATATTGTTCCGAGACTTGAAGGGAAGTTTGTAGTGACTTCCAAGTGGATCTATAAGATCAAACATACAACTGACGGAAGCATCAAGAAACACAAAGCAAGATTTGTTACTAGAGTATTCTCTCAGGTGGAGGGAATAGATTATGAGGAGACATTTGCTCCTGTTGTTTGATACACTTCTATCCGGACGATTATTGCCCTCGCAGAATCCATGGGTTGAAAACTACGTCAAATGGATGTGAAGACAATCTTTCTCAATGGAGAGATTGATGAAGAAATATACATCGAGCAACCAGATGGTTTCGTCATACATGAGAAGGAGTCTCATGTGTGTAGGTTGAAGAAGGCCATGTATGGACTCAAGTAGGCACCTCGAGCTTGGTATGCGAGGATTGATGGACACCTGATGAGGTTGGGCTTCAACAAAAGTGTTGTTGATACCAACATGTACTACAAGACTATTAACGATGAGGCCTTGATTCTAGTCCTCTACGTTGATGATTTATTCCTCACTGATACATAAAGCCTTATTATTGAATGCAGGTATGCGTTGGCTTCTGAGTTTGAGATGAAGGACCTTGGTATGATTCACTACTTCTTGGGACTAGCGGTGTGGAAGAGAACTAATAAGATATTCCTGAGTCAGGGGAAGTACACAGTTGAGATATTGAAGAAGTTTGAGATAGTGAACTTCAAGCCCATGTCTATAACAATGATGACGAATCTAAAGAAACTAAGTGTGTCTTATTCCAATTTTGACGAAATTGATCTGACTCTGTACAGACAGTTGATTGGATAATTGATGTATATGGTTAACACCAGACCAAATATTTGCTATGCAGTGAGTGCACTTAACCATTTTATAAGTTAGTTGAAATATACACACTAGATTGTTGTGAAACCTGTGTTGAGATACTTGTGAGGCACAGTTAGACATGGTCTGAGATATACTTCCAGTATTGATATGATATAGCAGGAATATATTGACTCTGATTGGGCAGGGAGCGTAGTGGATAGAAAGAACACCTTAAGGTGTTGCTTCACTTTGGGATCTTCCATGGTTTCCTGGTGTAGCAGGAAACAAACTTATGTGGCTTTGAGCACAACAGAAGCATAGTACATTGCATTAAGTATGACAGTCCATGAAGCAGTGTGGCTTCATGAGCTCTATGTCGATTTATTCGAACATGTGCTGGATTCCACCATTATTCATTATGGTAACTAAAGTTGTGTGAAGATCTATGATAATCCATTGTTTCATGACAAATCGAACCACATTGATATCAAGTACCATTACATCCGAGACATGGTACAGAGGAAGGAAGTATTTGTGCAGTACCTTCCTACAGATGAGCAGGTTGCTGATGTTCTTACCAAACCAAGATGAAGTTCAAGTACTTTCGTGATAGACTTGGCGTGGTAGAGAATGCCTCCCTTGTTGAGAGGGAGTATTGATGTTTGCAGCTTCCTGAGAGATTCTCCAAATCGTACTCCTATGTGACTGAGTTGATTTGATCTGTGATGACACTTATCCGAGAAGGGATAAGTGGGGCACCTATCCAAGAAGGGATAAGTGTGGTTGGGCTTATAACCCAACGTCCCATGTGGAGAGCACATGAGAACATGTCAAGGGAGTTGACCCTTGATGTCATACACTATGGGAGTTGACCCTAGTGTTTCTAGAGGGTGTATCCTCTAGAATTCTACATGCAATGCCATGTGTGACAAACTTTCTCCAGATCGTACTCCTCTGTGAATTGATTTGATTTGATCTGTGAGGACACTTATCCGAGAAGTGATAAGTGGAACACTTATTCAAGAAAGAATAAGTGTAGTTGGGATTATAACCCAATGTCCCATGTGGAGAGCACATGAGGACATGTCAAGGGAGTTGACCCTTGACGTCATACACTATGGGAGTTGACCCTAGTGTTTCTAGAGGGTGTAGCCTCTAGAAGTCCACATGGAGTGCCATGTGTGAAAAACTTTCTCCAGATCGTACTCCTCTATGAATTGAGTTGAGTTGATCTGTGAGGACACTTATCCGAGAAGGGATAAGTGGAACACTTATTTGAGAAGGAATAAGTGCAGTTGGGATTATAACCCAACGTCCCATGTGGAGAGCACATGAGGACATGTCAAGGGAGTTGACCCTTGACGTCATACACTATGGGAGTTGACCCTAGTGTTTCTAGAGGGTGTAGCCTCTAGAAGTCCACATGGAGTGCCATGTGTGACAAACTTTCTCCAGATCATACTCCTCTATGAATTGAGTTGAGTTGATCTGTGAGGACGCTTATCCGAGAAGGGATAAGTGGAACACTTATTTGAGAAGGAATAAGTGCAGTTGGGATTATAACCCAACGTCCCATGTGGAGAGCACATGAGGACATGTCAAGGGAGTTGACCCTTGACGTTATACACTATGGGAGTTGACCCTAGTGTTTCTAGAGGTTGTAGCCTCTAGAAGTCCACATGGAGTGCCATGTGTGATAAACTTTCTCTAGATCACACTCCTCTGTGAATATAATTGAGTTGATATGTGAGGACACTTATTCGAGAAGGGATAAGTGGAACACTTATTCGAGAAGGAATAAGTACATTTGGGTTTATATCCCATCGTCCCATGTTCATAGAACATCAGGACATGTCAAGGGAGTTGACCCTTGATGTCTCACACTATGGGGAGCTGACCCTAAGTGTTCCTAGAGAGAGTAGCCTCTAGAAGTCCACATGGGAGTGACATGTGCGACAAATATTTTGCTACTATGGTGCTTTTGAACCACTGGCAGAGACTGCGTGTCTCTGGATAGTAGTTGTGTACTACTATGGGAAGATACCTCCCTAGGTAAGAGGGAGTGTTGATGTTTCAACATCGGGCATAACTTCTCCTAGATTGGGCTGCAGACCAAGGGATATAGGATACATTTATCACAAAGGTGCACTTGTGATAAATGGGCCCAGACGTAGTCCTTCCTTGATCATGACAAGGAATAATATGGACTCGAGGTGCTTGAAGTGATTTCCAAGTGTCAGTTAGCATCAAGCCGAAATTCACTCATAGGTGTGTGCTTGTGGTGAAAGATCTTGGTATAGTCTTTGTCCTAGTCATCGTGATTTGACAAGGAATGATAAAGAATCAATATGTTATATGCTTTTACATGTGGACCCAAAGTGAGACTAATCTTAGAGAGATTTAATTGGCTTAGAGGGAGATCCGTGGAAGGACTTTCTCCTCAGTTCAGGTGGGAGAGAGATGTCTCCCAAGACTGAAAGATAAGTGTCATGAGTCTAGGGTGAAGTTTGTATACCTCAAAGACAAGAGTGGCATGTTGCAGAATGTCTCCGTTGTTGAGAGGGAGTGTTGATGTTTGGACAACATAGGGAAGACATTCTCTAAAGATAATAATTACTAATATAATTATTAACTATAACATAGAATAAGTAAATAGTAATAACAAATAGTTGATGATTATTCAAGGGACGCATCCTTTCATGGATGGTCACCTTATGTTCCCTATATATGGAACACTCATCATTGTAATAAAATATTGAATATCTCTCATATCTCATATCAATAAAAACCAACAAACAGTCCTCCCATATATGGTGGCTACCCGGGTTGTACACCCATGGAAGGTGGTTGTCCTGGTTGTCCTCCTATGTAAGGTGGATGAACATATGCACCTCCTACACATTTTTATTGACTCGAGGGTCCCCCCATATATTGTGGTTGAAGGGACTGTTGTGTTGGAATCATGGGGTTTATGGATTGATAGGGAAAATTTCCTTGTGGAGGAATGCCCGTCGGATTGGGTTGACCCCACAAAGGGTTAGAAACTATTGGAAATGGATTTCCAGTATACATGCCAGTGGTATTAGGGATATAAGGACTTGTAGAAGCAATTTCCCCCTAGGATTTTTTATGTTGCAACCACGTAGGTTTCCCCCAACTAAAATTTTTCCATGCAACTGAAGGTTTCCCCCCAGATGAAGGTTGGCCTCCCATTGAAGATTGACCTCCAATGCAGGGTGTACTAATCTACGATGTATGAGATGGAGGATGAATATCTTGTGTAACTGTGGTTGTGTGAATGAATTGACTATTGGCCATTTGACCAATGGTATGAGATTGACCTCCAATGTAGGGTGTAATAGTAATCTGCGATGTATGAGATGGAGGTTGAGTAGCTTGTGTAATTGTGTTTTTGTGAACAACTTGATTGCTGGACATTTGACCAATGGTACGACCAAGTAAATCACTTGGTGTATGCATGTGTGGAAATGATGAAAGAAGAATAATACATGACCCATGTGCGAAGATGGATGTATGTGCAAGTGGTTGAGTCGAGGTTACCCGGGTCACCGATGTTTCAAGTAAAGATGAAGCACCAACAATATTAAATACAGGAGTTGTGGAAAAATATGAGTTCCCAACTCCTTCAGGAAAACCAAATGATGGTGGGTTCATGCCAAAATATTGTGTAGTGGTGGAACCAAGCGATAATCTATAAGAATAATAAGCATCAACATATCTTGTGGATGGTGGATTAGTGAGTGTTTGGCCAATTGGACCAGTAAAAAGAGAATTCATATAAGATGTAATGCTTTCTATGAAGGTTGTGACCGTTTCTTCAATTTTTTGGCCACTTCCAAGAGTTATGCTCCCAATCTCAGAAGGTTGATCTTCGATCATTCCTTCGTAAGAAACATTGGTTTGAGGTTCCCAAGTGTCAGGTTCCATACTGTGAAATGTCTGATCATAAGGATGACTACAAAATTCAAAGAAACACACTCGTATGAAAACTAAAAACAATCAACCAAGCAATAACAGGTTCAAGGATCTTCCGAAGAGGGGATATCAAGCTTCCAACAAAGAAATGAGAAGCAATTACCCCGACCTCCATGTAACAACCCTTCTCGGTGCAAGTAACCCTTACTTTCATGGGGTCTCTCTCCAAGGGTACTGAGAGTGTGATATGATGTATTCCCCAGGTACCGTGGGAATCCACCTACCCCAGGAACCATGGGAATATCCCCACAATCACCTCTGTAGATACCTAGGAAAGGCCACTAAGGATACCAACCCTCAGCCAGCCTTCGGGGGAGTACAATTGACAGTTAGGACCGAACATATGGGAAAGATATCAAAGTATGAAATTATTCCAGAGGAATGAGGACAAGTGTACCAGTAGATTCCAGAGGACCCCGAATAGATTCGAAGTTCATGAAGTATCAAGACAAAATGAGTCAATAACACTTCAGGAAGAACCCCCAGTATACGATCTTTCTGCTACGATTGGTCAAGATTTGGAGGGGTAATATTCGTTTCTCTTCCGCACATGAACTTGTGTTTATACCCTATGTGAGAGGGGGTTCCTGACTATGCTTATATGAAAGTTGGATTTTTTCTCTCTTTAGTGCTCTACAATCTATTTAGTAGGCTTGGAAAATTTACTCACTTTTCCTAGTCGAAAGACCCTAATCTTGTGCTACTGTTGGTGTGCTAAAACTAATGGATTTTTACTCAACAGGTTCACGAAGATGAAACTGATGATGTATGAGACACTCGACTCCAATAGAATGCAAAAGAATGAGATGTAGTTAATTCTTTTCGATGAATTATATGTATAGGAAGGAGAAGAGTTATATTCTTCTTAACACAAGAAAGCACTACAAACTATGCAACTTTCAATTTATGGAATCAAGACGATGCCAAAATACCAAGAAAATGTTTTTGAAAACCGAAATGCGCATTCAAAACTAGCTCTTTTTCCAAACATATACCAAAACAAATTCCTAAAGAATGCAAGCAAAATTCTTTGTTTGATTATGTACGCAAGGAGATATGCAAACTTTTATGCTTCTTAATCCTTCAAATGAAATGAAAGAGATCTAAGTTTGACACAAAGAAATATGAGGAAAAGAATAAATCAAACAAAGTGCACTCAAAATTATGAGGATTGAAAGAAAACAATTAGGAGATAACCTATTCAATCAAGAACTCAAATATTGAAAAGAGAAAGAAGAAAAACACTCATGAAAATCCTCAAAACACGAGCAACATGAAACTGTGTTCAAGACTGGGTTGTGGAAAATAAGAGAGTCGTAATCATCCAGAAAAGAAAGATGTTTCAATGAAGAGAAAAAGTCTCAATACCAAGCAACCTTTGCAAACCCTAGTTGATGAAAACTCCTAAACAATAAAGCAATCTGAAATCTTTATGAGACGAAGATCAGAGAACCGACAGGAAGGATGAACCAAGAGATCTTGTTAACCCAAGGGGATCACAACTAAGAGAGAATATTGCAAACTCAAAGAAGGAATATGAATGAGTGTCAAATGTCAAATTCTCAAGCCAAACAAAGTCAAAGACAAATGAGGAGTCTCTGGGCAAAAATCTCCTCAAAATCAAATTGAGAAAAGCAGGGAAGAAAGAAGAAAAAACACCTAAAAGAGGAGATTGGCGCCTTTGTTCTCAAAGAGACAGAGCACCATGGCGCTCTGTAGAAGGCTTAGGGGAGCATCGGTTAAGAGAATGGCACCCTATATGAGGCTTAACGAATTTCTATTCAAGAGAATGGTGCCCTCTAATAGGTTTAGGGGAGCGCTAGTCAGGTAAGTGGCGCCCTCATGTACACTACATGGGAGTGCCAGTTTCTGAAAATTTCAAAAATTGAGTTCCACAAGCTCAAAATTAGTAGAGGCTCAGTCAATGGATATGTAAAATCTTCAATTAGGAAGAGGCAAGGGGAAATAAATCAGAAAGAAACATAAAAAAGAAAGATATAATCATAAGAAAAGGATTCAAGACGAAAAAGAGGAAAAACTAGTCAAAGTCCTGCCCAGTGGAGTCGCCAATTTCTATTATAGAATGTTTCACCTGCAGATAGATGAAACTTCCCTTGGATTCCTAGACCCCTATACCAAGATTTAAACCGTACAAGTGAACACTAACATCGCTTTAAACTTATCTGAACCAATCAAAATGAGAAAGAGAGAAAGGATATGATGAACTTGTTTCGATGCTTGTCCTTGTTGTTTCCAATCCTCTAGATTGATCTCTAAGCTCCCTGGCACAAATTGAGATCTGCAATGGACAACAAAGGAAATCAACTATCTACTAATCTACAAGATTATATAAGATAATGTTTATCTACGAATATTAGAGCAACAATACACAAGAAAATGTAATGAGACTTAAAGTTGAAGGAAATAGACCAAGTATATATTAATTTTAAAGCCAAAAAGAGATACTTCCAGACCATGATTGATGCAGAAACAACATCTCCAAGATATCCTCTTCCATCCCCTTGCACGAATATTGAAATCAAAATGATGAATTCTTTCCCCAGGATCAAAGGTTTGATACCTCAAATTTTCCCCCCTTCACCATGGAAAGCCCTCATTATATAGGATTCAGAGGCTTAATCACCATGGAGAATATCACTCGCTAGATCCACTAAATTGGGATCTCCAATATTTTTAGGGAGAAAATATCTCTCAAGGATTATGGGGAGAAAATATCTCTCAAGGATTTTAAGGAGGAAATATCTCTCAAGATCCACCAAATTAGGATTTTGGCTTGAGAAAATCTCTCAACCATCCATGAGATTCTCAACTTCTCCTTGAGATTAGGAAACTAAATGTGAGGTGGATTCTTACACTAAATTAATTTCCTTTTTATGAATAATAATGAATAATTCATGTGCAGATAGTATTTTTACCTTGATATGATATATTTCTCCTCCACACTCGCTAGGGATTGTGACAAATGTTCTTTCATGGTGTCAAGGTGTTGGGATACTTAGTAAAGTGCATGCGATACTTAGTAAGGTGCATGCAACACTTTATGACACTTGCGATGCTTAGGTGTAAATAGGTGTGACACTTAAGTGTGACATTTTGGTGTGTTACAGTTGGTGCACAATATTTCCATTCTTCTCAAAATAGCGGGGTTGCTCCATATAAATTTCTTCAATGATATCACCATATAGAAAGGCATTTTTTACATCCATTTGATGTATCTCCTAGCCAAAATGAGTACTAAGTGAAAGAATCAATTGAACCGAGTTCATCTTTACAAATGGTGCAAAGGTCGCAATGTAGTTAATGCCTTCTAGCTGAGAAAATCCCTTAGTCACCAAATGAGGATTATGTCTTTCAATAACACCTTCATATGTAAATTTGGTCTTGTAAACCTATTAACATTTAAGTTCATTATTTCCTTATACTTGAGGAACTAAGTCCCATGTTTCATTATTCATTAAGGAATGATACTCATCAACCATAACATTCTCCCATTTAGGTATACGATGTGAATTTGCATATGTATAAGGATCACATTTCTCTAGAACACATGCCATTAGGGAACCTCTACCATTCTATTTCTAACTTCTAGTTTTTCTTGAGTCATTGTTGTATTCTGCATCAACTCCAACAACTTAAATTGCCTTGGTTACCCATTTGGGAAGACAAAATCCAATTGTTGAAGGAGTTCCTGTGCCAATATCATCATTTATAGACTAAACAAGGGTCCCAAAGCTTGTAGTTGATTCGACTATGGAAGTTCAAATATAGGTCAAGTCAGAAAAATAAGTCAACTAACCAATTAACATTCCTATGAAGCAATTAGTCGATCCATAATTCCCTAGAATTCCAAAGGATCAAATATTAACAAGCTAGAAGAGGAATTCAACTGAGTGATACTTGATGTCTTCTCATCAAAGATAACATATCTTCTATAGATAATATCTTATTTGAAAGGGTCAAACAACTTGTAGGCCTTCACCTCTCGGAGTAGCCCATCATGTTGCAAGCATGACTCTTCACATCTACTTTTTCCTTATGTCATTTGGAATATGAGTCCATTCTATGCATCCAAATGTTCTAATATTCCCAATTGAGAGTTTCATTTGGCTCCATCTTTTGACTGGATCACATCCCACACAACTTTAGTTAGAACCAAATTGAATGAATAGTTTGAGTAACAAACAACTTCTACTCAAAACTTAGTTAATAGACCTTTGGCTTGAAGCAAACAATACATAATTTTCACCAAAGTCTGATTCTTTATTTTAATAACTCCATTCTACTAAGGTGCATAAGGAATATATATTTTCCAAGAGATACCATTTTATGATAGGTACTTTTCAAAATGCTTTCCTACATATTCCCTTCCATTGTTTTATATTAGACATTTCATAGGTTGATTGCATTTCTTTCCCTAAATTCCTTTAACTTTTCAAACACACGACTCTTATTCTTTAAGAAATATACCTAAGTATACTTTAAGAAGTATGAGCATGAAAGGCTTGAGAAGAACTAACTAAAAATGTATAGTTATCTACCTTACCTTATGAAGGCTAGTTAATCTTCTAGTTGACACATTTCCTTCAAATTTTTTCACTTTCTCCTCAGGGACCTTGGTCTTATACCAACCAACCTTTTCCATAAGTTATAATTTTTTTCAATAGCGATAAGTATTCTTCTTTTTACCTTTCGTAGTCAAAGTTTGATCACCATGCTTCTTCTTATCAGTCTAGTTGATGTAGTCACACTCTTTCTCTTTTCAAATTTGTTCTCTATAATTCAATCAACCTTTAACATTCAACAAATGGGATTGTTTCTTGACCTCAAGTTTCCCTTCATCAAACCATTTTTCTTGTGCCCTAATTAATAAACCTAAAAATGAGTCAAAGGAGTCGAAGGAGTAATCCTTATCATCATCTTTTCTCAAGGTTCAATTGGCACATAACATTGAACAAAATACATCATAGGGTGTCTTTAGATTCATCAGGATATGTTCGACGAGTTGAACATATTTCTAGGGAAAATCCTTTGTGCATTCACCCAATTTCAACTAAATTTCCTTCACATAGGAAAAGTAGTCTTAATTTTTCCAAAATAGAGAGGATCCATAGGGATCAACTCTTTCTCTATTTGCATATCCGAATTTTCATCAATTTTATTAAACATAGCCTTTAGCTTCTTCCAAACAACATTCAAGTAATCGATCTCGTCGTATAAAAATGAATCTCTATAGAGATGTAGAACAATATGGCTCCTACAACATCATCCTTCTTCTAATCAAGGACAAAATTCTACTAGTCATCCTTTGGATATGGAATAACAATTTTTGTAAACTTCCACAATAATTTATTCTTCAACAATGTTTGGTTAACTTGTACCCAAATCTCATAATTGCATCCATTCATAATGATAGGCTTAGAATTAAAACTCATAATGTTGATATATAGATCTAGTCCCATATTTAGTTTGCAAGTCAAAACCTTGAGTCAATCTACCAGACATATTTGACACGTCAGGAGAACATATAATCGATAACCTCCACAAGAATTGTATACAAAATTATATCTCTCAAACCACTATCTCTAAAACAATGTTGGAGAATCAGTGAATTAGGTAGATCATAGAGCTAGTGTTTTAAGAGACCGGTGGCGTCGAAAGACATAATCACAACACTTAAGGAAAACCAAGCATCACTTATCACACATAATAGATTTTAAAAATATTCACCATATTATAGATCAATTGATAAGACCATCTTACATAGCAGCAAGATGTAACCAACTCTCTTGAAGTCACGAAGACAACATCCACATACATTGGTCAGGGCACATAATAAACTCTTTAATTTCTACTGTGTTTTGCACACTAGTCAACTATTCTATTCTAATTACTTGACCAATCAAAATCTTATTTGACCATCCATTATGTCTCTGACGGGTGCCTAAAATGACATACTTTCAACACCCATCTATACCTTTTTGCTTACAATTTTTTGTTAATCACTTCCCTTTTCGATACTTCCTTTATCCAGTTCACCTCAATTATCACTAAGGTATAAATCCTACCCCATATGCCATTATTATGTTATTATTTCATAATTCTTAAAATGAACTTGTTAATTTTAGTTACTAATATCACCATACAAGAGAATATGATAACTGCAACATCTCAAAGTGGCTGCAACACCTCTCTGCTGCAACTCCTATTGGTTGTGGAGCCTAATTATATTCATGATTCATAGGTTTGTTTCAACCATGCCTGGACCCCATTCCAATAATGGGGGGTGTGGGGGGGCTTTCCCCCCACAATTGTCCCCAGAGGGGTCCAGGGGGGGAGACGAAAATTTTTTTAGCCCCCCCCCAGCGAGGGATTTGGGCGCATTGTCCCCAAAGCGAAATTTTGGGAAAATTTTTCTTGTAAAATATTGTAATTTCATATTCAATCTAGACCATTCATTATAAGGTCACAGATCTGATGATAGAAGTTAATTTGGGGATTTTTCCCCTAGAAGGAAACCCTATTTTATTAGGGAATTGTATTGTGATTGTGTATTATCATGATTATTGTATTTTGAGAGACGATACTGTGAGAGAAAGAAGAGGAAGTTACAACAGGTGTGTTGTAGGTTTTATCCCTTCATTTTGCTAGATAATAAAAGGGAAGGACCTAACAATTTCTCTGGTGGATGTAGAATACACTGGGTGAACCATGCATATATGTGTCTCTATTGTATTATGTATCTTATGCATTTTATTTTTCGCATTTGTTTTATTTTATTGCTCTGCGATCCTATTTTTCCAACAACTGGTATTAGAGCGAAAGGTAATTCGCAGGAAAAGAGGGTTCCTGGTTCGAGTGGGAGCAATGGTGGAAGATGGAAAGTTTAGGGTCGAGAAGTTTAACGACCAAAACTACTAGTTATGGAAGATGCAGATGGAAGATTATTTATATCAGAAGGATCTATTCCTACCATTGGGCAGAATAGCAAAGAAGTCGATGACCACGAAGGACGAAGAATGGGAGGTTCTTGATAGAAAGGCACTAGGAACTATACGACTGAGCTTGGCAGCATCGGTAGATTTCAATATTTCAAAAGAAAAGACAATGAAGGAACTGATGGATGCATTGGCTAAACTATATGAAAAAACCTCGACGTCCAATAAGGTATTTCTAATGAAGCGATTATTTAATATGAAGATGTCAGAAGGTGGGTCTGCTGCAGATCATTTAAATGAATTTAATACAGTTACTAATCAACTAAGTTCTGTAAAAGTGGACTTTGATGATGAGGTCAAGGCTCTTCTAATCCTATGATCATTTCTAGAAAGATGGAATGGCTTGGTCATGGTTGTAAGTAACTTTGTCTATGGTTCAAAGACTCTAAAATTTGATGATGTTGTTGGTGTTATCCTTAGCAAGGGAATGTGACAAAAAATCACAGGTGAGACATTAGGTAATGCGTTGACAATGGAGAACAGGGGAAAACAAAAGGATAGATGAAAGGGATTAGGGAACTATGGGAATTCTAGGAAGGGTAGATCCAAATCTAGAATGGTAAAGATAGAGTGTTGGAATTGTGGGAAGAAAGGACATATGAAGAAAGAATGAAGAGCTCCAAAGAAACAAAGATATGGACATCAAGAGAAAAATCAAGAAGAAAATGTAACAAGTGTTGTGTTACAAGATTCTTTGATTCTTTCTGTAGATAATATTTCTAAGTCCTTGGTAGTAGATTCACGAGGTTCATTTCATGCCACACCCAATAGGAACCATTTTCTAGATTATGTTCAATGTGATTTTGGACAGGTTCATTTGGGTGATGATGCACCATGCAAAATTGTTGGAATGGGTAAGGTACAAATAAAGCACAAGAATTGAAACCAATGGTTGTTGAAAGAGGTAAGACATGTTATAGATCTAAGGAAAAATATAATTTCAATAGGGTAGTTGGCAAGTGAAGGTTTTATATCTATATTTACAGATAAGACGTGGAAGGTCACCAAGGGATAATTGGTGATAGAAAAAGGAGAGAAGGTAGGTACATTGTATGTATGTACTGGTAATACTAATTCTTCTATTTCTTGAGCTTCTACAAGAGTGGATACAACACTTTGGCATCATAGGCTTGGACACATGAGTGAGAATATGATGAATATACTTCAAAAAAGGAATTTGTTTCCAGATCTTAAACAAATTGATTTGTATTTCTATGAGCACTATGTTTATGGAAAACGAAAGAGAGTCAGATTTCTCAGTGTTGGAAAAGAAAATAAGAGTGAAAGGTTAGATCTTGTGCATACATATGTATGGGGACCAACTCATGTATCATCTCTTGGTGGCTCTCATCATAATGTTACTTTTATTGATGATGCAACTAGAAAAACTTAGGTTTATTGCATTCGACAAAAATCTAATGTTTTTGACACTTTTAAGAAATGGAAATCTTTGGTCGAGAATGAGACAGGAAAATGGTTGAAGTGTCCCAGATCAAACAATGTAGGTGAATATTGCAGCAAGGAGTTTGATGATTACTGTTCATATCATGGGATTTGTAGAGAGAAGACAGTTCCAGGAACACCAGAAGAAAATGGTGTGTTAGAAAGGATGAACAGAACAATCATGGAGCGTGGAAGGAGCATGAGATTACATGTTGGTATGCCCTTACAGTTTTGGGTAGGTGATGTAGATACTTTTGTTTACTTGATAAACAAACGACCTTCAAGTTCTTTGGATGTGTTGAGCACTCAACACACCCTAAAAATCCTATGTCAATTTTTCACTTTTTGGGTATCACTTGATATTTGCACTATCTGATTCAATTTTATTTTGAGGAGTGTTTTGTCTTTGCTTGTTCTCTTGACTCTCATTTGTTATTCAATGTTTTTTTAAAATTTATAAAACCCCATGAATTAAAAAATAAAAGTCTGAACACTTAAAGAATCAACAACCAAAACACTTCACCCGATGTGCTCAATATTCGACATCAAAAGGAATTAAGCGGTGAAAAGAAATCACTCGGAAAACCTCAGTTGTTGAGCACTGATATTCATTGGTTTCAGCGAAAGGAAGTTTTGTTTCACGAAAAGTATCACATACGAACATCGTTGATATTCGATCCCTTTGGCATCTGTAAAAGGTGAAGGGATTAAACACCAAATAAGAAAGAAATGATATCATTGATAGCCAATGCCTAACGCACTTGTCAAAATCGAAGAAGACCGAATCGCGACAAACATTATGAAGATGCTAAAAAAGTTTTCCCCAATCACCGATTCCCGATGCTCTTCAGTATCAGGACTTTTGTGAGGAACCTAACCTGAAGGAAAACAATGTGATAGGTATCGTCAATCAATGATCCCGGGTTCTTTTTAGCATCGACACCTGAAGGCATGTTTTAAAGCTAATGACTTAATGAAAACCTCGACTACGATTAATACACATGGATTAAGCCATCTTTCTTCAATGCCACGTGTCTTTGCAAGACTAGAGAACCGTATGGTCTAGTTTTACCTCGAGTCATTCTTGGTTCCCTAGGTCCAAGTCACATCTCCGATTTGGTTTCACCATGTCAGCATTGTACGATGAGATTGATCGACGTCAGAGATTTTGCGAGGGACATCGACGAAAACATTCATCACGCATCCTCGATCCCCGATCCACCCACTGAGAAAGCGACACAATGGGACGTTTTAGCACTATATATGATTAGTTTCAGAGCATTTAAAGGGTTAATCAATACCAAATCTCGCATTAGTTTCTAATTCTTGTGTGAATCAAAACAACCGTTTGAAATTACCGATAGACCACATCACCCTCCATGCCTCCGCCGTCAACCCACGATGAATCTAAGCTACAAAGATTCGGCGACAGATTTGTTTGAATTTCACTCATCACCCAAATTAAATGGTTGATACGACACAGTAAGTTATTCCCTAGTTTAAATTATCTTGAGCCATTGTAAATGAAACCATTATGTGCGCAAAGAAGTTTCAGATCATTCAGAGAAAGCAAGACAAGCAATTCAAAAGCTGGAGATTTCCTGTGAGTATCAAATAACCAGGTTTAGCAAACTTTACAAGTATGCATCCAAGTCTGTAATTTTACCTGACTACGATTTTTATATTTGTTATTCGGTTATGTTCTTTGCATAGTATCTAAGATTCAATTTTTCAGTTGCAAGAACAATGCCACCAAGGAAGCCGAACACTAGATGATCACCAAGGGCGTCGAAGCTGAAGGAGCCAGAAGTAGGTGAAGGTTCCTCTCCAGGGGTAGAAAAATAGTTGGAATACACTCTAAGGCTGGAGTCATTCATTAAAACATCTACACAAAGGGTTTTCATTCAACTTGTTGGCACAGGAGCAGACCCAGGGTTCAACTCTACAACAACACACCAACAAATCCCTAACTACCGACCCTTTCGACAACACCTATGAAGCAGATGAAGTATCACCCGAGGTAGAGGCAGGGGTGGTTGCAAGACTCAGGTGTATGCAACCTTAGCTAGGACAAATATATGTGATTGTATTACTTAATAAAGCACTTAGCACCATCAGTTCCTCAATATGCAATCAATACCCACTTTGCTGATAAAACAAAGCTTCACAACATTCACACTAATCTAATGTATTTAAGCACTTAGCATAGATAAATAGATCAGATCAAGCAGATCAAGCACTAAGAATGGCTATATAGATCAAATCTAACATTCTCACATATAATAAGCACAAAGCATAAGTAGATCTATCTAAATAAATCAAAGCACTTAGAAAATAACATGTGAACACATCAAGACAAAGCACAAAGAATCATAACACAGTATTTACGTGGTTCACCCCCACCCTGGGGCTATGTCCACCAACTCTTCTTCTTTATTGTCTTCAGTCAATCGGTTACAAGCACAAAGCCTCAAAACCCTTACTCCACACAAGATAGAAGATCTGCGCGGCTCGCTAGATCCTTCTTCCTTGCATTACAACACTAATCCTTCCACAATCCGCTACAAGGACCTGTATTTATCTCTGCAAGTCTCTTACAGTCATGCACAAAGCACTTATAGACTCTACTTGCACTTAGCATACATTCACATCACATAGATGCACCACCACTTCTATCTAGCCTAAGCATTTATTTATATATACAAAATAGGCCTAAACATGGGTAAACCCATGGCCTGACATCCCAATCCCATTACATAATCCCAAAAACCCAAAAAGGACCAAAAAAGGGGTCGAGATCACATGATCTCTGCTTCATCTTTCGTTCCTCCTTCGACAGGCTGTTGAAGTCCCAAAATAGGTCAACTTGACCAAGAATCTCCCAAAACTTGGTCAAGGGCCAACATGCCCCTAACACTCACTTGTGACTCGTCCCGAGTAACTTTGGTTTGATCAGTTCTGCTTCGAACACCTCGAGTTTGTCTCGAGATGCTTCGACCTGTTGCTTTGATATGGCTTATTTCTCAATGAACTCCTGGATCACTACGTCATTCACTGGCCCTTCTAGGCGTTGTTCTGTTATAGTGACAACCTGTTCTATCTCTGCTCCTCGAATTTCAACCTCTGTGAACAATTGGAATGCCTTATCTTGGATAGGTTGGAGCCGTTGATTTACTTCCATAAATTTTCTCTGGATCGTATGGATCTGCTTCTGAGTGGTGTGTTGCTTTTGAGATCTCTTCATTCTGTCTACAACTGACAGGGCCTTCAACTGTGCCTGTAGTGTGTCTGTGTGTTGCTTCGCTTCCTGGAGCTACGACTCCAGTGCCTGCAATTCTAGATTCTCAGTGAGATTCTCATACGTTTGGGAATTGTGATTACTCAGTTTCTTTCACTCCCCAGTAAGAGCCTTGAATCTCTCAACTGTGCTTCGGGCAGTTGCTTCCCTTTGATCTCTTACATCTTGCAGGGTCTTGGGAACTGAACGTAGCTCCAAATCTGTTATGCATTGATGTAGTTGTTGAATCACTTCTTCAAGTTGTGCCACCTACTGTGGGACTCTCTCTTCAACCTTTACTTCTATAACTGTCACAGAGCGAAGTGCTTTATTGACCCTTTCCTTTACTTCGAGTTTCTCCGCGAGCAACTATTCCTTGCTTTGTTGTAGTTGTTCTCTTTCTTCATCCCACTTCGCTTGGAGAGAAAGATTTTCTCATTCTGTAGTATCGTGTTTTTCTAAAAGGTCTCCCTGTACTTGTGCTAAAGCCTGGGTGGCTTGCGTTGTTTCCTCCTGTGCTTGTCGAAGGCGAGCTTCGACTGTATCAACAATTCAGTGGATTTGAGTTGGCTCATCTCCCCATTCTGGTGTTTCCAATGGCAGAAGCACAGTGGAAACTGCGCGGCTGGACTGTAGTGCCTGCTGCACCCCTTGAAGTTCAACCTTAATTCGATTGTATATCTCCTCCTGCTGAGCCTCTTACTTCTCTGCTATCTCCAGCGAAGCATCATTCAGGGCTGCTACAATGAAATTGAAGTCATCTAAGGTGAGGGTAGTCTACATTTTGGTCATAGAGGCTTTCTATTTCTTCTGAGAAGAAGGCTTCGAGGGGGAAACCTTCCTTTTCTTCAAGGGATCCTCCTTGTCTCTAGGTGGTGTAACCTCACCTTTCTTTTGTTCAACTTCTGCGCCATCTATCTCTCCACCATCTCCTCCTTGCACAGGTGATATGGAAGTAGTCTTCATTGACGTACTACTTACATCTTGGGCTTCTTCATTTTTCTTTGTCTTGATGGGTCTAGGTGTATCATGCGCTACTTCCGGACTGTCAATGTCGGACATCTCCGCAGGATCTACTGGAATGAGGAGGTCCACCGACTAGTATTTAGTAATCTCTTCTAAGTCCTCCTATGTCAGCTTGTAGTAATACTGAAGTTGTTGCTTGTGCTTGTCAGTGCGCACTGTAATATAAATGAAATGGCAGTCTGCGCTGAATTTCATTAAAGTCCGAAACCTGTGGAGATTATTTTGTGTGATGTGAGGCTCAGACTGGATGGATATCTTCAACTGGTTGTAATATGTGTGGAATATAGAATTTGACTACCATTTCTTGTTCATGTCACTGGAATACCACAGTGTGCTGAAATTTGTGTCCAGAGGTTAGAAGGGCTCGATGTCTGGGAAGGTCGCACCTTCCAGCATATTGCATGCGATGAAAGTGATCAGGATTAGAAGCCAGCTGAAGTGGAACTCATATCCTTTATCTTGTGCTTCCATGTAGTCCAGTTCCAATTGGTTCACAAGGTACTTCACCCAATTCATTTGTAGTCCCGTCATGCACTTCTTTGCGAGGTCGAATACAAAACTAGTCACTTGGGTGGGTTGGTTCTTGCGGACTAAATTTCCTGCGATCAACTGACAGAAAAGGCACACTGTGTCGCTCTGTATAGAAGCTACCTTGTAGCCTCGTGTTCCCTTCTAGAAATCTCTATAAGTGTACTTTATCCTTTGTGCAAGAGCGTGGTTCATGGATTTTGCAGGATATAAATCCTATGGGTCGGGTCCTTGCATGCTAAGCCCAGTGATCTGATTTATCAACGTTGAATCCACTGTTATACGCTGGTTTAACCACAAGTATCCTCCATGGTAACATGACAGAAGCAACTTGACACATGCATTCACTTCTTGGTGCCTTTTGAGGTTAGGAATCTTCATGACTTTGAGCATTATGGATTGCGCGAGGTTCATAGTCCATGACTGGGGAACTATCTTCAAATTCTTTCCCTTTGTTCTGGTCAGGTATTTATGTGGGGATAGCATGTTGTAGACCTTCCTGTCGCCAAGGTTGAAGTCGCTAAACTTCAACGCTGTAATCTTTTCTTAGTCTGTGTGAACTATGTGTATCCCCTTCTGGAGGTACACAGTGACCAAAGTGTACTCAAATTCTCTAGGCACACTGTCTCGACTGATTGCGCCACTCAGAGGTGGTATATAGGCAAGTAAAATGCTTGGAATCAACTTAGCATTCACGAGATCATCTCTGTTCTTGGTTCACTTTTCATCGACTGGTTGGGATGGTCCGACTCGAGTAGTGGACAAAGAGGTTAGCAGTCCTCTCATGGATGATGCTTGTACACCTGTGGATAATCCTCTCTTCGACATGACTCTTTCAGTCATCATGTCGATAAAAACTTATTCAGTAGCTTTCTCTGCAGCGCTCAATTCTTCCAACATACGCACTCGGGGTTAACAATCATCGGTTCGAGGAACAACTTAGACATGGTACTGAGATAGAGAGAAAGAGTGCGATGATCACTGTATAAAACTGGCTTAGTATGCGAGCTCAAATTCTCGATTGGAAAAAGTGTTCTCAGTGCGTGGCGCGACGTGATAAATAGGGAACTTGACAACGGTTTACTTGCAACGGGTATGAGCCTCCATTAACTCTTGTTCGGTCCATTATGGCACGGTCCAATGGTCTGATGCCGAACCATAATTTCTTTTTGTCCATTTGGAGCATCGATCGAACGATTATAATGTCGCCAACGACTATATTGCTTTGTCATGGCGAAGTGCCATGTGTCATTGTTTTGATATCCCGACGAAGATCCCATTCTGCAAATTTTCTGTCTGCGAAGTTCCCTCTAGAACCTTCTGCAACTTTTCGATCTTAGATCTCTTCTTACATAACTTTCTAGCCTTTTTTCCAGTGAGCTTTGTCTCGGTAGTTCTTTTTCCATTCTAATTCTTATCTTCTTTTAACATAGTTACTTTGTGTTGTTGATATTCTTCCCTAGGATTCCTAGATAATAGTTCATCTTTGTCTGGGGTAGGTACTTCAGTCTTCTGTGGGTCTTCTAATGTTCTTGTAGCTTCGACATCTGGGTTGCTAGTGTTAAATAGCTTTGATTTATTCTCTTGTTCTGCAATCAAGTGTGCGATCCTTCTGGTTATGAAATCTTTTAACTCTTATTTCTTCTGTTCCAAAACTTCTTCTTCTTCTTTTTGTCTGGCTTGATCTCTATCAATCCAAGATTTTCCTGGTAACATGGTAAAGGGGGCGTTGTCTTCAATAAATTTAATAATCTCAAAATATTCTTCTGTCGAAGTTCCACTAGCGTTCATAGGTATGAGAGTGAGCTTCCCACATAGGTTTATCAGGTTTCCTCTGAATAGTCTTATTCCTCCTAATGAAGGGATCATAGTAGACTTCCCTATGGCTTCCCAAGTTCTTTATATCATGATATTCACCTGGGTTTCTTCATCGACAATACAATCAATGTCAAAGTCTCCTATTCTTACTTCAATGCATTCTTTTTCCTTGAAGATATCTGATAGTCTGACATGTCAATGGTCATTCAGGGTTTCGTTTATTTGTAGCAATAATTTCTCTGATTCTTTCTGGGGTTCTGCCATTTTTGGATCTGCCTTAGGGTTTTCTTTATTCACATTCATTTCTTCCAGCTTAGCAATCATACTAGGGCAATCCAACACTTCATGGTCCATAGCTTTACAACATAGACAACCAGGGATTTTCCCAGGGCATTCCTCAGCAAGATGTTCCAGTCTTCTGCAACTATAACAAAGGGTTAATCCTCTCTTTCTTTTAAATGATCCCCAACTTCTCCGGTACTGCGCACTAGAATCATGGTAGCTAACCTGCAAAAACTTATTTCTAGGATATTGCATCCATTTATTAGTCCAAAAATTCTTTCTATGCATAGGTATAACATATCTTTCACTATTCTCATCAGATCTACTCATATCAAGCCTTCTTTCATCTATTAGTGCCCTAATTTTCAAGCTAGGACAAAACCTATCAAACATACCTAGATCCATACTTTAGAAGCAAAAATTTCCACTTATCTTACTTCTACAGAGCACAAATCTTCCAGATCTAAAACATTTCACTATTCTTACCTTTATCAGAGCACAGAGCTTGCAGATCTTACCTCTGTTAATAAAAAATTCTCACTTTTTCCTTTCTTAGAGCACAAAGCTTTCAGATCTTGATTCTATCCTTCAGATCTAACCTCCTTTCTTCAGATTGAGCTTCCTTCTTTAGCACAGATCTTTATAAATTGAGTAGGATACTGCGCACTAGGGCACAAATCTATGCACAAAGTTTTCACAATATCAGGTTGAATCTTTGCACAAAGCATCTTCTTTCTCAGTTCCCAGCAATCACAGTTTCAGGTCCCAACAACGGAACCACTTGTTGGCACAGGGGTAGACCCAGGGTTCAACGCTACAACAATGCACCAACAAAGCCCTAACTACCGACCCTTTCGGCAATAACTGAGAAGTAGATGAAGTCTCACCCGAGGTAGAGGCAGGGGTGGTTGCAAGACTCAGGTGTTTGTAACCTTAGCTGGGACACTGATCTGTGATTGTACTACTTAATAAAGCACTTAGCACCATCAGTTCCTCAATATGCAATCAATACCTACTTTGTTGATAAAACAGAGCTTCACATCATTCACACTAATCTAATGTATTGAAGCACTTAGCATAGGTAAATAGATCAGATCGAGTAGATCAAGCACTAAGCATGGCTATATAGATCAGATCTAACATTCTCACATATAATAAGCACAAAGCATAAGTAGATCTATCTAAATACATCAAAGCACTTAGAAAATAATACGTGAACACATCAAGACAAAGCACAAAGAAACATAACACAATATTTACGTGGTTCACCCCCACCCTGGGGCTACGTCCACCAACTCTTCTTCTTTATTGTATTGAGTCAATCGGTTACAGGCACAGAGCCTCAAAACCCTTACTCCACACAGGACAAAAGATATGTGCAACTCGCTAGATCCTTCTTCATTGCGTTACAACACTGAGCCTTCCACAATCTGCTACAAGAACCTGTACTTAGCTCTACAAGTCTCTTACAATCATGTAGAAAGAACTTGCAGACTCTACTTGCACTTAGCATACATTCACATCACATAGATGCACCACCACTTCTATCTAGCCTAACCATCTATTTATATACACAAAATAGGCCTAAACATGGGTAAACCCATGGGCCGACATCCCAATCCCATTACATAATCCCAAAAACCCAAAAAGGACCCAAAAGGGGCCGAGATCCCATGATCTCTGATTTGTCTTCTGCTCCTCCTTCGACAGTCTGTCGAAGTCCCAAAATAGGTCAACATGACCAAGAATCTCCTAAAACTTGGTCAAGGTCCAACAAAACTGCCAGCCTTTGGAGACACAGAGGAAAACATAGGGAACAAGACAACACTCCCACATTGGGGAGAAATCTTCAAAAAGATAAGCCGAGAGGAATTCCTAGAGTACATCCCACACAGTGACCCAGATGTGAGAGCACTCGATGACCAGGTATTCCCAAATATCCGACAGTCATACCTGCACATGGTAGCAAGCATAACCCTTGTGTTTCCCTGTATATAACTTCTGTAGTGGCTCATCAATCACAGAGGCACACATAAGTGTTTAATCAATGACGAAAGTGGTGGATGTGTCGGGGTCTTCCTTCCGGTATAGGTCCATAAGTATTACAAGCTAAGAGACCCTAAGGAGAGACTAAACACATATTTTTTCATAAAATTCTACAAGCGCCATGACACCAGCCAGGTAATGGCCTCATGGTGGAGAGAAGACAAGAAATACACCAACCAGACCTCCGGCTGGTCCCAAATGACCAACTTAAGGGAGCCATATATCTACCTAATGGCTCTCATCTGTCGGTTGTATGGGGAGAAAGATGGATCCATATTTTCAGAGGCATGGATGCCTTTGGCTTACACAGTGGCCATTTATGGGAGTAGCTTCAATTGGGGAGCCATCATTTCTAAGAAACTGAGCATTTGCATACAACAAGCTCAGACACCGAAGGAAGGAGAGACACTAGCCTTCTACATGGATTCTTGCTTACTGGATGTCATGTGTGCTAGAAACATTTTCATCGGGGTGAACCTGAGCTGACACGTCGTGGAGCTCTCGATCCACGTTTATTTCAACATATTATGGGAGAACAGGTACAAAAAATATTACTCCCTCATATGCGATGAATTCATCGCACATATTTATTTTATTCGTTTCAAGAAAGAATGCTCGAGACTATTATCTACGACCAAAAATATGATATCAAAGGTTGGCCAATGGTATATGGACGAGTGAGATACCTACATCAAAGTGTTTGGGGCCACTGGAGAACCTCATATCCTACCTATGCATGTCCTTGATCAGCTTGTAGTGGGGGAGATATGCTACCAGACCATCTTGCAAGGTTACAATGCCACTCTGGTCAAGGACAAGAAAAGGGTGTTCATACCTTATGACTTCCATGTAGGCTTCTACATGGTGAAGGACACTACTCAAGCCAAGCAAGAAGGACTGAGACAATAAGAGTTAAGATTCCTAACTGACTGATTATGAAAACACGACACAAAGGGTCTGGTCTTGGAACATGCCTCACAAGTGTCGTCCTGCTGGACATACGCCCACGACAAATTTGAAGATGAAATCTTCATAGAAAATGCCCATGACTGGGACGAAGTGGTGGAAAGGATGGATGAACCCAATATGACTAGGTTCAAAGCCATGAGCCTGGATGAACAAGAAGCAATCCTAGAACAATCATCTCAAAGATCCCTCAGGTCCAGAGAATAAATGATAGCGACCGAAGCATGAGAAGCCCCCCTAGTAGCCCCGGTGCAAGATAGAGGTTTCCCCATGACTCAGGACGTGCAAGAGATGGGGTTACTTATGATAGAAAATGCACAACGGACAATTGATTAGCTGCAAGATGACCTAGACCTAATAGGTATGATGAGGTTCCCTGTCGACAACCCAGATGAAAGACAAATAGTTCTAAGTGGCCCTGAACTGATAGACGTCAATGAAATCGTCGCGTTAGATGACCCTGAAATCACAACGCGGCAGGTCGGATCACTGGTGGGTGTTTCAGCTTAGCTGGAGATAGTCAGGGTATTAGTGGAAATAAGTGCACTAGACCCCCTCCATGAATTAATAAAAATATATGATGATGGTGAGAGCTCGGAGGTATCCCTTGTGTCCCCTGTACATATCAAAGAGGAAAAGGAGCCAGAGAAGACATCTTCCCCAGTTCCTGACGCTCAAATTCATGGGATTCCACAGAACGAATAAGAAGTCGAGAGTGGCTTAGACACTGAGCTGTCCAATGCATCGAAGACCCAAGCAGACAATTTGAAGGACGAGCTAGGGTCGGGTGAACAAAAAGAAGAAGCTCCACAGCAGGACATTGACGCTTCAATGACCGATGATCAAGTAAGTACTGATCCTACCCCTGATGCCTCAGTTTCAATTGGTACGCAACTCCCCAATGAACGAAAAACATAAGTTGGGCCTTCTGAACACAGGGAGGAAGTTCAAGAACCCAACCTTGAACAAGTATATACCATCGAGAGTCTGGGGAATACACTCACCTGGGATGAAGTAGCTGACATACACGCCATCACTTATGACCGTAAAATAAAAGATATCATACAAAGAACCACCAAGAAGAGGAGGATCACTCTAGATCGCTCCATCCTCATCACCATGTAGGAAAATTTGATAAATACAGAGCATGCCAAAACATACAAACTTATCGGCGTAGGGATGGAAATCTCAGATGCCACCCTGGACAAAGAAAAAAGGGATGAAGAGGAATTGGCCGCTGCCCTTAAAGAGTTAGAAAATATGCACTATTTGGAAAATTATTACCATGATACCACACAAGCCGTGGTATTCCTAAGGAATGAGTTCCAAGAAACCTGTAATAAATTTGCAAACGAGCAACATTTGTTCACTGCAAGAGTATCCTAGTACCAAGAAGACACCGTCATGGCACTGGAAACGTGTAAAGATATGGAGAGGTGGTATGATAAAGCACACCAAGCCATGGAAAGGATCATCTACATCAATGTCATTCAACAGGGTCAAGATGTCGAAAATCACGACATTCAGGTACTCGAAGATAGTAGCATCGACTGCATAAAGAAATTGGATGAGTATTGGGTGAAAATGGCCCAAGAGCCTCATCGGGAGATCCAAGAAAAGTGGGTTGAGTGCAAAAATAATTGGACCAAGGTCAATTGAGCGATGAGAGACATCGGTCTTTCAGAATTCGACACACCTGATAACTTTGTCGACCTGCGCGACATCGTCAAATTACATACCTAACAAGACTCATTGTGGGCCGTAGAGATAAAAAAGGTGGCAAACATAGCGCCAGGACAAGTGAAGCAGTTCACGAAGCACCTGATCAAGGTTCAGAAAGTGCTACAATAGTTAAGTGCCAAAATAGTCAAATATTGGGCACATGCAGTAGAGATCAAGGAGATCCTTTCGGTCCCAATGGATCAACACAGGTTTCCGTACGCTAACATGTGAGAGGATATTTTTTTCGAGTGGTCGGAGTACGAGAAGAGTCACCCACTTAAGTGATATCCTAAGATGACTCTTAGAAAGACTGATAGAAGAAAGCGCCATCTGGCGAGTTTTGTTTTACTTAGTTGCACTTTAATAATTATTTTTAGTTAATAATATGTTATAAATAGGAGGATCGACCTATTAGAAATGGTCGATGGTTGTGGCAAAGACCCTCATTTTTGGTTATGTAAAGAACTATTTTGAAGCTTCCTTTAATTGAGAATTCTTGTTTAGGACTTGAGACAAGTTTATGTTTTTTCATCAAATGTGTGTATGATTGGATGTGGAGAAGAAATACTAAATTTGTTGATAAGTTATATGATTCAATTTTTTTATAGTTCTTGTCTTTAATGACGAAAATAAATCGTTGTGTTATTATGTGATAGATAATTAGAGTTGAGTGAATTATTTTACTTACCATCGTTTATCGCATGCATGTATTCTTCTAATAAATTGTATCTCAGTCAATAATTGGAATACTCACACGGTTAACGTATTAGTACTAGGCCTATGGAAGACGATCATTGTGTACATGCTAGAGTGAAAGGATTATCCCAAGCTCAGCCTCTTCTCCAGTAGTTAAGTTTGTTCCCACTTTCCCACTCAGTTGGTTTATACCGATTTTATTTTATATTTGTCCCACCTAAGAGAAAACACAAAAAGAGAATGTCTAACCTGAAGGAGAAAGCCTTCCCAAGAAAACGTAAAGCCCATCGATTATTTTGGCTAGATCGCAGGATCTGGAAAACCATTCCACTATTAAATGTTGTAGAGTCTAATCGGGCCTCGGTGGCAGGTTTGGTTCCTATTGTTTAGTTAAAGGGATTTATGACCCCTCAACAGAAATGGCTCTAGAAGGAGGGCCTAAATAATAAATGGATGAATATATATTTCATATAATATTTTAGACAACCTGTAGTATCAAGAACAACCCACATGCATGGCCAGTCATTCCCAAGAAATCCCACACACACTGAGTACTCCCAAAACGACTAACTCACCCCATCATGAGGAAGAACATTTGTTCTCGGATATACCCTACTCTCTTCCTCACGAGGTATTGAACCAATTCAGAATAATTACAAGAGCATACGCCCGACAGATCGGTGTGATTCCCTTAGCTTCGTTTCTTCCTCGAAGAAAACAAATAAGAAGACCGGTGGTCGAGTCCCCTGACCAAGTTTTTTTGCACATAGTAGAAGACATGATATATTTTTCTCTCACTGAAATCGAACATCCTCTTAACCTAATTCTTGAAACACTAGCCGAAAACTTCTCTGAGCCCGACGATTTTTTGGAAGAAGAAGGGTTTAAGTCAGGATCTGAATATATGGAAGATAACAATGACCATGATGAAGAGAGGGGAAACCCACCATAAAATAATCAACCTTGGTTGGTCAAAGATTCCTTGGCCATCCCTGGATGAGTACATAAGCTTCCCCAACATCCAGAGAAGTTACTCCCTAAATTTGACCCAGAAACCTCAGGATTGCTTGAAGATCATATCAAGAAATTCATACTAGCTATCAGACTGATGAATGTCCAACATGAAGACATAGTTTGCAGGATGTTCCCCTACACTTTCGAGAATGCAGCTTCCATGTGGTATTTTAACTTACCTATAGTATCCATAACTAGTTGGACAAAGTTTCAAAAGGATTTTCTAGATAAATTTGCAGAAGAAACTACTATAGGAGCTTTGATAGCTGAGTTGTTCACCACCACCATGAGTTTGAAGGAAAGGGTTAAAGACTTCAATCAAAGGTTTACCACCATCTTAAAAAATTCCATCTCAAAGCTAAACCTACTAAGGAGTTTCAAATTGAAGTATATGCTAATTCTCTCCCAGCTTCCATTTCCATGTTTGCGAAGAGGGATGCCAAACCAACCCTGGCTGAGAATTTTGAAAAATCCAAAACGATAGAGTTCCACATGAAAGGATGCGAAGAATGACAGGTCTCGTTAGTTAAGAAAGAAGTCCAACCCCATCCTAGGAGAGGACTTATGTTGACCAGACCCCCAGGGAAACAAACAGAACAAGCTCCTAAAAAGGGAAGTGGGGACATAGAGGACCTACAATGCATGGTCAAAAAACTATCAAATGAAATCATAGACATGAAGAGAAGTGCAAGGGAGAAAAACCAAGGCTAGAGGCCCTATAAACCTTTATTTAAAAGAAATCCTCCTTTCAAATCAATTGAACCTCCCCCATCCAACTTGAATATCGATATGGGGAATGTGACATATGACTCCTTCTGTACCTATCATCAGGAGAACCACTGTGAAAGAGATTTCCCTCAATGGGTGCATGCCATGAATTTGATGGCCAACTGGTTTCTATATGAGGTCTCCCTAACTGAACAATCAAGTGGATCAACTATAAATATTGTTGATTAGGAAGAGGTTGATCCACCAGAAGAAACAACCATGTTGATATGGGATCTTGATTTAGCTATGCCTTCCAATGACCTGTTTGAGGTTCAAGAACCACCCGCATAAGTCTTGGTTGTGTAGACATGAAGTCGAGGCCAACTTGTCTTAAACGATCTTAGTATGACCCAAATTTCAGGAGGAAGACTAACTCCCTATCACCCAAATGCACCTTTTTATCCTCGAAGAAACCCTATAAACATCCATACACGAGAATCGCCCAAGCTTGATTACAACATAGTATAAGATTTGAAGAAGTTAAAGGAAAATATATCAATACTGGACATATGTAGAATCCCTCAAAAAAAGGATTTCCTATTACAAGCTTTGAAATCGGTAGAAAATCCTACAACGAGCATCGACCAAGGAAGAAATCTAACGCCCACAGATCCAGGAAATAAACCAACTGTGAACGCCTACTCTGAAGATAAGAAGGGATAGCCTTTTGTCCCACCATTCCTTTTAATGTTTGAAGTCTTCAACATAAACCTCCATAACTATTTGGTTGACTCGGGAGAATCTTCTAATGTTATGCCTTTTTATATTTGCAAAAAATTAAACACAATACCTCTCAAAAGTGAAAAACATGTGATACAGCTAGACAAAACCCAGGTGAAGGTCATGGGAGAACTCAAAGATGTTATGATTAGAATAGTGACACACCCTAAATTTGTGCAAGTAGTTGACATTATTGTAGTAGATATCCCAGAAACTTATGGATTGTTATTAAGTCGATATTGGTTTGAGAAGTCAAACAAATACTTTAGTACAGACTGGGCTCACCTTTGGTTACCATTAAAAGGGAACACACACATGATCAGGATGGATAGGGAAATATATCTAAAACATACTGTCACTTACTTAGAAACCCTAAATGAACCCTCATTGACAAATTTCCCTGTGTTAGGCAATTATTCTTGTGATTCCCACTTTGGAAATTTCTCCCCTCTCTCATCTGATGTTCCCCTTACTCAAAACTCCAAAATGAGTTTTCAATAGGAATTGCCGATGGTGGCGGAGGAAACCTTCTTCTGCCAAGAACCCACGTTCAAAATCACAGAACAAACAGGAGGAAAAGAGGAAAGTGATAGGAAAAAAGAAGTTGATAGATGTTGCCCACAAGTTTGGACCTTATACTTTGATGGCTCTAAATCGCAAGAAGGGTTTGGGGAAGGGTGCATCCTCATTAATCCAAAAGGTAAACAACATTTACTATCCCGTAGACTTGAGTTTTAATGCACAAACAATACCGCCGAATATGAAGCTCTAGCACAAGGTCTAAAGAAAGCCGTGGACTTGAACGTTAAGGAAGTGAAGGTTTTCAGAGATTCTGAAATTATCGTTAGACAAGTAAGGAATACTATACATTGCGATTCTCCACACCTAAAGAATTACCAACAAAAAGTGCACAGGATAATGGAACATTTTGAAGCTTTCAACATTACAGTGATTCCCAGAGCAAAGAACATTCTTACTGATTCTCTGGCCAACACTGCTTCAAGGCTATCACCTCTAGAAGATTATGAATCCTCCGAGTTCACTATAAACCTACTCTACAAACCCTTGATACCCAACAATATTTATAATTGGAAGGTTTTTGAAGGAGATGAACAAATTATAAACTTTCTGAACAATCAGGACTATTTTAAAGACTTGGCTATTGACGACGAAATATTCCAGGAACAAGCGACAGGAATTGATCCTCAGACAGATCAACCGACTGAGAAATCGAAGTCTCACACGATACTGAAGGGAATATCCAATTTAGAAAACCTTTTTGATCTAAGGGAAGGATTTAAGGGGTCAAAAAACACGAAAACCGATAGTTCTTGTCCCATGCATGAAACTATAAATATCGAAACCCCGGAAAACCCAAAAAACATAAACCTTAGTAAGACAATATCTAAAGAGGAAAGGAAGGCCTATCTCAAACTTTTCAGATAATATCAAGATGTCTTTGCATGGTCCTACTGAGATCTGAAAACTTATGATACCCGTATCATTCAACACACTATCCCTTTAAAGCCTGAAGTAAAACCCCTCCAACAGAAGCTCCAAAAATACCACCCATCCCTGGAGTCCCTCATGTGTCAGGAGTTAAATAAATTTTTAGATGCCAAAATTATCTTCTAGGTTAGATACTCTGCATGGGTAGAAAATTGGGTTCCTGTAAGGAAGAAGTCTGGGGAGATCCGCCTATGCGTAGATTTTAAAAACCTCAATAGAGCTTCAGAAAAGAACAACTACCCAGTCCCACTGATGGAGCAACTCTTGCAGACCGTGTCTGGCTCTAAGATTTTCTTCTTGCTATACAGTTTCTTAGGTTACAACCAGGTTCTAGTTTCGGAAGAAGACTGCTTGAAAATTACCTTTCGAACCAAGTGGGGAACCTTCGCTTACAAACGCATGCCTTTTGGGTTAATCAATGTAGGAGTGACCTTCCAGAGGGCCATGGAAATAGTATTTTGGGGACTAATAAACAAGTGTGTAGTAGTCTACTTGGATGATGTGACTGTGTATTCAAAGAACAAAGAAGATCACATCCAACATTTGACCCAGATGTTTGAAAGGTGTAGGAAATACGACATATCCTTAAACCCTAAGAAAACTATTTTTGGTGTCGAGGAAGGTAAGTTGTTAGGCCACATTATATATCAAGCAGACATTCACATATACCCATAAATGATTAAGGCTATAACTCAACTTCCATTACCTCACAACAAAAAGGCTATGCAATCGTTCTTCAGGAAAATCAATTTTGTGAGGAAATTCTCCCCCGATTTCGTGGAAACTATCAAACCCCTACAAAAAATGTTTTGTAAAGATGTTGAGTTTAAGTGGGATGATGAATGAAATAAGGATTTAAATAGTATTAAGACTGCAATATCTCAGGCTCCAATGTTGCGAAGCCCCAACTTCAACAAATATTTCTTCCTCTATACTTTCACCTCTGACCAATTGCTAGCCACGGTATTAACTCAGAAGGATGATGACAACAATGAGGCCCCTGTGTCATTCATGAGAACTAATCTCCAAGGTGCCGAACTAAATTATCCTGCTATATACAGGTAGGCTTATGCGGTTTACAAGGCAATGAAACATTTTAGATCTTACATCCTCAAGAACCATACCAAAGTAATTGTGCCCCACCCCCAGTCTGATCCCTATTTAGTCAACAAGAGATAGGGGAAATAAGAGGGAAATGGATGGAATTTGTCCAAGAATTTGATCTAGATATAAAACCTGCTAAATTGGTTAAAGGACAAGGGTTGTGCAAACTAACAGCTCAAGCCCAGGACCAAGTAAATCACGACCTCGGATGGGAGAATGAATTGGCATTATGGTGTGGTGAAGCTTCATATGTCTCCCTGGGGAAAGAGTCATGGTATGAGAAACTGAATTATCTCCTGTATCATGGGACTTTCCCAGAAAACCTAAACTCTAGGGAGAGGAGAGCTCTCAGATTAAAATCCGCACAATATCACCTCATAAATTTGGTACTTTTCTGGGTTAATTATGATCGAGTACTTTTAATATGTCTCGAACGTGAAGATGCAGACAAAGTTCTAAAAGATCTCCATGATGGTCCTGTTGGTGGACATTTCGCAGGAAACACCACCATTCATAAGATATTGGGAGTTGGTTATTATTGGCATACTTTGTTCAAAGACGCTCACACATATGCTATAAACTGTAAGACTTGTCAAATAAATGATGGAATGGAGAATAGGGTAGTTGTCCCATTCCAACTGGTGGTCGTTTCTAGGCCTTTTGAGCAATGGGGGTTAGATATTATAGGAGAAATTACACCAAGTTATTCAAAACAACACAAATACATACTTACTGCCACTGATTATTTCACAAAATGGGCGGAGGCCATCCCTCTGACTCATGTAAATGAGAAGGCGGTAATCTAATTCATAGAACAACACCTAATCACAAGGTTCAATGTCCCTTCTATCCTTGTTTTTGATAATGCAACTTACTTTTCTTCCACCCTATTAACAGAGTTTTCTCTAGACAAAGGAATCATAATCAGATACTCTACAAGTTATTATCCACATGGAAATGGAGTGGCATAATCAACTAATAAGAACCTAGTGAGGATATTGAAGAAAACGGTTGCAGACAACCAGAGGAATAGACATAATCTACTCCATAACGCTTTATGGGCAGATAGAGTTACACCCAAGGAAGATATAGGGAATTCCCCATACTTTTTAGTATATGAACATGAAGTCATTCTCCGAACGAGATATATCTTCCATCTCTTCAACTTCTTCAAGAGTCGAGAAGGAAACCCTCATCAATCTTACAAAAAAGAATTGACACCCTGCTCATGCTAGAAGACGAAAGGGAGAAATCTAAATCAAAGTTTATAGCCCACCAACAGATAGTTAAAATGTGGTTTGATAAGCATAAGGCTAAAGAGAATAATTTTGAAGTAGGAGACTTAGTCCTAAAGTGGGACAGAGCAAATGAGCCTAAAGTAAAACATTCTAAGTTTCAGAATCTATGAAGAAGACCTTTCCAGGTGGTTGAGAAGATTGGGTTAGACACATACCGACTACAGAATCTGAGAGGGGAACCTGACGCTCTCCTAGTGAATGGCCAAGCCCTAAAACAATATTTTCATTAAAAAAAAAAAAAAACTTTTGTGTCTATTTTAGATGAGTCGATGAATATTTTTTGCATTTATACATTTTTGTTTTATCTTTTGCGATTGTGATTTTGAGATTTTGAAAGATTATGTTTAGAAAGACAATGGTTGACCTCAAATCATGTGACAAAGTGAACTCTGTTCCTAACTTTTCGCTCACATACAAACACAAGAAACGATGAAGAACCTGTGGTTGTTTCAAAAGGATTCTCTATCTAGCCTGCGCAGATGAACAACTTTGGAGAAATGAGGAAGTGTCTGCTTAGTGGTCTGGTAAAACCTTAAGGGAAATATGGTAAGTTGGAAAGGGCTACATGCAGCTCAGAGACAGATCTAGTGAGTTTCACCTTAACCATCTCATTTTTTGCAAGTAACGAACGTCCTCCTCTCCCGCTCGCTCAGGGAATTATACTAAAATAAAAGTCAACTATATCAAACGAGTGCACAGTAGGAGAGGGTATGCAGATATCTTCGTCGGGGCTATGGATGCTCACTGGCAGCGGATCAAGGTTTGTGACATAGGGGTGACTCCGTTGGGGCTATGGACGCCCGTTGGCAGGGGAGCAACACCATAGAAAATGAATAAGGGTAACTAAAAGTCCTAGTGACAGTGAATGCTTTACTAGAATCTTGTCAAAAGGGGCATGAGTCAAGGTTACAGGAAAAGAAGGTGGAATAAAGGTTTAAAAACCCCATAGGCAGGCCCATATGCATCAACCGGGGAAATTCTAAATGCAAGGGTAAAAGAAGCTCTGATGAAAACCAGTTAAGTTCCTAATCAACTTTTTCATTAGCCAAGCCCAAGGAAGGAACATAGTTTCTTATTTCTCCCAGTAAGTCGCCATTTTTTGAGCACTCAACCCTGTGTCAATTTTTCACTTTTTGGGTACCACTTGATCTTTGTACTATATGATTTGATTTTCTTTTGAGGACTGTTTTGTCTTTGCTTGTTCTCTTGACTCTCATTTTCTATTCAATGTTTGTTTAAAATTTATAAAACCCCATGAATTAAAAAATAAAAGGCTCAACACTTAAAGAATCAAAAACCAAAACGCTTCACCTGATGTGCTCAAGATTCGACATTGGAAAGAATTAAGAGGTGAAAAGGAATCACTTGGAAAACCTCAGTTGTCGATCACTGGTATTCACTGGTTTCGGTGAAAGGAAGTTTCATTTCACGACAAGTATCACATACAGACATCGTTGATAGTCGATCCCCTTCGGCATCGGTAAAAGGAGAAGGGAGTAAACGTCAAAGAAGAAAGAAATAATATCACTGATGGCCGATACCCGACACTCTTGTCAAAATCAGAGAAGACCGAATCGCGACAAACATTCTGACCACGCTAAAAACAAATTCCCTGACCACCGATTCCTGATGCTCTTCGGCATCGAGACTTTTTCGAGGAAGCTAACCCAAAGGAAAACAATGTGACATGTATCGTCAATCGCCGATCTAGGGTAATTTTTGGCATCGGCACTTGAAGGTATGTTTTAAACCTAATGACTTAATTAAAACCCCGACTACGATTAATACACACGGATTAAGCCACCTATCTTCAACGCCACGTGTCTTTTCCAGACTGGAGAACTGTACGGTCAAGTTTTACCCTGAATCATTCTTTGTTCCCTAGGTCCAAGTCACACCTCTGAGTCAGTTTCACCATGTCATCATTGTACAATGAGATCGATCGACATCAGAGCTTTTGCGAGGGACATCAACAAAAAAATTCATTGCGCATACCCGATCCTTGATCCATCCACTGATAAAGTGACACTATGGGACGATTTAGCGCTAGATACAATTAGCTTCGAAGCATTTAAAGGGTTAATCAATATAAAATCTCGCATTAGTTGCTAATTTGTGTGCGAATCAAAACAACCATTTGAAATTATCGATAGACCACATCATGCTCCACGCCTCTGCTGCCAACTCACGATGAATTTAAGTTACAGAGATTCGACGACAGATGAATTTCACTCATTACCCAAATAAAATGGTTGATACAACATGGTAAGTTCTTCCTTGGTTTAAATTATCTTGAGCCATTGTAAACGAAACCATTCTGCGTGCAAAGAAGTTTCAGAGCATTCAGAGAAAGTGAGACAAGAAATTCGAAAGCTGTAGAGTTCCCATGAGTATCAAATAACCAGGTTTAGCGAAATTTACAAGTATGTATCCAAGTCTGTAATTTTACGTGACTATCATTTTTATATTTTTTATCTGGTTATGTTATTTTCATAGTATCTAAGCTTCAGTTTTTCAGTTGCAAGAAAAATTCCACCAAGGAAGCCGAACACTAGATGATCACTAAGGGTGTCGAATCTGAAGGAGCCAGAAGTAGGTGAAGGTTCCTCTCCAGGGGTAGAAAAATAGTTGGAATACACTCTGAGGATGGAGCCAGTCATTAAGACATCTACAAAGAAGGTTTTCATTCAACCTTTGGCCTTTGGAGACAAAGCGGAAAAAATAGGGACCAAGACAACACTCCCACATTGGGGAGAACTCTTCAAAAAGATCAGGCGGGAAGAATTCCCAGAGTACATCCCACACAATGACCCAGATGTGAGAGCACTCGATGACCAGGTATTCTCGAATATCTGACGGTCATACCTGCACATGGTAGAAAGGAGAAACCATGTGTTTCCCTGTATATAACTTCTTCAGTGGCTCATCGACCACATAGACACATAGAAGTGTATAATCAATGACGACAATGGTGGATGTGTCAGGGTATTCCTTCCAGTAAAGGTCAAGAAGTATACAAGCTAAGAGACCCTGAGGAGCAACTAAACACATATTTTATCATAAAATTCTACGAGCGCCATGAAACCATCCAGGTAACGACCTCATGGTGGAGAGATGATAAGAAATACACCAACCGGACCTCTAGATGGTGCCAAATGGCCAACTTAAGGGAGCCATATATCTACCTAATGGCTCTCATCTGCCGGTGGTATGGGGAGAAAGACTGCTCTAGATTTTCAGAGGCATGGATGCCTCTAGCTTACACAGTGGCCATTTTTTAGAGCGGCTTCAATTGGGGAGCCATCATTTCTAAGAAACTGATAATTTTCATACAACATGCTCATACGCTAAAGGAAGGAGAGACACCAACCTTATACATGGATTCTTACTTATTGGATGTCATGTGTGATAGAAACATTTTCGCTGACATGAACCTGAGATGGCATGTCGCGGAGCTCTCGGTCGACGTATATTTCAACATCTTATGGGAGAAGAGGTACAAAAAGTCCTACTCTCTCATCTGCGATGAATTTATCACACGTATTTATTTTATCTTTTCAAGAAAGAATGCCTGAGAATATCAGCTGCGACCAAAAAGATGATATCAAAGGTCGGCCACTGGTATCTAGACGAGATCGATACCTACATTAGAGTGTTTGGGGCCACCAGAGCACCTCATCTCCTACCCGCACATGTCCCTGACCATCTTGTAGTGGGGGAGATATGCTACCAGACCATTCTGCAATGTTACAATGTCACTCTAGTCAATGTTACAGAGAACCACAAAGAAGAGGAGGATCACTCTAGATCGCTCAATCCTCATCACCATGGAGAAAAGTTTGATAAATACAGAGCATGCCAAAACATCCAAACTTATTGTCGTAGGGATAGAAATCTTAGATGCCACCCTAGACATCGAAAAAAGGGATGACGAGGAATTGACTACTTCCCTTAAAGAGTTAGAACATCTACGCCATTTGGAAAATTATTACCAGGATACCACACAAGCCACGATATTCCTCAGGAATGATTTCCAAGAAACCTATAATAAATTTGCAAACGAGCGGCATCTGTTCACTGCAAGAGTAGCCGAGTACCAAGAAGACACCCTCATGGCACTGGAAACATGTAAATATATGGATAGGTGGTATGAGAAAGTGCACCAAGTTGTGGAAAGGATCGACTACATCAAGGTCGTTCACAGGGCTGAGATGCCGAAGAGCTGGACATTCGAGTACTCAGAGATAGTAGCATCGACTGCATAAAGAAATCGACTGAGTACTGGGTGTGAATGGCCCAAGAGCCTCATCAGGAGATCCAAGAAAAGTGGGTCGAGTGCGAAAATAATTGGACCAAGGTCAACTGAGTGATGAGAGACATCGGTCTTTTGGAATTTGGCATACTTGATGACTTTGTCGACTTGTGCGACATCGTCAAATTACATACTGAACAAGACTCATCGTGGGATACGAAGATAACAAAGGTGGTGAAGATGGTGCCAGGACAAGTGAAGTAGTTCATGGAGCACCCAATCAAGGCTCGGGCCGTGCTACAACAGTTAAGTGCCAAAATAGTCAAATATCAAGCACATGCAGTAGAGATCGAGGAGATCCTTTCGACTGCAATGGATCAACATAGGTTTTCGCACGCTAACACATGCGAGGATCTTTCTGTCCAGTGGTTGGAGTACGAGAAGAGTCACCCACTTAAGTGATATCCTAAGATGACTCTTAGAAAAACTGATAGAAGAAAGCGCCATCTGGCAAGTTTTGTTTTACTTAGTTACACTTTAATAACTATTTTTAGTTAATAGTATGTTATAAATAGGAGGATCAACCTATTAGCAATGGTCGATGGTTGTGGCAAAGAACCTCATTTTTGGTTATGTAAAGAACTATTTCGGAGTTGCCTTTAATTGAGAAGTCATGTTTAGGACCCGAGACAAGCTTGTGTTTTTTCACGAAGTCATGGAATGGACATTGTAACAAGTAAGAACTACTAAATCCGTTGATAAGTTATCTGATTCAAAGTTTTTACATTTCTTGTCTTTAATGATGAAAACAAATCATTGTGTTATTATGTGATAAATGATTAGATATGAGTGAATTATTTTACTTATGATCGTTTATTTCATGCATGTTTTCTTTTGATAAATTGTATCTTAGTCAGTGTTGGCATAGGAGTAGACCTAGGGTTCAACTCTACAACAATGCACCAACAAAACCCTAACTACCGTCCCTTTCGGCAACACCTGTGAAGCAGATGAAGTCTCACCCAAGGTAGAGGCAGGGGTGGTTGCTGGACTCAGATGTCTGCAACCTTAGATGGGACACAGATCTATGATTCTAATACTTAGAAGTAAACATTCATCAACATTCAGTTCTTAGTAACAATGCAGACAAACCCTAATTACAGAGAATCATAGGATTCAACCAGATCTGATGTATCTAAGAACTTATCATAGAGAGGTAGATGATATTTAGTAGATTCAAGCACTAAGAACAGTCAGATATAAAATCCATATACATCGTTAGAATCACTTAGCAAGTAAAGACATAAACACATCAATGCATTGCACAAAGCATAGAAACACAACATGCACATGGTTCACTCCCACCCCGGGGCTATGTCCACCAACTCTTCTTCTTTATTATCTTCAGTCAAGATTCTTACAGGCACATAGCATCAAAATCCTACTTCACATAAGGCATGAGATCTGCGCACACTCCGCCAAATCCTCCTTCTTCGAGTTAGTGTACAACACCAAGCCTTCTTACAATTACTTGCACATAGCTCTGCAAATCTCACACAGTATGCCAAAGAATCTACAATCCATACTTAGCACTTAGCCCAATATCACACAGATATCTCTATATTCCTATATGATTCTCCTTACATTTCCTAGACATTTATTTACACTTTACAAAATAGGCCTAAACATGGGTAAACCCATGGACCGACATCCCCATACCCGTTACATAATCCCAAATCCCAAAAAGGACCCCAAAAGGGGCCAAGATCCCTTGATCTCTGCTTCATCTTGCGCTCCTCCTTCGACAGGCTGTCGAAGTCCCAAAATAGGTCAAACTTGACCAAGGGTCTCCCCAAACTCCCAAAACTTGGTCAAGGGCCAACATGCCCCCAACACTCACCTATGATTCATCCTGAGTCGCTCTGATCTAGGTAGTTATGCTTCAAAATCCTCGAGCGTGGCTCGAGCTTCTTTGACTTGTTGTTGTGCCACAACCTCTTGTTCAACGAACTCTTGGATGACTATGTCATTGACAGGTCCCTCCAGGCATTGTTCAGCTGTAGTGACAACCTGCTCGAGTTCTTCTCCTCGGCCTTTGACCTATGTGAACAATTGGTAAGCCTTATCTTGTACATGTTGGAGCCATTGAGTGACTTCCATAACTCTACTCTGGATAGTGTGTATCTGTTTCTAGGTGATGCGTTGCTCTTGGGATCGTTTCATTCTTTCCACAGCTGACAGGGGCTTCAACTGTGCCTGTATTGTCTCTGTTTGTTGCTTTGCTTCCTTGAGTTGTGACTCTAGTGCCTACAATTCTGGGTTCTTAGTGATTTTCTCATATGTCTGGGCATTGTGATTACTCAACTTCTTTCATTCCACGACAAGGGACTTTATCCTTTCAACTGCGCCCTAGGAGGTTGCTTCTCTTTCCCTTACATCTTGTGGAGTATTGGGCACTGTACGGAGCTCTAAGTCTGTTATGTGTTGATGTAGCTGCTGGATAGCTTCTGCAAGATGCTCTACTGCTCTACTTGCTGTGTGACTCAGTCCTCTACCTTTATTTCTAAGACTGTCACAGAGCGAAGTGCTCTGTTGACCGCTTCTTTCACTTTGAGTTGCTCCATGAGAAACTGTTCTTTTTCTTGTTGCATCTGTGCTTTTTCTTCATCGAACTTCTCTTCGAGAGCAATCGTTTCCTATTCTGTAGCATTTCATTTTTCTACAAGTACACCTTGCACTTGCTTCAAGGCCTGGGTGGCTTGTTATGTTTCTTCTTGTGCTCGTCAAAGGCGAGCTTCGACTGTATCATCTAGTCTGTGGAGTTGGGTTGGCTCATCTCCCAACTCTGGTTCTCCCGATGGTAGGGGCACAGTGGAGACTGCGCGACTGGACTGAATGGACTATTGTACCCCTCGGATTTTGACTCCAATTCTATCGTACATTTATTCCTTCTTGGCTTCTTGTTTCTCTACTATTTCCAGTGAAGCATCATTCAGGGCTGCTATGATGAAGTCAAAATCATCGGAGGTGAGGATAGTCTGCATCTTGGTCATGGTGGCTTTCAATTTCTTCCAGGAAGAAGGTTTCAGGGGGAAACCTTCCTCTTCTTCAAGGTGTCAACCTCGTCTTTGGGTAGTGTTACTTCTCCTGGCTTCTGTTCAACTTCTACTTTGTCATCACCCCCTCGGTCAGGTGACACTGAAGCAGTCTTTCCTTAGGTGCTTCTTAAACTTTGGATCTCCTCAGTCTTCTTGGGTGTATTTTGTTCTTTATGAGTATCCTATGGGCTGTCAAGATTAGATATCTCTGTAGGGTTGGCAGGGATAAGGAGGTCAGTGGACCATTCCTTGGTGATCCCCTCAAGGTCTTCTTCTATAAGTTTATAATTTGACTGGAGCTTCTCTTTATATTCATCTACTCGCATTGTAATGTAGATGAAGTGTCAATCTGTGTTGAACTTCATCAAGGGTCAAAACCTTTGTAAGGTGTTTAGAGTCATGCGAGGCTCAGCTTCGATGGCTCTCTTTAGCTGGAGTTAATATGTATGAAACACAACATTTGAATACCACTGTTTCTTCATATCACTTTAATACCAAAGGGTAGCGAACTTCACAGCAAGCGGTTCGAACGACTCTATGTTTGGGAAGGTTGCACCTTTCGACATCTCCCAGGAAACAAATGCAATGAGGATCATGAGCCAACTGAAATGAAATTCATAAACCTGATCCAGTGCTTCTCGACAGTCTATTTCCAACTGGTTAACTAGGTACTTCGCCCAATTCATCTGTAGGCCTTCTGCGCACTTCCCTGCGAGGTCAACAACAAAGTCGATGACCTGCGTAGGTCAGTTCTTCCTTACTAACTTTCCAGCTATCAATTGACATGCTAGGTGCACCACGCCACTCTGGATGGAAGCTACCTTGTAGCCTCTTGTTCCATTCTCAACATTGCCATATGTATCCTTGATCTTCTGTTCTAGCCCACGATCTGTGGCCTTTCCTCGGTAGAAGTCCTGCGGGTCGGGTCCTTGCATACTCAGTCTTGTGATCCTGTGGATCAGCTTTGGTTCAACTGTAATACGATGGTCTAGACATAAGTAGCTTCCATGGTAACATGACAGTAGCGGCTTGACACATGTGTTGACTTCTTGGTGTCTTCTGAAGTGTGGGATCTTCATGACATTCAACAGGGTGGAATGCGCAAGGTTCATCGTCCACGAATGGGGAATTATCTTTGAATTCTTCCCCTTCGTTCTGGTTAGGTACTTGTACAGGGCAATCATACCATAGATCTTTTGATCTCCGAGGTTGAATTCGTTGAAATTCAATGCTATGATATTATCCTGCTCTGTTCGAACTGCGTGTATCCCCTTCGGGAGGTATGCAGTGACGATGGTGTACTCGAAATCTCTTGGCACACTATCACGATTCACTGCACCAGCCAAAGGAAGGATGTAATCAGGTAATATGGTTGGAATCAACTTCGCATTTTCTAGGTCGTCTTTGTGTTTGGTTCTCTTTTCTGCTAAGGGTCGGGATTATCCGGCTCCGCGAGTAGTAGAGGGAGAGGCTTGCAGTCCTCTTGTCGATGATGCTTGTATACCTACAGACATCGACATTACTCGTTCAGTCATGAGGTCGATGAGAACTTCTTCAACAAATTTCTCTACAGCGCTGAACTCGTCCAACATACACGCTTGGGGTTGGAAATCTAGGGTTTGAGGAGTAACTTAGACAATGCAATGGGATAGAGGATAATAACACAATGATCACTGTGTAAAATCAACGAGTCTACGGGCTCAAATTCATGGTTAGTAAAAGTGTTCTTGGTGCATGGAATGACGAGATAAATAGATAACTTGGCAACAGATCTCTTGCAACAGGTGAGAAACCTTCATTAACTTTGTTTTGTCTGTTACGGCACGATCCAATCGGTTTGGTGGTGAACCATAAATTCCTTTCTACCCATTCAGAGGGTAGCCTAACAGTTGTATTGTTCCCAATGATTATATTCCTTCACCCTGGTGAAGTGCAATGCGACGTTGTTCTGTTATCCCGGTGAAGCTTAAATTTTGCAAATTTTCCCTCTGTGAAGTTCCCTCTGGAACCTTCTATAACTTTTCGATCTTAGCTCTCTTCTTACTTATTTTTCTGGCCTTCTTTCTAGTGAGCTTCATCTCGGTATTCCTTTTTCCATTTTGATTCTTATCTGCGTTTGGCATAGTTGCTTTGCGCTGTTGAGATTCTTTCGAGGGTGATACTTCCTTTTTATCTGGCATCAGTACTTCAATCTTTTGTGGGTCTTCTAGTGTTCTTGCAACTTCGACATCCGGGTCTTTGGTTTTAAATAGCTTCGATCTGTTATTTTGTTCCTCAATCAAGTGTGTGATACTTCTAGTCATAAAATCCTTTAACTCTTGCTTCTTCTACTATAAAACTTCTTCTTCTTCCTTCCTTCTAGCCCGATCTCTTTCAATCCAAGGTTTTCCTAGTAAGATGGTAAATGGGGGGTTATTCTCAATAAATTTAACAATCTTGAAATCCTCCTCTGTCGAAGTCCCATTGGCATTCATAGGTATCTGGGTGAGATTTCCACATAGGTTTATCAGCTTCCCTTTGAATAGTCCTATTCCTCCTAATGAATGAATCATAGCAGGCCTTCCTATAGCTTCCCAAGTTCTTTCTGTCATGATATTCACTTGTGTTTCCTCATCTAGAACACAGAAAATGTTGAAGTCTCCTATGCTTGCTTATATACATGCTTTTTCTTTGAAGATCTCTGATAAGATGACATGTCGGTGGTCATTCAAGGTGTCTTTTATCTGTAGCAATACTTTCTCTGATTCTTTCTAGGGTTCTACCATAATCGTAGTTTCTGGATCTACCTTAGGGTTTTCTTGTCTCATGTTCATTTCTTCAAGATTAACAATCATTCTAGGGAAATCCAATACTTCATGGTCCATAGCTTTGCAACAAAGACAATTAGGTCTTCTCCCAGGGCATTCCTTAGCAAGATGTCCTAGTTTTTTGCAACTGTAACATAGGGTTAATTCTCTCTTTGTTTTAAATGATCCCCAACCTTTCCTATACTACGTGCTAGGATCATGGTAGATAACCTGCAAACATTTATTTCTAGGATCCTGCATCCACTTGTTAGTCCAAACATTATTTCTATGCATAGGTATAACATATCTTTCACTATTCTTATCAGATCTACGCAAGTCAAACCTTATTTCATCTATTAGTGCCCTAGTTTTCAAGCTAGGACAAAATCTATCAAACATACCTAGATCCATACTGCTAAAACACAAATTTCCACTTATATTACTTCTACAGAGCACAAAGCTTTCAGATCTAGAACTTTTCACTATTATTACCTTTATCAGAGCACAAGATTCTATATATTACCTCTTTTCTTCAGATCTGGCCCCTTTTCTTGGCACAAAGCTTTAGAGGTCAAGTGGAATGCTGCACACTAGGACAACAGATCTACGCACATAGATTTCATAGTTTCAGGTTGGATCTTTGCACAAATCTTCTTCTTCCTCAGATCCCAGCAATACAGTTCCCAACAATCACAGTTTCATGTCCTGGAAATGAAACCATTTGTTGGCATAGGGGCAGACCCAGGGTTCAACGCTACAACAACGCACCAAAAAAACCCTAAATATCGGCCCTTTCGGCAACACCTGCGAAGTAGATGAAGTCTCACTCGAGGTAGAGGTAGGGGTGGTTGTAGGACTTAGATGTCTGTAACCTTAGCTGGGACACAGATCTGTGATTATAACACTTAACAGAGCACTTAGCAGTAAACATTCATCAACATTTAGTTCTTAGTAACAGTGCAGACAAACCCTAATTATAGAGCATCACATGATTCAACCAGATCTGATGTATCTAAGAACTTATCATAGAGAGGTAGATGAGATTTAGCATATTCAAGCACTAAGCATGGTCAGATCTAACATCCATATACATCGTTAGCACAAAGCATAAACATATCTATCTATCTATATCAAAGCACTTAGTAAGTAAAGACATAAACACATCAACACATCACACAAAGCATAGCAACACAACATGTACGTGGTTCACCCCCACCCCGGGGCTATGTCCACCAACTCTTCTTCTTTATTATCTTTAGTTAAGCTTCTTACAGACACATATCATCAAAATCCTACTCCGCAGAAGAAAGGAGATCTGTGCGCACTCCGTCAAATCCTCCTTATTTGAGTTAGGTTACAACACCAAGCCTTCTTACAATTACTTGCACATAGCTCTGCAAATCTCACACAGTATGCACAAAGCATCTACAATCCATACTTAGCACTTAGCCCAATATCACACAGATATCTCTATATGCCTGTATGCTTCTCCTTACATTGCCTAGACATCTATTTACATTTTACAAAATAGGCCTAAATATGGGTAAACCCATGGGTTGACATCCCCATACCCATTACATAATCCAAAATCCCAAAAAGGACCCAAAAAGGGGCCGAGATCCCGCGATCTCTGCTTCGTCTTGCGCTCCTCCTTCAATAGGTTGTTGAAGTCCCAAAATAGTTCAAACTTGACCAAGGGTCTCCCAAAAATTGGTCAAGGGCCAACAGTCAGTAATTTGAATACTTCCATGGTTAATGTATTAGTACTAGGCCTGCGGTAGACGATCATTGTCTGCATGCTAAAGTGAAAGGATTATCCCAAGATCAGCCTCTTCTCCAGTAGTTAAGTTTGTTCCCACTTTGTCACTCAGTTGGTTTATACCAGCTTTATTTTATATCTGTCCCACCTAAGAGAAAACACAAAAAGAGAACGTCTGACCTGAAGGAGAAAGCCTTCACAAGAAAACGTAAAGCCCATCGATTATTTTGGCCAGATCGCAGGATCTGTTGAACCATTCCACTATTAAATGCTACAGAGTCTAATTTGGCCTCAATGGAAGGTTTGTTTCATATTGTTGAGTTAAAGGGATTTAGAACCCCTCAATAGGATGGTGGAATTCTATAGGAGGTATGGATATGTAAAAAGGTAAACTATTCATTTCTGAAGACTTTCGGTTGTGAACCATTTTTCCATATTGATAAAGAAAATACAACAAAGCTTGAAGCTAAATACAAGAAGTGTACCTTTATTGGATATGGTGTTAATGATTTTGGTTATCACTTATAGGATTATGAAAATAAAAAAATCATTAGGAGTAGAGATGTCATATTCAATGAGAAGATCATGTATACAGATCAGTTCCAGAGAAGAAAACATGAAGAAGAAAAACTAGAATACACAGTGCTTGATGAGATCACTAATAAAAAAATTCCGAAGGTACAAGAAAATAAAAATGTACAACAACATGAGAAGTGGGTACCTCAAACCCCTGCAGGTGTTGTTAGAAGATATAGCATGTTAAGTAAACCCCCTGAATGATACTCTCCTTCATTGTATTATTTATGGTTGACTGATTCTGGTGAACCAAAATGTTATGAAGAGGCAATGCATGTAGACAATAAAAAGAAGTGGGAGCAAGGCATGAAAGAGGAAATGGATTCCTTGGTAAATAACTAGAATTGGGAATTAGTTCAGTTGCCTACAGGAAAAAGATCATTGTAGAATAAATGGGTTTACAATTTGAAGGAAGAAGATGGATAAAAAAAAACGGTACAAGGCTAGACTTGTTGTAAAGGGGTTTGCACAAAATAAAGGTATAGATTTTGATGAAATATTTTCTCCTTTTGTTAATATGACTTCAATTAGGATTATTTTAAGTCTTGTGGTAGTATAAGATTTGCATCTTGAACAGTTAGATGTAAAAACAACTTTTCTCCATGGGGATTTGGAGGAAGATATTTATATGCAACAACCACAGGGGTATGAGGTCAAAGGAAAGGAGAATTTGGTGTGTAGGTTGAATAAAAGATTGTATGTCCTAAAACAAGCTCCAAGACAATGGTATTTGGAGTTTGACAGGTTTATGACAGAACAAGGTTATAGTAGATGTCATCTGATCACTGTGTTTATTTTAACAAACTAGAAAATGGAAGTTGTGTTATCTCGCTATTGTATGTAGATGACATGCTTGTTGTAGGGTGTAATATGCAGGATATAAATGTGCTCAAGAATAAATTAGCTAAGTCATTTGCGATGAAGGATTTGGGTGCTGCAAAGAAATACTTGGTATAAGAATAACAAGAGACAGGAAAAATCACAAATTGACATTGTCTCAGGGTGAGTACATAGAAAAGGTGTTGGAGAGGTTTAGAATGCAGACTAAAAAACCAGTTAGTACACCTTTGTCTAGCCATTTCAGATTAACTAAGGAAATGTGTCCCAAGACACATGAGGATATATAATACATGTCCAGGGTCCCTTATTCATCAACAATTGGAAGCTTGATGTATGGGATGGTTTACACAAGAATAGATATTGCACATGCAGTGGGAGTTGTGATCAGGTATATGAACAATCCAAGTAAATAACATTGGGAGGCAGTAAAGTGGATTCTAATGTATTTGAGAGGTATTTCTACTCATGCATTATGTTTTGGAGGTTCGGACATTGTTCTACAAGGATATGTTGATTCATATATGGCAGGTGATAAAGATAGCAGGAGGAGCACCACGGGGTATGTTTTTACTATAGGTGGAACAACAATAAGTTGGATTTCAAAACTACAAAAGGTTGTTTCACTTTCAATAATGGAAGCA
>ML793783.1:183613-200279 GCA_009831015.1 Picea engelmannii
TTGTTGAAAGTGCAACAACCTTTTGTAGTTTTGAAATCTAACTTACTGTTGTTCCACCTATAGTAAAAACATACCCTGTGGTGCTCCTCTTGCTATCTTTATCATCTGCCATATCTTAATCAACATATCCTTGTAGAATAGTGTTTGAACCTCCAAAACACAATGCATGAGTAGAAGTACCTCTCAAATACCTGAGAATCCACTTTACTTCCTCTCAATGTTCTTTATCTGGATTTTTCATATACCTACTCATAACTCCCACTTCATGTGCAATATTTGGTTTTGTGCACACCATAGCATACATCACGCTGCCAACTGATGATGAATAAGGGACCATGTACATGTATTCTATTTTCTCCCGTGTCTTGGGACACATTTCCTTGGTTAATTTGAAATGCCTAGCCAAAGGTGTACTAACTGGTTTTTCATTCTGCATTCTAAACCTCTCCAACACCTTCTCTATGTACTCACCCTGAGACAATGTCAATTTGCGATTTTTTCTGTCTCTTATTATTCTCATACCAAGTATTTTCTTTGCAGCACCCAAATCCTTCATCGCAAATGAATTATCTATTTACTTCTTGAGTAGAATTATATCCTTCATATTAGACCCTGCAACAAGCATGGCATCTACATACAATAGCAAGATAATATAGCTTTCATTTTCTATCCTTTTAAAATAAACACAGTTATCATAACGACATCTATTATAACCTTGTTATGTCATAAACCTGCCAAACTTTAAATACCACTACCTTGGAGCTTGCTTTAGGCCATACAAACTCTTCTTCAACCTACATACCAAATTCTCCTTTCCTTTGACCTCATACCACTGTGGTTGCTGCATATAAATCTCTTCCTCCAAATCCCCATGGATAAAAGTTGTTTTTACATCTAATTGTTCAAGATGCAAATATTATGCTGCCACAAGACTTAAAATAGTCCTAATTGAAGTCATCTTAACAACAAAAGAAAATATTTCATCAAAATCTATACCTTTCTTTTGTGCAAACCCCTTTACAACAAGTATATCCTTGTACCATTTTTTTCTTTCATCTTCCTCCTTCAACCTATAAACCCATTTATTTTGCAATGCTCATTTTCTTGCAGGAAACTAAACCAAGTCCCAAGTCTATTTATTTACCAAGGAGTCCATTTCCGCTTTCATGCCTTGCTCCAACTTCTTTTTAATGTCTACCTGCATTGCCTCTTCATAACTTTCTGGCTCACCAGAATCAATTAACAATAAATAATACAATGAAGGAGAGTATTGTTTAGGGGTCTACTTGACTTGGTAGATATTGTAACAACACTTGCAGGAGTTTGGGGTACCTAATTCTCATGTTGTTGTACATTTTGATTTTCTGGTACCTTTGGAATTTATTTTTCAGTGATCTCATCAAGCACTGTGTATTATGGTTTTTCTTTTTCATGTTTCTTTCCCTGCAACTGATCTTTGTACATGACCTTCTCATTGAATATGACATATCTACTCCTAATGATTTTGTGATTTTCATAATCCCATAACTGATAACCAAAATCATTAACACCATATCTAATAAAGGTACACTTCTTGGATTTTTCCTCAAACTTTTTATATTTTCTTTATCAATATGGACAAATGCTTCACAATCGAAAGTCTTCAAAAAAGAATAGTTTACCTTTTTACCTGTCCATGCCTCCTCTGGATTTCCACCATCCAAATATCTTGAAGGTCCTCTATTTATTAAGTAAACAACAGTATCTACCCAGAACTGTAAGGGAAACCCATCATGCAATCTCATACTCCTTGCATGCTCCATGATTGTCATGTTCATCCTTTCTAACACACCATTTTCTTGTGGTGTTCCTAGAACCATTTTCTCTCTACAAATCCCATGGTATGAACAGTAATCGTCAAACTCCTTACTGCAATATTCACCTCCATTGTCTGATTTGAGACACTTAAACCTTTTTCATTTCTCATTCTCAACCAAAACTTTCAATTTTTTAAAAGTGTCAAAAACATCATATTTTTGTCGAATGCAATAAACCCAAGTTTTTCTAGTTGCATCATCAATAAAAGTAACATAATAACAAGAGCCACCAATATACGATACCTGAGTTGGTCCCCATACATATGTATGCACAAGCTCTAACCTTTCACTCTTATTTTCTTTCCTGACTCTGAGAAATCTGACTCTCTTCTATTTTCCATAAACACAATGCTCACAAAAATCCAAATCAATTTGTTTAAGATATGGATTTTTATTTTATTTTGTGAAGTATCTGCATCCCCTTATCAATCATGTGTCCAAACCTATGATACCACAGTGTTATATCCACTCATGTAGAATCTAAAGAGATAGAAGATACAATATTACCAATGCATAAATACAATGTACCTACCTTCTCTCCTTTTACTATGACCAGTGATCCTCTGGTGACCTTCCACGCCTTATCTATAAATCTAGATATACATCCTTCACTTGCCAACTTCCTTGTTGAAATTAGATTTTTACTTAAATCTAGAACATATCTTACCTCTTTCAACAACCATTGGTTTGCATTATTTTTTTTTATTTGTACCTTACCCATTCCAAAAATTTTGCATGGTGCATCATCACCCAAATGAACCTGTCCAAAATCTCCTTGAAAATAATATTGAAAATGTTTCATATCGGGTGTGTCATGAAATAAATCCCATGAATCTACTACCCAAGACTCATAAATAATATCTATAGAAAGAATCAAAGCATCTTGTAACACATCACCTGTTACATTTGCTTCATAATTTTTATCATGTTGTCCATCTCTTTGTTTCTTTCGAGCTTTGCAGTCTTTCTTCATATGTCCTTTCTTCCCACAATTCTAGCACTCTATATTTCCTAGTCTAGATTCAGATCTACCCTTCCTAGAATTCCCACAGTTCCCTAATCCCTTTCCTCTATCATTTTGTCTTCCCCTTTTCTCCATGGTCAAAGCATTACCTGATGTCTCACGTGTGATTTTACTTCTCATTTCCTCGCTAAGGATAACACCAACAACATCATCAAATTTTAAAGTGTTTGAACCAGAGACAAAGTTACTTACAACCATGACCAAGACATTCCATCTTTTTGGAAATGAGAATATGATTAGAAGAGCCCTCACCTCATCATCAAATTCCACTTTTACATAACTTAATTGAATAGTAACTATATTAAATTCATGTAAATGATCTACAATAGACCCACCTTCTAACATATTCATATTAAATAATCGCTTCATTAGAAATACCTTATTGGACGTCGAGGGTTTTTCATATAGTTTAGCCAATGTGTTCATCGGTTCCTTCGTCGTCTTTTCTTTTTAAATATTGAAAGCCACCGACGTTGCCAGGCTCAGTCATATCGTTTCTAGTGCCTTTCTGTCAAGAACCTTCCATTCTTCGTCCTACATGGTCGTCAACTTCTTTGTTATTCTGCTCAATGGTAGGAATAGATCCTTCTAATATAAACAATCGTCCATCTGCATCTTCCATAACTAGTAGTTTTGGCCATTAAAATTTCTCAAACCTAAACTTTCCATCTTCCGCCATTGCTCCCACTCGAACTAGGAACCCTCTTTTCATGTAAGTTATCTTTTTCTTTGATACCAGTTGTTAGAAAAACAGGATCGCAGAGCAATAAAATAATACAAATGTGGAAATAAAACACAGAAGATACACAATACAATAGAGACACAGATATACATGGTTCACCCAATGTGGGCTATGTCCACTAGAGAAATTGGCAGGTCCTTCCCTTTTATTATCCATCAAAATGAAGGGACACAACCTACAACACACCCTGTTGTAACTTCCTCTTCTTTCTCTCATAGTCTCCTCTCTCATAATACAATATTCACAACAATACACATATGTAATACAATTCCCTCATAAAAGAGGGTTTCCTTCTTTGGAAAAAACCCTAACATAACTTCTACCTTCAGATCTATGACCTTATAATGAATGGTCCAGATTGACTACAAAATCACAATATTTTACAAGGCAATTTTCCCCAAAATTTGCCAAAATTGTCGTTGCCCCCCCTGGACCCCCTTGGCGATAGTCCTGGGAGGGGGGGAAGCCCCCCCACACCCCCCATTATGGAATGGGGTCCAAGCACAACTGAAACAAACCTCTAAATCATGAAGATAATAAGGCTCCACAACCAACAAAAAATGCACCCAAGATTAGAGCCACAGGTAAAAGAAGAGATTAACAAGTTGTTAGCGGCTAGGATAATGTTCCCAGTCAAGCATACTCATTGGATCTCAAATATTGTACCTTTAAGGAAGAAAAATGGAGATATAAGACTCTATGTTGACTTTAGAAATTTGAATAAAGAAAATACAAGTATCCAGTGCCTCCCATGGAATAGATCTTTCAGTGTGTATTTGGGTCCCAAATGCTCTCATTACTAGATGGATTTTATGGTTATAACCAAGTCTTAGTTTCCCATGATGATCAATTAAAAATGCATTCCAAGCTAAATGGGGATCTTATGCTTACATGAAAATGTCATTTGGGTTAATCAATGTAGGAGAAACTTTTCAGAGAGCCATGGACATAGCTTTCAAGAGACTGATTAGTGATTGTGTAGTAGTATATCTTGATGATATCACAATTTTATCCAAGGACAAAACTGATCATATAACGCATCTAAGGAGAGTTTTCAACAGATGTAGAAGATATGGAATCTCTCTCAATCCCCCAAAATATGTATTTTTCATTGATGAAGGCAGGTTGTTGGGATTCATTGTATCTAAGGAAGGAATGATTATTGAACCTGAAATGATTGAATCCATTTCTAAAATGCATCCTCCCCATAATAAGAATTCTATGCAATCCTTTCTAGGAAAAATAAATTTTGTGAGGAGATTTGTTCCCAATTTTGTTGAAATTTTCAAACCCCTCCAAGATATGGTTAAGAAAGACACATAGTTCAAATGGGGAACTAAAGAGAAAGATTCTTTTGAAAAAATCAAAGCAGAAATAATTCAGGCTCTAACGATGATGAGCCATGATTTCCACAAAGATTTCACATTGTGCACGTTTTCCTCTGATATTGCATTTTTTGTTGTGTTGACACAGAAGAATCAAGAAATAAATGAATAACCCGTCTCATTTATGAGTTCTGGGATGCAAGGAGTATAATTAGACTATCACGAAGTAGATAAACAAGCTTATGTTGTTTTCAAGGCGATCAAACACTTCATACATTGATTAAATCTAAAAGTAAGGTAATTGTCCCCTACCTGTGAGGAATCTCTTAGTGCATAAATATTTGGGAAACAAAAGAGCCAATTGGATAACAACCCTTCAAGAATATGACCTTTAAATCAAACCTGCTAGAATTTTCAAAGGCCAAGGGCTCTGCAAACTAGCAGTTGAGTCAGCAAATAGAAATGCAAAAGAAGATAAATTTTACCAAGATCAAAATCTATTTGAAAGGGAAATCTATTATATACATGTCATCATTGACCAGTGGTATTGTGAGATGAAATACTACCTAACCCATTGGATAGCTCCACAATATTTGGAACCAAAGAAGAAGAGAGATCTCATATTTAAGTCTACACGGTATTAACTCATCCAAGTAGTGTTATGCAGAAAAAATTATGATGGTGTCTACTTGAGATGTGTGGAGAAATTAGAAGATGTTGATAAGGTCTTATCTGAACTTCATGACAGGCCCATTGGAGGACATTTTGGAGGTGACACTATGGATAATAAAGCACTCAGAGTAGGTTATTATTGGCCTACCCTATTCAAGTACTCTCATGCATATTCCTGGAAGTACCAATAATGTCAAAAAGAAGCTAGAAGAGAAAGGAGACCTTCTTTCCCTCTTCAACTAGTTATTATTGAATGTCCATTCCAATAATGGGGTTTGAATGTGATAGGGGAAATTAATCCCAATTCCTCTCAATTGCATAAGTACATCATAACAACAATTGACTATTTCACCTAGTGGACTGAAGCAATCTTGTTGAATATTGTCAATGAAAGCCAAGTGACATATTTTTTTGAATCTCATATCATTACAAGATTTTGTGTCCCTAAATCTTTAGTCTTTGATAATGCTAAATATTTTTCCTCTTTGAGATTAATTGAATATGCTTTGGAACAAAACATTAAAATTAAGTATTCAACTAATTACTATCCACAAGGGAATGGGATGGAAGAATCGACTAATAATATTATAACCAAAATCCTAAAAAGAACTATTAATGATCACCAAAGAAACTGGCATTTAGTGCTCCCTAATTCTCTATGGGTTGATAGAGTGACACCTAAATCCTCTCTTGGCAATTCCCCCTTTTTTCTGGTCTACAAACAAGAAGCAAATCAGCCTACTCATACCTTCTTACCTTCATTACAACTTACCCAATTTGTTCAAGATAAAGAGTGCCAATTAATGCAACAAAGGTTCAATATGCTTCTAAAACTTGAAGAAGATAGGGAAAAGGCTAAAGATAACATAATGCAACATCAAAGAGTAATCAAGAGATGGTTTGATAAATCATTTGTAAGAAAAAAAAATTACAAGAGGGTGATATTGTCCTTAAGTGGGATAGGGAAAATGAGATTAAAGTAAAGCATACAAAATTTCAGAAACTTTGGCTAGGTCCATTTCAAATCCATAACAAAATTGGACCAAGAACATTTAAACTCAAGAAATTGGAGGGAGACAAGGAGGATTTCCTTGTCAATGGACAAGTGCTTAAACGTTACTTCTCCTATTCACCTTAGATGATGTAGTTTTGTACATAGTAGGTTCCCTTTTATTTTTTGTAAATATTTTCAGAATCAATTTTTCTTTTTTCATTTTTCCATGTTGATTACTTACTTTACTATTGTAACAAAGCCTCTTCCAACTTGTCTTATTGGGGGTTGTGTTGCAAGCTAATTACTCAGTTTGCATGGGGATAACTACTCGAGTGACTTAGTGATGATGAAATACCTTGCATTTGGTATAAAAGGAATTAGGACATAACTTATCGTCACTTTACCTATAAAGAATTCATAATACTTTGTTTTCAAAGAAGCCCCATATTGTGTACAAAATAGATTCGAATGCTAAAATTGACACAAGATCTACTATTTGTGTGATCACTCTTACCTTCAGTTCATGAGTTCATAAACATGAATATGTGACAACAATAGTTGTGTCATGGATAATTCTTTTGAGATCCCCTACCCAATAAATCTGAAAACTTAATAGAAATTCATCTGGGAAGGACCCATGAAGCTAAAATACAGACTAAGACCTGCATATCAAAACAAATCTTGTATCACCATGCTTCCTAGACACCCATTATGCAGAAATGTTGCATATATTACAAATATTAAAGGTGAAATATAAAACTTAAACAACTGGGAAGTTGAAAGCACTAATGATTGTGTGGGAAGTACAAGTAAAGTTGTCGGGGCTATGGACTCTCACTGGAAGTAGGGCCATGCTCATATGATACCAAGGAAACTTCCTTGGGGATATGGATGCTCATTGATAGTGAAGCAATTCCAGGAGAAAATAGATGAGGAACACACATCGGTCTATAAATAGTGAGGAAAAGGATTTTGTGGCATCTCCCTCCTCTCAGAATTCTAAAATAAATAAAGCATGGTCATCCCTAAATCAACTCACATGAATTATCATGAAAATTATCAAGGCTATTATTACGTTCTTATCTTTCCAGAGAGAGCAGGTGTTGTGGGGTCCACAGTACAAATCAATGTGTAAAATTTCCAGCAATTATACAATTAAAGATATATGGTTTGAAGGTCCATCTGATATAGAGATAACTAGTTCTCCCAACAAGTCGCCATTTGTTGTGAGACACACAACAACCCACTAAAGCTCTTGAGTTTTAGTGGGTACCCCTCCTACCAAAATTTTGCAAGGTACTACTCTTTACTTACATTACTAGTTATTCACTTATGAGATGAAGGTTTGTACATAATCTCTGAAGTCAATTTGATGCAAAGTTTGTTGTGAGTACAAGAATATGTCATATAAGATCCTTCCTTATGTCCTCACAAGCCTTAAATATTTTCCGAAACAAAATCATCCACAATGATAAGCTCCAAAACCTTATCCATATGACCTCGATCAGATATCACTGACCCTTTGATTCCAAAACTTCATTTCTTCATATATCCAATCGTTCCAATGATGACATATTTACAATGTCATCGTCGTGAAATCTCAATGGGAACGTTCCCCTCAAGAGTTATCTCCTAAATGTTGACGATGATAATATTGCCTTGATAAACTATATTTTTATGCAAATTTCATCAAGGTATTGGTCCTCAAATTCACACAAGATAAAAATACCTTGCTACATACTAGTTGAGCCCCAAACCCTCATTTGCATTATAATATAATCTAAATATGAATACCATTGGTCATTAGGCGTGTACATGGCAGTTTAACAATGGCTTATCCTATTCAATGAAACATTTTTCGTCGTCAGAAGACATCATAGGCATGCTTTCTATTCTCCATATGAGACATGTCAATGATAATATGTCTTAAGGCCAATCATCAAATATCTAACTACAATATGATTCAATAGTAAAGATTAGTTTATCACCCGATGAAAAAATCAAGGTCTTCAAAAGTTAACCTTTTCCTTCAACCCTATAACAATAAAACCTTCTCGAATACAATTCCATGAAAAAAAAAATTGAGAGATTTAACATTGATTTCATAAATAATTGAAACTTAAAACATTATAAACTCACTACCCACCTTCCCCCCTTGGCACACATTTCGATAATACTAAGACAAAACACATCGTCGGAAGATATCATTACGATATCCACCTACAAACCTAGTGTTTTAATAAAATCTAACAACGATATGATCAGAGGAATCTTCCCCCGATCGACTCTACCCCAACAATGACATGATCAGAAGACCTTTTCCCTCTTTAATCTATCTCTTTTGCCATATGCCAATGGTAACGAATATTGGACTTCCCCTGAGAAATTTAAAGATGAATTGTATGACTCTGACCAAGTCAAAGATATAACATTATTGGTATTAATTGAACATGGTTTGGGGAAAATTTAAAATATAACAACCCTATTAAGACATAATAAACACTACGTTGTTCGCAAAGCTGATAAAACATGAACGTTGTGCCAGTACATGAACTAAGTAAATTCCACCGTGAACTGTAAATCTCGTGCTTTCAGGTACACATTTTATAAAGTTTGAGATTATTGTTATCTATAGCAAAGTAGAAGATGAAGTAAATTTTTATTGTGTGACAATATACACAGTTGAAGAAAATGTCTCGGATGGAGACCAGAAAAGTAAAGAACTAGGCATCTGTCAGGCCTTCCCCAATTCTAGGAAAAACTTCTTTTAATATTACCGATGTGAATAGCCATGATAGGAGGGAGAATTATGCAAGATACTGCAATATATATACAATGTGTTCGAGAATGAAAAGTATATGTCTGATGATGAAGACATCGACAAATACATAACTATCAGGAAAAGTGGCATCCATATTGTAGCAGCTCGCCCAATGATTTTTTCCTAAATTGATGTTGCAAGATCGTGTTTCACTCTTCTGCATAAAGAGACATCAATGATAGTCATCAATGATCACATCTCTCAAGTCTGAAGATATCAAGATTCAGTACAAAACCCTAGATCTCACGGTGTCACTAGATGAATCGTTTCTACATAAATTCGGAATCGATCATAAGGATTTTGAAACTTTGATGGAGGATTGGTTTGTAGATGAGGACTGACCAGTGAAAAAGGGAGAAATATATATTCTTGCACAGTACCTAAAGGATCCATACATATTTCTAAATGTTATGATCTGTAGGTTATACAATGAGAAGATAAGCACCCATTTCAGGCTAGATTGGTTTTCGATGGCATACACAATGGCCAAGACTGAGAAAGAATTCAATGGGGCCAACATATTATCCTTCAGTACCATGAATCAAACTTGGGAGGCCCAAGGTATGAAAAATCATTGCTTTTACATGACAACTTACCTCATAGATGCAATTTATGTAGTGCACAAGTTCCTTGCTTTCAATTGGGATTGGAATCCAAGCAGACCCCCAATTCATGTGTATTGTTCTCAGCTATGGGAGGTGAACTATAAAGAACACATGTATAATATCTATGATTACTTCCTATATCCTTTACACAAAGCCATTTTTGGGTTTCATCCACACCAAATATCCTCACGGGCTATCAAAGCTTTACAAGGGATAGAATATTGGTACATGAAGAAATACTACACCTATGTCAGGATATTTGGAGCCACAAGACCACCTCATTTGTTTCCAAAATATGTACCCGATAAGTTGTTTGCAAGAGAAGTATTCTATCAGATAGTAGAAAAGGGGGTCGTTGCATACTTAATTCAGAGAAAAATAAAAGATATTGGTCAAATTTCCCTCTACACATAGGCCAATACTTCTTGTTGAATAAGAAACATGTTGATAAGGAAGTTGAAGTTCTGAAAGAGATTGTTTATGTACTAGAAACAAGAAAGGACATGATGCCCAAAATATAATATAGGAGCATCTAAAGGTTGTCAAGATAGAACAACAAATAGTCCATAAGGTCAATTATGATGAGGATATATTCTGAGGAGCCTTGTATTTTGAAGAAGTATTAGATAGACTCCCAACTAACTTAGCCAAAGAACAACTTCATAAAGAAGAAGATGCATGCAGAGCTTTGGTTAAAAAATAGTTCAAAACACTACTCAAAAAAGATAAAGAGAAATGAGAGGAAAAGGAACTAGAAAGGAAGAAGAAAGAGGAAAAAATATCAAGGAAAGTGGATGAAGCTGAGGATAAGTACCAATAGAGAAAGAAAGCAGAAGGGGAGAAGAAATAGGTCGATATGAATAAAGGTAAAGATCAAGTTTAAGAGGGAAATGGAGAAGAAATAGGTAACCCCGGGGTAGAAAATAAAACTCAAGCAAATAAAGAGATTGAGATGAAGGAGAAAGTAGATGAGGAACAAACCCTTTTGGCTACTCAAGATAAGGAAGCCATGACAATTGAACACTTGCACCGAGAAGAATTGGAGAAACAGTTGCAACTACAGAAGAAAGAACTAAGTGAAGAGTATGAAAATGAGGCTAACTTTAACCAAAAGATACACTAAGAAGAGATAAAAAAGATTAAGGCCACACATGCTCAAGAAGTAACAAGGCTCTGAGGTGAACAATTGGAAATCAACAAATATAATGAGACAATTGAAGCACAAATTCAGAAATTGCAACGAGATAATAATCTCCTGGAAAAATTGTAGGATAAAACAAAAAAAGAATTGTAGTCCTGGAGATAATCAAAGAAAAAGCCACCAAATAAAATGAAGCATTAAGAGATATGAAAAAGAAATTATTCTTTGTATTGAAAAACATCCAAAAGAGTTGGTTGGATCACCTGAAAATAGGACAACAAATGAATATTGTGAAAGAAAAATATCAGAAAGTTCAAGGTTCATATGACCATATTATCAAATAACAAGGAATTTGTGATAACACTCCTAACACCTTGATAATATATATAGCCAAGCAGAAGTTCAAGGACTATATGTTACTCAACGCTGGGAAACATGCCCCTAATAATATGAAAAATACTCAAGAAATGGTGGAACAATCTTGCAGAAGGCGGTGGAGAGCATCAGATGACCTACTAGAAAAATTTAGAATGGAAACCACAACAGATTTAGAAAAAGAAGGGTCTTCTCACACAATGATAGATGTAGAAAAAAGAAGGAACTGAAGCAGAAGATCCATTGATGCAGCAAAAGAAGTTGATAGGGAAATTCTAGAAAAGAGGATAGTGAAACCAAATCAATTGATTTTGTTCATAACGCAAATAGAGGAATCCTTAAAGATAAAAGTGGTGCCCCCTATTTGTGACAATAAATTCGAGCTTAAAAAAATGTAGGTGAGGAGAATGGAGACAATACTATAATATTTTAGGTTGTGGAAGAACTTCAAATATCATATGCAAACACCCAAATCCACTTGATCATTGTAACCAATCTCTATATTTTGATAGTTTTTTTTAATTATTGTAAAAATACCAATCAGGAAGGTGAAATGAAGAGTTGTAACTGTCATCTAACAGAGTGACAGCTATAGGATATGAAAATCCCCTTCCTCATATTTTATAAAATGGATGGATGTAACAAGAAAATGACTTTTTCACTTTGTGTTTGATGGATTGTACTATTACTCCTAATTTAATGAAGAGAAAGAGGCATTTCAAGAATCTGCGATTGTGGTGAATGTATCTTAGACTATTCTTGATGCATTTGCCCTAATTTGAGTATTGTGAGTTTCATTGTATGGATTCTTTCTACAATTTTCTTGTATGCTCGGATTATCATGGTTTTCTTAATTGAATGCAGTTATAATATTGTTGGAGGAAAATAAAAACTAATTGTTAGTGTTTTTGATAATATTATTGTGCTTATTTCCCATTTGAACGTATGAATTTTTTCTAATTCAAGAGGGAATTATTTAAAATAGTAGTCAATCTTCTCTAGTTCACTCCTGATCAGAATAGGGTTAGTTTACTTTAGTATTGCATCTTAGAATAGCCATAGGTAGCATCATTTAGATAAACTCCAGATTTTAATTCATCTGAGAACCTTCGGTTCTCATATTCATATTTAGATATTTGAATTAGCTTGGCAACTAGGCATTAGGACATACCTTTAGGCATTCTCAAACGAGAGTGAGTCTAATTAGGACATACCTTTAGGCATTCTCTCTTACCTCCTTGACATGGCCTTTTGGAACCATCAACACCAACCACAAACTCCTCATAGAATGGAGACTAGTAAATATGGTTAACCATGTTTGAATATAGGTTTCCATGGTTAACTTTAACCCTATGTTGTCAATTGTTAATGATACTAACATACTAAACCCATAACCTAGTAATGATGGTTGACTATGGTTGACCTAAGTTGACCATGGTTGTTTGTAGTTGTTTGTAGTTTATCCTACACCACTAACTAACCATTAACCATATACATGATGTCTGTTAAAAAATATAGTGTGTCTTGGTAGAATATAAGTGTCCATGGTTGTGTTGGAACAATAGGTTATGAAATCTCGTCATAATTTGTCAATAGTTGATAGTAAAATAAAAGAGTTGACTGAAAATTCGACTGAGTGATCAACTAAGAGACTGACGGACTTTTCAATTACTTTCTAATTAACTTAGCAAGAAAATGAAGAGTTATACATTTAGGTATCAATCTAGGGCTCGTATGGAACTTGTGAACTGTCGTGCACAATCTATGCAAGAAGAGTGTTGTTTTAACTATGGTGTTGTAGCACTTTAATGTCACAATTCAAAGATTCAATATACTTGATTAAGTCACCAAAATATGTTATGAACTAAGTTGCTCTTGCAGAAATTAAAGCACACTTGCAGAAATTGAAATCACACTTGTGGAAATTGAAATCACACTTGCAGAAATTGAAATCACACTTGTGGAAATTAAAACTTATGTTATGATCTATTGGTGACTTGCTTGAGTATAATGAAGGTCTTGTATTGTTGAAATAATTAAGTGTTTTTTCATTCAATATTAATCCAATAATATCAATCCAAAGTTACAAAGACTAAAGCTAGAGGAAATCAGAAAATAGACAAAATAAAGTGCAACTGCAAGCAGAGTTGCAACACAAAAAGAAATCCATCAACTGAGTTTCAGTGATGTGAGTCATGGAAACTGAACTCCGTTATGATCGAAATTGAAGAGACATGAGTTGCATCAATGGAAAGTGCAAAATGATTGTAACTTTACAAGAATCTGACTTGCAAGTTAAGACTAGAAAACCAAACCACTCATGAATCGCAACATTGTTCTGTGTAGCTAAAATTGCAATAAACTGAAAGACAAAATGAATATTAAATCAAATAGACTATATCATGGTTCTCGAGTGGCAGCAAATCGAAAAAATGTTTGCAGTATGTGAATAAAGCTATGAATATGGAATTATGACAATTGAAAGGAAATAGTGATAAAATAAATTGAACGAAAGTAAAATGCTAATTTCTAGTCCTATTATTACATGAAGTACCTGAATAAGGAGGGGTCTACCCCCTTAGGAAAGGTACTGAGCTACGAAACCAGAATCACACAATCACCAGTACATCAACATGCAAATGAAAGCCGAAACTAAAATTATATTGTTGTAGTTTGAAATATGCAGCAACACCAAAATGTATTTGTGTTGACCCTTGGTTATGGAAATAAGCGAAGATTAAGGGAGAAAAGATGGAATGTGAACTGTGCGTAGGACTTGCTAACTGAGATTAGGTTGAAGTGGCCAAAGAAGAAGAAACGATGGAGTGAATTTTGAGAGAGAAAGTCATTGGATGAGAAGATCAAGGAAGACAAATCAATAAGGAATATGGATCGTGGACAAATCAACAAGCGAAAAAATCCACTGGTAGATGCTTTTGAGAACCTCGCGGGAAGGAAGGGTCAAGCTAACCTAGGGTTTTAGACACCTAGGGTTTTGGTATCTAGGGTTTTGACACCTAGGCTTCGGCCTAAGGCTATCGGTGAGTTATTGTAATGTATAAATAAAGGTCAAGAGGACCTGATATGGGTTCGATTATGTTATGATCAGTGATTGTTGTTATTGATGAAAGAGAAGTATTGTGTGGTGAGAGAAGTCTGTGTTGTAAGATATTCAGCTGGGTGCGAAGATCAACCCTCCAGCTGGGTGCCCAGGGAATGGAGATAGAGAAACGAGAGAAAGAGAGAGATCTACAAGCTAAGTGCGCAAATAGAACTATAAGCTTTCACCTAATATATTTTAAATCATAGTTATGTGGATGTAGCCCTAGGTAGAGGGTGAACCACGTATATCCTGTTGTTGTGTGTGATTGATGTTGTGTTCTTTACTCTATTACTCTGATGATGCCTTAGTATGTTATATCTGATATATAACTGTGAGAAGTAGGTTTATGATTGGAAAGAATAATTTGATCTCTATGTGTGGTTTCCTTGATTCCACTTACATTTCCTTTGGTTGTAGACACCTGTGTCCTGCAATCCCCTATTGCTACTTCGGGTGAGACTGCATCTGCTTTGAAGGTGTTTCCGAAAGGGCCAGTAGTTAGGGATTGTTGGTGCACTATTAGAGTTGAACCTTGGGTCTTCCCCTGTGCCAACAAATGGTTTCGTTGCTTGGACCAGGATCTTCTTAAGGGAATGTCAAGGTGGTTTCCATAGAAGAAAAAGATTCAAAAGTGGCTAGAAGAACAAGAGAAGGACTTCACAGAAGCTCAGAATAAGAACTCTAATATTAGCATTGAAGATTGGTTGGGAAGGTATATATTTATTGATATACACAATATTTTCTTTGGAGGGATTCATAAGGAGTTATACAAGTGGCTGGCCAGATTAGTAGATACCCAGTTTGAGATCAGATCTAGACCACTTGTGGTTTGGACGTCGACGTTGATCAAGAAGATCAAGAGAGTTGAAAATGTCATATCAAGACAAATATATCATTGGTTTGATAGCACCATTGGAGGGTACATCACTGAGTTTGCTATTGACAGAGTGGAGTCATATAGCCAAGCAGAGAGATATTTCTTTAAGGGACCTAGAGGAAAATTTTTACATTTTCTCAAGGTGAAAATCAAGATGCTATTGCATGAGAAGAACATCTTGAAAATATAGTAGTGGGCTATATCTAAAAGCTAATGTTCAAGAATTAAGACAATGACAGTGACACAAAGGTTGGACACACACGCAGTGGAAGGATCTTCAGAGAAGTTCCTTTGACAAACTTGTTTGAGCAAGATCACGAACCTCTTCTACAGGAAGAAGGGTTTTATAGTGGAGAAGAGGGAGAGCTACTGAACGAGGAGCATTCAGGGTTCACTGGGCCAGGAGAAAAAAATACTGAAGAACCTCGTTGAGAAGAATCAGAAACCTCAGGAACTGCATCGACTGTTGAAGTAAGTATTATTACCCTCCTATTGTTTCAACAACATTAAGTAACCAGAGTAATCAAAGTAGTCAGAGTTATCAAAGTACTCAGAGCATTGTTATAAGCAATTCATTACAGAGTCTGTCAGGAACCCTAGGAAAATCAATGGTAGATGAGATGAGGTTACCCACCTTTAGAGGAGATGGATCTGAAGATCTTGACGAACATTGGTTTCTATGTGAAGCTGTATGGAGTATTAAGAATGTCACCGATGAAACTATTAAGAGAGCTCAGTTTAGTACTACCCTAAGAGACTGCGCACTGAGATGGTACATGAAACTTGTCCAAGGAATTGCACAACCTAAACCGTTGAATGAGATCAAGACTGCATTGATTTCATAATTCAATAAACCCAATTCAGAGTCACAATGCATTACATAATTGAAAGAAATCAAGGAGAGAGTAGCTAAACCTGTTTGGGAGTTTGATTAGAGGTTTAAGACCTTAACTGACCGACTAACTTTTCAAATCCCAGATGAGCAGAGCAAGGAATGGTTCATTGATGCCTTATTACCACACATCAGAGTCCCTCTGATGCATCAGAAGATTGCTTCTCAGGCTAAGGCATTGGATATTGCCATGAAACTAAAATCAACCCCTATGGCAGAATCCAGCTCAGCTATGAGTC
>ML793783.1:208411-250606 GCA_009831015.1 Picea engelmannii
CATGGTTGAAACAAACCTCTAAATCAGGAATATAATCAAGCTCCACAACCAACCTCTCCCACTTGGAGACTGATCACGATAACTCCACTATTGTTGTACCTGATGGACTATACTCCACCTTGGACCTAGAAAATTTCTCATCTTCACCTTCATGCTTGAAATCCAACTAAAACTGAGTAGGAACTCAGTTTCTCCCTAGTTACTCCCTTTGTTAACATGTTTGCAGGATTTTGGCTAGTATGTATCTTTTCCAACTTCAAATTTCCATCTTCCAAGACAGATCATATGAAATGGTACATGAGTTGTATATGATTACTCTTCGAATGGAAGGCTGAGTTATTTTCAAGATGAATGGCACTCTCGTTGTCACAATACAACCTGCTATTCTCCTGCTTCTTTCCTAATTCCTCCATAAACCTATGTAACCAAATTATCTCTTTACTAGCCTCTGTAGCAACATCATACTTTGCTTCCATTATTGAAAGTGAAACAACCTTTTGTAGTTTTGAAATCCAACTTATTGTTGTTCCACCTATAGTAAAAACATACCCCGTGGTGCTCCTCCTGCTATCTTTATCACCTGCCATATATGAATCAACATATCCTTGTANTGCTTCCATTATTGAAAGTGAAACAACCTTTTGTAGTTTTGAAATCCAACTTATTGTTGTTCCACCTATAGTAAAAACATACCCCGTGGTGCTCCTCCTGCTATCTTTATCACCTGCCATATATGAATCAACATATCCTTGTAGAACAATGTCCGAACCTCCAAAACATAATGCATGAGTAGAAATACCTCTCAAATACATTAGAATCCACTTTACTGCCTCCCAATGTTATTTACTTGGATTGTTCATATACCTGATCACAACTCCCACTGCATGTGCAATATCTATTCTTGTGTAAACCATCCCATACATCAAGCTTCCAATTGTTGATGAATAAGGGACCCTGGACATGTATTATATATCCTCATGTGTCTTGGGACACATTTCCTTAGTTAATCTGAAATGGCTAGACAAAGGTGTACTAACTGGTTTTTTAGTCTGCATTCTAAACCTCTCCAACACCTTTTCTATGTACTCACCCTGAGACAATGTCAATTTGTGATTTTTCCTGTCTCTTGTTATTCTTATACCAAGTATTTCTTTGCAGCACCCAAATCCTTCATCGCAAATGACTTAGCTAATTTATTCTTGAGCACATTTATATCCTGCATATTACACCCTACAACAAGCATGTCATCTACATACAATAGCGAGATAACACAACTTCCATTTTCTAGTTTGTTAAAATAAACACAGTGATCAGATGACATCTACTATAACCTTGTTCTGTCATAAACCTGTCAAACTCCAAATACCATTGTCTTGGAGCTTGTTTTAGGACATACAATCTTTTATTCAACCTACACACCAAATTCTCCTTTCCTTTGACCTCATACCCCTGTGGTTGTTGCATATAAATATCTTCCTCCAAATCCCCATGGAGAAAAGTTGTTTTTACATCTAACTGTTCAAGATGCAAATCTTATACTACCACAAGACTTAAAATAATCCTAATTGAAGTCATATTAACAAAAGGAGAAAATATTTCATCAAAATCTATACCTTTATTTTGTGCAAACCCCTTTACAACAAGTCTAGCCTTGTACCGTTTTTTTTTATCCATCTTCTTCCTTCAAATTGTAAACCCATTTATTCTACAATGATCTTTTTCCTGTAGGCAACTGAACTAATTCCCAATTCTAGTTATTTACCAAGGAATCCATTTCCTCTTTCATGCCTTGCTCCCACTTCTTTTTATTGTCTACATGCATTGCCTCTTCATAACATTTTGGTTCACCAGAATCAGTCAACCATAAATAATACAATGAAGGAGAGTATCATTCAGGGGGTTTACTTAACATGCTATATCTTCTAACAACACCTGCAGGGGTTTGAGGTACCCACTTCTCATGTTGTTGTACATTTTTATTTTCTTGTACCTTCGGAATTTTTTTATTAGTGATCTCATCAAGCACTGTGTATTCTAGTTTTTCTTCTTCATGTTTTCTTCTCTGGAACTGATCTGTATACATGATCTTCTCATTGAATATGACATCTCTACTCCTAATGATTTTTTTATTTTCATAATCCTATAAGTGATAACCAAAATCATTAACACCATATCCAATAAAGGTACACTTCTTGTATTTAGCTTCAAGCTTTGTTGTATTTTCTTTATCAATATGGAAAAATGGTTCACAACCGAAAGTCTTCAGAAATGAATAGTTTACCTTTTTACATATCCATACCTCCTATAGAATTCCACCATCCTATTGAGGGGTTCTAAATCCCTTTAACTCAACAATATGAAACAAACCTTCCATTGAGGCCAAATTAGACTCTGTAGCATTTAATAGTGGAATGGTTCAACAGATCCTGCGATCTGGCCAAAATAATCGATGGGCTTTACGTTTTCTTGTGAAGGCTTTCTCCTTCAGGTCAGACGTTCTCTTTTTGTGTTTTCTCTTAGGTGGGACAGATATAAAATAAAGCTGGTATAAACCAACTGAGTGACAAAGTGGGAACAAACTTAACTACTGGAGAAGAGGCTGATCTTGGGATAATCCTTTCACTTTAGCATGCAGACAATGATCGTCTACCGCAGGCCTAGTACTAATACATTAACCATGGAAGTATTCAAATTACTGACTGTTGGCCCTTGACCAATTTTTGGGAGACCCTTGGTCAAGTTTGAACTATTTTGGGACTTCAACAACCTATTGAAGGAGGAGCGCAAGACGAAGCAGAGATCGCGGGATCTCGGCCCCTTTTTGGGTCCTTTTTGGGATTTTGGATTATGTAATGGGTATGGGGATGTCAACCCATGGGTTTACCCATATTTAGGCCTATTTTGTAAAATGTAAATAGATGTCTAGGCAATGTAAGGAGAAGCATACAGGCATATAGAGATATCTGTGTGATATTGGGCTAAGTGCTAAGTATGGATTGTAGATGCTTTGTGCATACTGTGTGAGATTTGCAGAGCTATGTGCAAGTAATTGTAAGAAGGCTTGGTGTTGTAACCTAACTCAAATAAGGAGGATTTGACGGAGTGCGCACAGATCTCCTTTCTTCTGCGGAGTAGGATTTTGATGATATGTGTCTGTAAGAAGCTTAACTAAAGATAATAAAGAAGAAGAGTTGGTGGACATAGCCCCGGGGTGGGGGTGAACCACGTACATGTTGTGTTGCTATGCTTTGTGTGATGTGTTGATGTGTTTATGTCTTTACTTACTAAGTGCTTTGATATAGATAGATAGATATGTTTATGCTTTGTGCTAACGATGTATATGGATGTTAGATCTGACCATGCTTAGTGCTTGAATATGCTAAATCTCATCTACCTCTCTATGATAAGTTCTTAGATACATCAGATCTGGTTGAATCATGTGATGCTCTATAATTAGGGTTTGTCTGCACTGTTACTAAGAACTAAATGTTGATGAATGTTTACTGCTAAGTGCTCTGTTAAGTGTTATAATCACAGATCTGTGTCCCAGCTAAGGTTACAGACATCTAAGTCCTACAACCACCCCTACCTCTACCTCGAGTGAGACTTCATCTACTTCGCAGGTGTTGCCGAAAGGGCCGATATTTAGGGTTTTTTTGGTGCGTTGTTGTAGCGTTGAACCCTGGGTCTGCCCCTATGCCAACAAATGGTTTCATTTCCAGGACATGAAACTGTGATTGTTGGGAACTGTATTGCTGGGATCTGAGGAAGAAGAAGATTTGTGCAAAGATCCAACCTGAAACTATGAAATCTATGTGCGTAGATCTGTTGTCCTAGTGTGCAGCATTCCACTTGACCTCTAAAGCTTTGTGCCAAGAAAAGGGGCCAGATCTGAAGAAAAGAGGTAATATATAGAATCTTGTGCTCTGATAAAGGTAATAATAGTGAAAAGTTCTAGATCTGAAAGCTTTGTGCTCTGTAGAAGTAATATAAGTGGAAATTTGTGTTTTAGCAGTATGGATCTAGGTATGTTTGATAGATTTTGTCCTAGCTTGAAAACTAGGGCACTAATAGATGAAATAAGGTTTGACTTGCGTAGATCTGATAAGAATAGTGAAAGATATGTTATACCTATGCATAGAAATAATGTTTGGACTAACAAGTGGATGCAGGATCCTAGAAATAAATGTTTGCAGGTTATCTACCATGATCCTAGCACGTAGTATAGGAAAGGTTGGGGATCATTTAAAACAAAGAGAGAATTAACCCTATGTTACAGTTGCAAAAAACTAGGACATCTTGCTAAGGAATGCCCTGGGAGAAGACCTAATTGTCTTTGTTGCAAAGCTATGGACCATGAAGTATTGGATTTCCCTAGAATGATTGTTAATCTTGAAGAAATGAACATGAGACAAGAAAACCCTAAGGTAGATCCAGAAACTACGATTATGGTAGAACCCTAGAAAGAATCAGAGAAAGTATTGCTACAGATAAAAGACACCTTGAATGACCACCGACATGTCATCTTATCAGAGATCTTCAAAGAAAAAGCATGTATATAAGCAAGCATAGGAGACTTCAACATTTTCTGTGTTCTAGATGAGGAAACACAAGTGAATATCATGACAGAAAGAACTTGGGAAGCTATAGGAAGGCCTGCTATGATTCATTCATTAGGAGGAATAGGACTATTCAAAGGGAAGCTGATAAACCTATGTGGAAATCTCACCCAGATACCTATGAATGCCAATGGGACTTCGACAGAGGAGGATTTCAAGATTGTTAAATTTATTGAGAATAACCCCCCATTTACCATCTTACTAGGAAAACCTTGGATTGAAAGAGATCGGGCTAGAAGGAAGGAAGAAGAAGAAGTTTTATAGTAGAAGAAGCAAGAGTTAAAGGATTTTATGACTAGAAGTATCACACACTTGATTGAGGAACAAAATAACAGATCGAAGCTATTTAAAACCAAAGACCCGGATGTCGAAGTTGCAAGAACACTAGAAGACCCACAAAAGATTGAAGTACTGATGCCAGATAAAAAGGAAGTATCACCCTCGAAAGAATCTCAACAGCGCAAAGCAACTATGCCAAACGCAGATAAGAATCAAAATGGAAAAAGGAATACCGAGATGAAGCTCACTAGAAAGAAGGCCAGAAAAATAAGTAAGAAGAGAGCTAAGATCGAAAAGTTATAGAAGGTTCCAGAGGGAACTTCACAGAGGGAAAATTTGCAAAATTTAAGCTTCACCGGGATAACAGAACAACGTCGCATTGCACTTCACCAGGGTGAAGGAATATAATCATTGGGAACAATACAACTGTTAGGCTACCCTCTGAATGGGTAGAAAGGAATTTATGGTTCACCACCAAACCGATTGGATCGTGCCGTAACAGACAAAACAAAGTTAATGAAGGTTTCTCACCTGTTGCAAGAGATCTGTTGCCAAGTTATCTATTTATCTCGTCATTCCATGCACCAAGAACACTTTTACTAACCATGAATTTGAGCCCGTAGACTCGTTGATTTTACACAGTGATCATTGTGTTATTATCCTCTATCCCATTGCATTGTCTAAGTTACTCCTCAAACCCTAGATTTCCAACCCCAAGCGTGTATGTTGGACGAGTTCAGCGCTGTAGAGAAATTTGTTGAAGAAGTTCTCATCGACCTCATGACTGAACGAGTAATGTCGATGTCTGTAGGTATACAAGCATCATCGACAAGAGGACTGCAAGCCTCTCCCTCTACTACTCGCGGAGCCGGATAATCCCGACCCTTAGCAGAAAAGAGAACCAAACACAAAGACGACCTAGAAAATGCGAAGTTGATTCCAACCATATTACCTGATTACATCCTTCCTTTGGCTGGTGCAGTGAATCGTGATAGTGTGCCAAGAGATTTCGAGTACACCATCGTCACTGCATACCTCCCGAAGGGGATACACGCAGTTCGAACAGAGCAGGATAATATCATAGCATTGAATTTCAACGAATTCAACCTCGGAGATCAAAAGATCTATGGTATGATTGCCCTGTACAAGTACCTAACCAGAACGAAGGGGAAGAATTCAAAGATAATTCCCCATTCGTGGACGATGAACCTTGCGCATTCCACCCTGTTGAATGTCATGAAGATCCCACACTTCAGAAGACACCAAGAAGTCAACACATGTGTCAAGCCGCTACTGTCATGTTACCATGGAAGCTACTTATGTCTAGACCATCGTATTACAGTTGAACCAAAGCTGATCCACAGGATCACAAGACTGAGTATGCAAGGACCCGACCCGCAGGACTTCTACCGAGGAAAGGCCACAGATCGTGGGCTAGAACAGAAGATCAAGGATACATATGGCAATGTTGAGAATGGAACAAGAGGCTACAAGGTAGCTTCCATCCAGAGTGGCGTGGTGCACCTAGCATGTCAATTGATAGCTGGAAAGTTAGTAAGGAAGAACTGACCTACGCAGGTCATCGACTTTGTTGTTGACCTCGCAGGGAAGTGCGCAGAAGGCCTACAGATGAATTGGGCGAAGTACCTAGTTAACCAGTTGGAAATAGACTGTCGAGAAGCACTGGATCAGGTTTATGAATTTCATTTCAGTTGGCTCATGATCCTCATTGCATTTGTTTCCTGGGAGATGTCGAAAGGTGCAACCTTCCCAAACATAGAGTCGTTCGAACCGCTTGCTGTGAAGTTCGCTACCCTTTGGTATTAAAGTGATATGAAGAAACAGTGGTATTCAAATGTTGTGTTTCATACATATTAACTCCAGCTAAAGAGAGCCATCGAAGCTGAGCCTCGCATGACTCTAAACACCTTACAAAGGTTTTGACCCTTGATGAAGTTCAACACAGATTGACACTTCATCTACATTACAATGCGAGTAGATGAATATAAAGAGAAGCTCCAGTCAAATTATAAACTTATAGAAGAAGACCTTGAGGGGATCACCAAGGAATGGTCCACTGACCTCCTTATCCCTGCCAACCCTACAGAGATATCTAATCTTGACAGCCCATAGGATACTCATAAAGAACAAAATACACCCAAGAAGACTGAGGAGATCCAAAGTTTAAGAAGCACCTAAGGAAAGACTGCTTCAGTGTCACCTGACCGAGGGGGTGATGACAAAGTAGAAGTTGAACAGAAGCCAGGAGAAGTAACACTACCCAAAGACGAGGTTGACACCTTGAAGAAGAGGAAGGTTTCCCCCTGAAACCTTCTTCCTGGAAGAAATTGAAAGCCACCATGACCAAGATGCAGACTATCCTCACCTCCGATGATTTTGACTTCATCATAGCAGCCCTGAATGATGCTTCACTGGAAATAGTAGAGAAACAAGAAGCCAAGAAGGAATAAATGTACGATAGAATTGGAGTCAAAATCCGAGGGGTACAATAGTCCATTCAGTCCAGTCGCGCAGTCTCCACTGTGCCCCTACCATCGGGAGAACCAGAGTTGGGAGATGAGCCAACCCAACTCCACAGACTAGATGATACAGTCGAAGCTCGCCTTTGACGAGCACAAGAAGAAACATAACAAGCCACCCAGGCCTTGAAGCAAGTGCAAGGTGTACTTGTAGAAAAATGAAATGCTACAGAATAGGAAACGATTGCTCTCGAAGAGAAGTTCGATGAAGAAAAAGCACAGATGCAACAAGAAAAAGAACAGTTTCTCATGGAGCAACTCAAAGTGAAAGAAGCGGTCAACAGAGCACTTCGCTCTGTGACAGTCTTAGAAATAAAGGTAGAGGACTGAGTCACACAGCAAGTAGAGCAGTAGAGCATCTTGCAGAAGCTATCCAGCAGCTACATCAACACATAACAGACTTAGAGCTCCGTACAGTGCCCAATACTCCACAAGATGTAAGGGAAAGAGAAGCAACCTCCTAGGGCGCAGTTGAAAGGATAAAGTCCCTTGTCGTGGAATGAAAGAAGTTGAGTAATCACAATGCCCAGACATATGAGAAAATCACTAAGAACCCAGAATTGTAGGCACTAGAGTCACAACTCAAGGAAGCAAAGCAACAAACAGAGACAATACAGGCACAGTTGAAGCCCCTGTCAGCTGTGGAAAGAATGAAACGATCCCAAGAGCAACGCATCACCTAGAAACAGATACACACTATCCAGAGTAGAGTTATGGAAGTCACTCAATGGCTCCAACATGTACAAGATAAGGCTTACCAATTGTTCACATAGGTCAAAGGCCGAGGAGAAGAACTCGAGCAGGTTGTCACTACAGCTGAACAATGCCTGGAGGGACCTGTCAATGACATAGTCATCCAAGAGTTCGTTGAACAAGAGGTTGTGGCACAACAACAAGTCAAAGAAGCTCGAGCCACGCTCGAGGATTTTGAAGCATAACTACCTAGATCAGAGCGACTCAGGATGAATCATAGGTGAGTGTTGGGGGCATGTTGGCCCTTGACCAAGTTTTGGGAGTTTGGGGAGACCCTTGGTCAAGTTTGACCTATTTTGGGACTTCGACAGCCTGTCGAAGGAGGAGCGCAAGATGAAGCAGAGATCAAGGGATCTTGGCCCCTTTTGGGGTCCTTTTTGGGATTTGGGATTATGTAACGGGTATGGGGATGTCGGTCCATGGGTTTACCCATGTTTAGGCCTATTTTGTAAAGTGTAAATAAATGTCTAGGAAATGTAAGGAGAATCATATAGGAATATAGAGATATCTGTGTGATATTGGGCTAAGTGCTAAGTATGGATTGTAGATTCTTTGGCATACTGTGTGAGATTTGCAGAGCTATGTGCAAGTAATTGTAAGAAGGCTTGGTGTTGTACACTAACTCGAAGAAGGAGGATTTGGCGGAGTGTGCGCAGATCTCATGCCTTATGTGAAGTAGGATTTTGATGCTATGTGCCTGTAAGAATCTTGACTGAAGATAATAAAGAAGAAGAGTTGGTGGACATAGCCCCGGGGTGGGAGTGAACCATGTGCATGTTGTGTTTCTATGCTTTGTGCAATGCATTGATGTGTTTATGTCTTTACTTGCTAAGTGATTCTAACGATGTATATGGATTTTATATCTGACTGTTCTTAGTGCTTGAATCTACTAAATATCATCTACCTCTCTATGATAAGTTCTTAGATACATCAGATCTGGTTGAATCCTATGATTCTCTGTAATTAGGGTTTGTCTGCATTGTTACTAAGAACTGAATGTTGATGAATGTTTACTTCTAAGTATTAGAATCATAGATCTGTGTCCCATCTAAGGTTGCAGACATCTGAGTCCAGCAACCACCCCTGCCTCTACCTTGGGTGAGACTTCATCTGCTTCACAGGTGTTGCCGAAAGGGACGGTAGTTAGGGTTTTGTTGGTGCATTGTTGTAGAGTTGAACCCTAGGTCTACTCCTATGCCAACACTGACTAAGATACAATTTATCAAAAGAAAACATGCATGAAATAAACGATCATAAGTAAAATAATTCACTCATATCTAATCATTTATCACATAATAACACAATGATTTGTTTTCATCATTAAAGACAAGAAATGTAAAAACTTTGAATCAGATAACTTATCAACGGATTTAGTAGTTCTTACTTGTTACAATGTCCATTCCATGACTTCGTGAAAAAACACAAGCTTGTCTCGGGTCCTAAACATGACTTCTCAATTAAAGGCAACTCCGAAATAGTTCTTTACATAACCAAAAATGAGGTTCTTTGCCACAACCATCGACCATTGCTAATAGGTTGATCCTCCTATTTATAACATACTATTAACTAAAAATAGTTATTAAAGTGTAACTAAGTAAAACAAAACTCGCCAGATGGCGCTTTATTCTATCAGTTTTTCTAAGAGTCATCTTAGGATATCACTTAAGTGGGTGACTCTTCTCGTACTCCAACCACTGGACAGAAAGATCCTCACACGTGTTAGCGTGCGAAAACCTATGTTGATCCATTGCAGTCGAAAGGATCTCCTCGATCTCTACTGCATGTGCTTGATATTTGACTATTTTGGCACTTAACTGTTGTAGCATTGCCCGAGCCTTGATTGGGTGCTCCATGAACTGCTTCACTTGTCATGGCACCATGTTCACCACCTTTGTTATATTTGTAGCCCACGATGAGTCTTGTTCAGTGTGTAATTTGTCGATGTCGCACAAGTCGACAAAGTCATCAGGTGTGTCGAATTCCAAAATACCAATGTTTGTCATCACTCAGTTGACCTTGGTCCAATTATTTTCACACTCAACCCACTTTTCTTGGATCTCCTGATGAGGCTCTTGGGCCATCCACACCCAGTACTCAGTCGATTTCTTTATGACGTCGATGCTACTATCTCTGAGTACCCGAATGTCCAACTCTTCGGCATCTCGTCCTTGTGAACGACCTTGATGTAGTCGATCCTTTCCACAACTTGGTGCTCTTTCGCATACCACCTATCCATATATTTACACGTTTCCAGTGCCATGAGGGTGTCTTCTTGGTACTCGGATACTCTTGCAGTGAACAGATGCCGCTCGTTTACAAATTTATTATAGGTTTCTTGGAAATCATTCCTGAGGAATAACGTGGCTTGTGTGGTATCCTGGTAATAATTTTCCAAATGGCGTAGATGTTCTAACTCTTCAAGGGAAGAAACCAATTCCTCTTCATCCCTTTTTCCGATGTCTAGGGTGGCATCTGAGATTTCTATCCCTACGACGATAAGTTTGGATGTTTTGGCATGCTCTGTATTTATCAAACTTTTCTCCATGGTGATGAGGATTGAGCGATCTAGAGTGATCCTCCTCTTCTTTGTGGTTCTCTGTAACATTGACTAGAGTGACATTGTAACATTGCAGGATGGTCTGGTAGCATATCTCCCCCACTACAAGACGGTCAGGGACATGTGCGGGTAGGAGATGAGGTGCTCCTATGGCCCCAAACACTCTAATGTAGGTATCGCGCTCATCCAAATACCAGTGGCCGACCTTTGATATCATCTTTTTTGTCACAGTTGATAGTCTCGGGCATTCTTTCTTGGAAAGATAAAATAAATATGTGCGATGAATTCATCGCAGATGAGAGAGTAGGACTTTTTGTACCTCTTCTCCCATAAGATGTTGAAATATACGTGGACCGAGAGCTCCGCGACATGCCAACTCAAGTTCATGTCAATGAAAACGTTTCTATCACACATGACATCCAATAAGTAAGAAGCCATGTATAAGGTTGGTGTCTCTCCTTCCTTCAGGGTATGAGCCTATTGTATGCAAATGCTCAGTTTCTTAGAAATGATGGCTCCCCAATTGAAGCCACTCTCGAAAATGGCCACTGTGTAAGCTAGAGGCATCCATGCCTCTGAAAATCTGGAGCAGTCTTTCTCCCCATACAATCGTCAGATGAGAGCCATCAGGTAGATATATGGCTCCCTTAAGTTGTCCATTTGGTACCATCCGGAGGTCCAGTTGATGTATTTCTTATCATCTCTCCACCATGAGGCCATTACCTAGCTGGTGTCATGGCGCTCATAGAATTTTACGACAAAATCTATGTTTAGTTTCTCCTCAGGGTCTCTTAGCTTGTATACTTCTTGACCTTTACCAGAAGGAATACCCCGACACATCCACCACTGTTGTCATTGATTATACACTTCTATGTGTCTATGTGGTTGATTAGCCACTAAAGAAGTTATATACAGGGAAACACATGGTTTCTCCTTTCTACCATGTGCAGGTATGACCATCAGATATTCGAGAATACCTGGTCATCGAGTGCTCTCACATCTGGGTCATTGTGTGGGATGTACTCTGGGAATTCTTCCCGCCTGATCTTTTTGAAGAGTTCTCCCCAATGTGGGAGTGTTGTCTTGGTCCCTGTGTTTTCCTCTTTGTCTCCAAAGGCCAAAGGTTGAATGAAAACCTTCTTTGTAGATGTCTTAATGACTGGCTCCGGCCTCAGAGTGTATTCCAACTATTTTTCTACCCCTGGAGAGGAACTTTCACCTACTTCTGGCTCCTTAAGATTCGACACCCTTGGTGATCATCTAGTGTTCGGCTTCCTTGGTGGAATTTTTCTTGCAACTGAAAAACTAAAGCTTAGATACTATGAAAATAACATAACCAGATAACAAATATAAAAATGATAGTCACGTAAAATTATAGACTTGGATACATACTTGTAAATTTCGCTAAACCTGGTTATTTGATACTCACGGGAACTCTGCAGCTTTCAAATTTCTTGTCTCACTTTCTCCGAATTCTATGAAACTTCTTTGCGCGCAGAATGGTTTCGTTTACAATGGCTCGAGATAATTTAAACTAGGGAAGAACTTACCATGTTGTATCAACCATTTAATTTGGGTGATGAGTGAAATTCATCTGCCGCCAAATCTCTGTAACTTAAATTCATCGTGCGTTGGCGGCAGAGGCATGGAGAATGATGTGGTCTATTGGTAATTTCAAATGGTTGTTTTGATTCGCACACAAATTAGAAACTAATGCAAGATTTTATATTGATTAACCCTTTAAATGCTTCGAAACTAATTGTATCTAGCGCTAAAACGTCCCATAGTGTCACTTTATCAGTGGATGGATCAAGGATTGGGTATGCGCGATGAATTTTTTCATCGATGTCCCTCGCAAAATCTCTGATGTCGATAGATCTCATTGTACAATGATGACATGGTGAAACCGACTCAAAGGTGTGACTTGGACCTAGGGAATAAAGAATGATTTGGGTTAAAACTAGACCGTACAGTTCTCCAGTCTGGAAAAGACACGTGGCGTTGAACATAGGTGGCTTAATCCATGTGTATTAATCATAGTCGAGGTTTTCATTAAGTCATTAGGTTTAAAACATACCTTCAAGTGTCGATGCCAAAAATTACCCTAGACCATATCAAATTACGATACATATCACATTGTTTTCCTTTGGGTTAGCTTCCTCGAAAAAGTCTCGATGCTGAAGAGTATCAAGAATCGGTGATCAGGGAATTTTTTTTTAGTGTGGTCAGAATGTTTGTCGTGATTCAGTCTTCTCTGATTTTGACAAGTGCGTCGGGTATTGGCCATCGGTGATATCATTTCTTTCTTCTTTGATGTTTACTCCCTTCGCCTTTTACCGATGCCGAAGGGGATCAACTATCAACGATGTCCGTATGTGATACTTGTCGTGAAACGAAACTTCCTTTCACCGAAGCTAGTGAATACCAGTGATCAACAACTGAGGTTTTCCAAGTGATTCCTTTTCACCTCTTAATTCTTTCCAATGTTGAATCTTGAGCGCATCAGGTGAAGTGTTTTGGTTGTTGATTATTTAAGTGTTGAGCCTTTTATTTTTTAATTCATGGGGTTTTATAAAGTTTAAACAAACATTGAATAGAAAATGAGAGTCAAGAGAACAAGAAAAGACAAAACACTCCTCAAAAGAAAATCAAATCATATAGTGAAAATATCAAGTGGTACCCAAAAAGTGAAAAATTGACATAGGATTTTTAGGGTGTGTTGAGTGCTCAAAAAATGGTGAAATGGCGACTTACTGAGAAACTATGTTCCTTCCTTGGGCTTGGTTGATGCAAAAGTTGATTAGGAACTTAACTGGTTTTCATCAAAGCTTCTTTTACCCTTGCATTCAGAATTTCCCTGGTTGATGCATATGGGCCTGCCTATGGGGTTTTTAAACCTTTATTCTACCTTCTTTTCCTGTAACCTTGACTCATGCCCCTTTTGACAAGATTCTAGTAAAGCATTCACTGTCACTAGGCCTTTTAGTTACCCTTATTCATTTGCTATGGTGTTGCTCCCCTGCCAACGGGCATCCATAGCCCCAACGGAGTCACCCCTACGTCACAGACCTTGCTCCGCTACCAGTGAGCATCCATAGCCCCGACGAAGATATCTGCATACCCTCTCCTACTGTGCACTCATTTGATATAGTTGGCTTTTATTTCAGTAGAATTCCCTGAGCGAGCGGGAGAGGAGGACATCCATTACTTGCAAAAAATGAGATGGTTAAGGTGAAACTCACTAGCTCTGTCTCTGAGCTGCATGTAGCCCTTTCCAACTTACCATATTTCCCTTAAGGTTTTACCAGACCACTAAGCAGACACTTCTGCATTTCTCCAAAGTTGTTCATCTGCACAGGCTAGATAGAGAATCCTTTTGAAACAACCACAGGTTCTTCATCGTTTCTTGTGTTTGTATGTGAGCGACAAGTTAGGAACAAAGTTCACTTTGTCACATGATTTGAGGTCAACCATTGTCTTTCTAAACATAATCTTTCAAAATCTCAAAAGCACAATCACAAAAGATAAAACAAAAATGTATAAATGCAAAAAATATTCATCGACGCATCTAAAATAAACACAAAAGTTTTTTTTTTTTTTTAATGAAAATATTGTTTTAGGGCTTGGCCATTCACTAGGAGAGCGTCAGGTTCCCCTCTCAGATTCTGTAGTCGGTATGTGCCTGACCCAATCTTCTCAGCCACCTGGAAAGGTCTTAGTCATAGATCCTGAAACTTAGAATGTTTTACTTTAGGCTCATTTGCTCTGTCCCACTTTAGGACTAAGTCTCCTACTTCAAAATTCTTCTCTTTAGCCTTATGCTTATCAAACCACAATTTAACTATCTGCTGGTGGGATATGAACTTTGATTTAGATTTCTCCCTTTCATCTTCTAGCATGAGTAGGGTGTCAATTCTTTGTTGTAAGATTGATGAGGGTTTCCCTCTCAACTCTTGAAGAAGTTGAAGAGATGGAAGATATAGCCCGTTCGATAGAATGGATTCATGTTTGTATACTAAAAAGTATGGGGAATTCCCTATAGCTTCCTTGGGTGTAACTCTATCTGCCCATAAAGCGTTATGGAGTAGATTATGCCTATTCCTCTGGTTGTCTGAAATTGTTTTCTTCAATATCCTCACTAGGTTCTTATTAGTTGATTATGCCACTCCATTTCCATGTGGATAATAACTTGCAGAGTATCTGATTATGATTCCTTTGTCTAGAGAAAACTCTGTTAATAGGGTGGAAGAAAAGTAAGTTGCATTATCAAAAACAAGGATAGAAGGGACATTGAACCTTGTGATTAGTTGTTGTTCTATGAATTAGATTACCACCTTCTCATTTACATGAGTCAGAGGGATGACCTCCACCCATTTTGTGAAATAATCAGTGGCAGTAAGTATGTATTTGTGTTGTTTTGAATAACTTGGTGTAATTTCTCCTATAATATCTAACCCCCATTGCTCAAAAGGCCTAGAAATGACCACCGGTTGGAGTGGGACAACTTCCCTCTTCTCCCTTCCAGCATTTATTTGACAAGTCTTACAGTTTCTAGCATATGTGTGAGCGTCTTTGAACAAAGTATGCCAATAATAACCAACTCCCAATATCTTATGAATGGTGGTGTTTCCTGCGAAATGTCCACCGACAGGACCATCATGGAGATCTTTTATAAATTTGTCTGCATCTTCACGTTCGAGACATATTAAAAGTACTCGATCATAATTAACCCAGAAAAGTACCAAATTTATGAGGTGATATTGTGCGGATTTTAATCTGAGAGCTCTCCTCTCCCTAGGGTTTAGGTTTTCTGGGAAAGTCCCATGATGCAGGAAATAAGTCAGTTTCTCATACCATGACTCTTTCCCCAGGGAGACGTATGAGCTTCGCCACACCATAATGCCAATTCATTCTCCCATCCGGGGTCATGATTTACTTGGTCATGGGCTTGAGCTGTTAGTTTGCACAACCCTTGTCCTTTAACCAATTTAGCAGATTTTATATCTAGATCAAATTCTTGGACAAATGCCATACAATTCCCTCTTGTTTCCCCTATATCTTGTTGAGTAAATAGGGATCATACTGGGGGTGGGGCACAATTACTTTGGTATGGTTCTTGAGGATGTAAGATATGAAATGTTTCACTGCCTTGTAAACCGCATAAGCCTACTTGTCTATAGCAGGATAATTTAGTTTGGCACCTTGGAGATTAGTGCTCATGAATGACACCGGGGCCTCATTGTTGTCATCATCCTTCTGAGTTAATACCGCGGCTAGCAATTGGTCGGAGGCGAAAGTATAGAGGAAGAAATATTTGTTGAAGTTGGGGCTTCGCAACATTGGAGCTTGAGATATTGCAATCTTAATACTGTTGAAATCCTTCTTTCATTCATCATCCCACTTAAACTCAACATCTTTACAAAACATTTTTTGTAGGGGTTTGATAGTTTCCACGAAATCGGGGGAGAATTTCCTCACAAAATTGATTTTCCCGAAGAACGATTGCATAGCCTTTTTGTTGTGAGGTAATGGAAGCTGAGTTATAGCCTTAATAATTTATGGGTATATGTGAATGTCTACTTGATATATAATGTGGCCTAACAACTTACCTTCCTCGACACCGAAAATAGTTTTCTTAGGGTTTAAGGATATGTTGTATTTCCTACACCTTTCAAAAATCTGGGTTAAATGTTGGATGTGATCTTCTTTGTTCTTTGAATACACAATCACGTCATCCAAGTAGACTACTACACACTTGTTGATTAGTCCCCAAAATAGTATGTCCATGGCCCTCTGGAAGGTCACTCCTGCATTGATTAACCCAAAAGGCATGTGTTTGTAAGCGAAGGTTCCCCACTTGGTTCGGAAGGTAATTTTCAAGCGGTCTTCTTCTGAAACTAGAACTTGGTTGTAACCTAAGAAACTATCCAGCAAGGAGAAAATCTTAGAGCTAGACATGGTCTGCAAGAGTTGCTCCATCAGTGGGACTGGGTAGTTGTCCTTTTCTGAAGCTCTGTTGAGGTTTTTTAAATCTATGCATAGGTGGATCTCCCCAGACTTCTTCCTTACAGGAACCCAATTTTCTACCCATGCAGAGTATCTAACCTGGAAGATAATTTTGGCATCTAAAAATTTATTTAACTCCTGACACATGAGGGACTCCAGGGATGGGTGGTATTTCTGGAGCTTCTGTTGGAGGGGTTTTACTTCAGGCTTTAAAGGGATAGTGTGTTGAATGATACAGGTATCATAAGTTTTCATATCTCAGTAGGACCACGCAAAGACATCTTGATATTGCCTGAAAAATTTGAGATAGGCCTTCCTTCCCTATTTAGTTATTGTCTTAAAAAGGTTTATGTTTTTTGGGTTTTTCGGGGTTTTGATATTTATAGTTTCATGCATGGGACAAGAACTACCGGTTTTCATGTTTTTTGACCCCTTAAATATTTCCCTTAGATCAAAAAGGTTTTCTAAATTGGATATTCCCTTCGGTATCATGTGATACTTTGATTTCTCAGTCAGTTGATCTGTCTGAGGATCAATTCCTGCTGATTGTTCCTGGAATATTTCGTCGTCAATATCCAAGTCTTTAAAATAGTCATGATTGTTCAGAAAGTTTATAATCTGTTCATCTCCTTCAAAAACCTTCCAATTATAAATATTGTTGGGTATCAAGGGTTTGTAGAGTAGTTTTATAGTGAACTCGGAAGATTCATAATCTTCTAGAGGTGATAGCCTTGAAGCAGTGTTGGCCAGAGAATCAGCAAGAATGTTCTTTGCTCTGGGAATCACTGTAATGTTGAAAGCTTCAAAATGTTCAATTATCCTGTGTACTTTATGTTGGTAATTCTTGAGGTGTGGAGAATCTCAATGTATAGTATTCCTTACTTGTCTAACGATGATTTCAGAATCTCTGAAAACCTTCACTTCCTTAACGTTCAAGTCCACGGCTTTCTGTAGACCTTGTGCTAGAGCTTCATATTCGGCGGTATTGTTTGTGCATTAAAACTCAAGTCTACGGGATAGTAAATGTTGTTTACCTTTTGGATTAATGAGGATCCACCCTTCCCCAAACCCTTCTTGCGATTTAGAGCCATCAAAGTATAAGGTCCAAACTTGTGGGCAACATCTATCAGCTTATTTTTTCCTGTCACTTTCCTCTTTTCCTCCTGTTTGTTCTGTGATTTCGAATACGGGTTCTTGGCAGAATAAGGTTTCCTCTGCCGTCGTCGGCAATTCCTATTGAAAACTCATTTTGGAGTTTTGAGTAAGGGGAACATCATATGAGAGAGGGGAGAAATTTCCAAAGTGGGAATCATAAGAATAATTGCCTAACATAGGGAAATATGTCAATGAGGGTTCATTTAGGGTTTCTAAGTAAGTGACAGTATGTTTTAGATATATTTCCCTATCCATCCTGATCATGTGTGTGTTCCCTTTTAATGGTAACCAAAGGTGAGCCCAGTCTGTACTAAAGTATATGTTTAACTTCTCAAACCAATATCGACTTAATAACAATCCATAAGCTTATGGGATATCTACTACAATAATGTCAACTACTTGCACAAATTTAGGGTGTGTCACTATTCTAATCATAACATCTTTGAGTTCTCCCATGACCTTCACCTGGGTTCTGTCTAGATGTATCACATGTTTTTCACTTTTGAGAGGTATTGCGTTTAATTCTTTGCAAATATAAAAAGGCATAACATTAGAAGATGCTCCCGAGTCAACCAAATAGTTATGGAGGTTTCTGTTGAAGACTTCAAACATTAAAAGGAATGGTGGGACAAAAGGCTTTCCCTTCTTATCTTCAGAGTAGGCGTTCACAATTGGTTTATTTCCTGGATCTGTGGGAGTTAGATTTCTTCCTTGGTCGGTGCTTGTTGTAGGATTTTATACTAATTTCAAATCTTGTAATAGGAAATCCTTTTGTTGAGGGATTCTACATATGTCCAGTATTGATATATTTTCCTTTAACTTCTTTAAATCTTATACTATGTTGTAATCAAGCTTCGGCGATTCTTGTGTATGGATGTTTATAGGGTTTCTTCGAGGAGAAAAAGGTGCATTTGGGTGATAGGGAGTTGGTCTTCCTCCCAAAATTTGGGTCGTACTAAGATCGTTTAAGGCAGGTTGGCCCCGACTTCATGTCTACACAATCAACACTTATGCAGGTGGTTCTTGAACCTCAAACAGGTCATTGGAAGGCATAGCTAAATCAAGATCCCATATCAACATGATTGTTTCTTCTGGTGGATCAACCTCTTCCTAATCAACAATATTTATAGTTGATCCGCTTGATTGTTCGGTTAGGGAGACCTCATATAGAAACCAGTTGGCCATCAAATTCATGGCATGCACCCATTGAGGGAAATCTCTTTCACAGTGGTTCTCCTGATGATAGGTACAGAAGGAGTCATATGTTACATTCCCCATATCGATATTCAAGTTGGATGGGGGAGGTTCAATTGATTTGAAAGGAGGATTTATTTTAAATGAAGGTTTATAGGGCCTCTAGCCATGGTTTCCCTCCCTTGCAATTCTCTTCATGTCTATGATTTCATTTGATAGTTTTTTTACCATGCATTGTAGGTCCTCTATGTCCCCACTTCCCTTTTCAGGAGCTTGTTATGTTTGTTTCCCTGGGGGTCTGGTCAACATAAGTCCTCTCCTAGGATGGGGTTGGACTTCTTTCTTAACTAATGAGACATGTCCTTCTTCGCATCCTTTCATGTGGAACTCTATCATTTTGGCTTCTTCAAAATTCTTAGCCAGGGTTGGTTTGGAAGCCCTCTTCGCAAACATAGAAATGGAAGCTGGGAGAGAATTAGCATATACTTCAATTTGAAACTCCTGAGTAGGGTTAGCTTTGAGCTGGAATTTTTTAAGATGGTGGTAAAGCTTTGATTGAAGTATTTAACCCTGTCCTTCAAACTCATGGTGGTGGCGAATAACTCAGCTATCAAAGATCCTATAGTAGTTTCTTCTGCAAATTTATCTAGAAAATCCTTTTGAAACTTTGTCCAACTAGTTATGGATACTACAGGTAAGTTAAAATACCACATGGAAACCGCATTCTCGAAAGTGTAGGGGAACATCCTGCAAACTACTTCTTCATGTTGGACATTCATCAGTCTGATAGCTAGTATGAATTTCTTGATATGATCTTCAGGCAATCCTGAGGTTTCTAGGTCAAATTTAGGGAGTAACTTCTCTGGATGTCAGGGAAGTTTATGTACTCGTCCGAGGATGGACAAGGAATCTATGACCAGCCAAGGTTGATTATTTTATGGTGGGTTTCCCCTCTCTTCATCATGGTCATTGTTATCTTCCATATATTCATATCCTGACTTAAACCCTTCTTCTTCCAAAAAATCGTCGGGCTCAGAGAAGTTGTCGGCTAGTGTTTTAAGAATTAGGTTAAGAGGATGTTCGATTTTGGTGAGAGAAAAATATATCAGGTCTTCTACTATGTGCAAAAAAACCTGGTCAGGGGACTCGACCACCAGTCTGCTTATTTGTTTTCTTCGAGGAAGAAACGAAGCTAAGGGAATCACACCGATCTGTCGAGCGTATGCTCTTGTAATTATTCTGAATTGGTTCAATACCTCGTGAGGAAGAGCATAGGGTATATCCGGGAACAAATGTTCTTCCTCATGCTAGGGTGAGTTAGTCGTTTTGGGAGTACTCAGTGTGTGTGGGCTTTCTTGGGAATGACCGGCCATGCATGTGGGTTGTTCTTGAATCTACAAGTTGTCTAAAATATTATGTGAAATATATATTCAGCCATTCATTATTTAGGCCCTCCTTCTAGAGCCATTTTTGTTGAGGGGTCATAAATCCCTTTAACTAAATAGTAGGAACCAAACCTGCCACCGAGGCCTGATTAGACTCTACAACGTTTAATAGTGGAATGGTTTTCCAGATCCTGCAATCTGGCCAAAATAATCGATGGGCTTTACGTTTTCTTGGGAAGGCTTTCTCCTTCAGGTCGGACGTTCTCTTTTTTTGTTTTCTCTTAGGTGGGACAGATATAAAATAAAATCGGTATAAACCAACTGAGTGGGAAAGTGGGAACATAGAGAAGAGGCTGAGCTTGGGATAATCCTTTCACTCTAGCATGTAGACAATGATCGTCTTCCATAGGCCTAGTACTAATACGTTAACCATGCGAGTATTCCAATTATTGACTGAGATACAATTTATCAGAAGAATACATGCATGCGATAAACGATGGTAAGTAAAATAATTCACTCAACTCTAATTATCTATCACATAATAACACAACGATTTATTTTCATCATTAAAGACAAGAACTGTAAAAAAATTGAATCATATAACTTATCAAAAAATTTAGTATTTCTTCTCCACATCCAATCATACACACATTTGATGAAAAAACACAAACTTGTCTCAGGTCCTAAACAAGAATTCTCAATTAAAGGAAGCTCCGAAATAGTTCTTTACATAACCAAAAATGAGGGTCTTTGCCACAACCATCGACCATTTCTAATAGGTCGATCCTCCTATTTATAACATATTATTAACTAAAAATAATTATTAAAGTGCAACTAAGTAAAACAAAACTCACCAGATGGCGCTTTCTTCTATCAGTCTTTCTAAGAGTCATCTTAGGATATCACTTAAGTGGGTGACTCTTCTCGTACTCCGACCACTGGAAAAAAATATCCTCGCACATGTTAGCATACGGAAACCTGTGTTGATCTATTGGGGCCGAAAGGATCTCCTTGATCTCCACTGCATGTGCCCAATATTTGACTATTTTGGCACTTAATTATTGTAGCACTTTTCAAGCCTTGATCAGGTGCTCCGTGAACTGCTGCACTTGTCCTAATGCTATGTTTGCCACCTTTTTTATCTTTGCGGCCCATGATGAGTCTTGTTAGGTATGTAATTTGACGATGTCACACAAGTCAAAAAAGTTATCAGGTGTGTCGAATTCCAAAAGACCGATGTCTCTCATCGCTCAATTGACCTTGGTCCAATTATTTTTTCACTCAACCCACTTTTCTTGGATCTCCCGATGAGGCTCTTGGGCCATTCTCACCCAATACTCATCCAATTTCTTTATGCAGTCGATGCTACTATCTTTGAGTACCCGAATGTCGTGCTTTTTGACGTCTTGACCCTGTTGAATGACATTGATGTAGGCGATCCTTTCCATGGCTTGGTGTGCTTTCTCATACCACCTCTCCATATCTTTACATGTTTCCAGCACCATGACAGTGTCTTCTTGGTACTAGGATACTCTTGTAGTGAACAAATGTTGCTCGTTTGCAAATTTATTACAGGTTTCTTGGAACTCATTCCTCAGGAATACCACAGCTTGTGTGGTATCATGGTAATAATTTTTCAAATAGTGCAGATTTTCTAACTCTTTAAGGGCAGCGGCCAATTTTTCTTCATCCATTTTTTCTTTGTCCAAGGTGGCATCTGAGATTGCCATCCCTACGCCGATAAGTTTGTATGTTTTGGCATGCTCTGTATTTATCAAATTTTCCTACGTGGTGATGAGGATGGAGCGATCTAGAGTGATCCTCCTCTTCTTGGTGGTTCTCTGTATGATACCTTTTATTTTCCGGTCATAAATGATGGCGTGTATGTCAGCTACTTCATCCCAGGTGAGTGTATTCCCCATACTCCCGATGGTATATACTTGTTCAAGTTTGGGTTCTTGAACTTCCTCCCTGTGTTCCGAAGGCCCAGCTTTTGTTTGTCGTTCATTGGGGAGTTGTGTACCAATTGAAACTGAGGCATCAAGGGTAGGATCGATACTTACTTGATCATCGGTCGTTGAAGCGTCAATGTCCTGCTGTGGAGCTTCTTCTTTTTGTTCACCCAACCCTGGCTCATCCTTCAGATTGTCTGCTTGGGTCTTCGATGTATTGGACAGCTTAGTGTCTAAGCCACTCTCGACTTCTTATTCGTTCTGTGGAAGCCCATGAATTTGAGCGTCAGGAACTGGGGAAGATGTCTTCTCTGGCTCCTTTTCCTCTTCGATATGTACAGGGGACACAAGGGATACCTCTGAGCTCTCATCATCATCATATATTTTTATTAATTCGTGGAGGGGGTCTAGTGAACTTGTTCCCACTGATACCTTGACTATCTCCGGCTAAGCTGAAACACCCACTGGTGATCCAGCCTACCGTGTTGTGATTTCACGGTCATCTAACCCGACGATTTCATTGACTTCCATCAGTTCATGGTCGCTTAAGACTATTTGTCTTTCATCTGGGTTGTCGACAGGAAACCTTGTCATACCTATTAGGTCTAGGTCATCTTGTTGCTAATAAATTATCCATTGTACATGTTCTATCATAAGTAACCCCATCTCCTGCACATCCTGAGTCATGGGGAAACCTCTATCTTGCACCGGGGCTACCAAGGGGGCTTCTCATGCTTTGGTCGCTATCATTTCTTCTCTGGACCTGAGGGCTCTTTGAGATGATTGTTCTAGGATTGTCGCTTGTTCATCCAGGCTCATGGCTTTGAACCTGGTCATATTGGGTTCATCCATCCTTTCCACCACTTTGTCCCAGTCCTGGGCATTTTCTATGAATATTTCATCTTCAAATTTGTCATGGGCGTATGGCCAGTAGGACGACACTTGTGAGGCATGTTCCAAGACCATACCCTTTATGTCATGTTTTCATAATCGGTCGGTTAGGAATATGAACTCTTATTGGCTCAGTCCTTCTTGCTTGGCTTGAGTAGTTTCCTTCACCATGTAGAAGCCTACATGGAAGTCATAAGGTATGAACGCCCTTTTCTTCTCCTTGACCAGAGTGGCATTGTAACATTGCAAGATGGTGTAGTAGCATATCTCCCCCACTACAAGTCGATCAAGGACATGCATAGGCAGGAGATGAGGTTCTGCAGTGGCCCCAAACACTTTGATGTAGGTATCTCACTCGTCCATATACCATTGGTCGACCTTTGATATCATCTTTTTGGCCACAGCTGATAGTCTCGGGAATTCTTTCTTGAAACGAATAAAATAAATATGTGCGATGAATTCATCGCATATGAGGGAGTAATATTTTTTGTACCTGTTATCCCATAATATGTTGAAATAAACGTGGATCGGGAGCTCCACGATGTGCCAACTCAGGTTCACCCCGATGAAAATGTATCTGGCACACATGACATCCAGTAAGCAAGAATCCATGTAGAAGGCTGGTGTCTCTCCTTCCTTCGATGTTTGAGCCTGTTGTATGCAAATGCTCAATTTCTTAGAAATGATGGCTCCCCAATTGAAGTTGCTCCCATAAATGGCCACTGTGTAAGCCAAAGGCATCCATGCCTCTGAAAATATGGAGCCATCTTTCTCCCCATAAAACCGACAGATGAGAGCCATTAGGTAGATGTATGGCTCCCTTAAGTTGGTCGTTTGGGACCAGTCGAAGGTCTGGTTGGTGTATTTCTTGTCTTCTCTCCACCATGAGGCCATTACTCGACTGGTGTCGTGGTGCTTGTAGAATTTTATTAAAAAATGTGTGTTTAGTCTCTCCTCGGGGTCTCTTAGCTTGTAATACTTATGGACCTATACCGAAAGGAAGACCTTGACACATCCACCACTATCGTTGTTGATTAAACACTTATGTTTGCCTCTATGATTGATGAGCCACTACAGAAGTTATATACAGGGAAACACAGGGGTTCTGCTTGCTACCATGTGCAGGTATGACTATCGGATATTTGATAATACATGGTCATCAAGTGCTCTCACATCTGGGTCACTGTGTGGGATGTACTCTGGGAATTCCTCTCGGCTTATCTTTTTGAAGATTTCTCCCCAATGTGGGAGTGTTGTCTTGTTCCCTATGTTTTCCTCTGTGTCTCCAAAGGCCGACAGTTTTGTTGGCCCTTGACCAAGTTTTGGGAGATTCTTGGTCATGTTGACCTATTTTGGGACTTCGACAGACTGTCGAAGGAGGAGCAGAAGACAAAGCAGAGATCATGGGATATTGGCCCCTTTTTGGGTTTTTGGGATTATGTAATGGGATTGGGATGTCGGCCCATGGGTTTACCCATGTTTAGGCCTATTTTGTGTATATAAATAGATGTTTAGGCTAGATAGAAGTGGTGATGCATCTATGTGATGTGAATGTATGATAAGTGTAAGTAGAGTCTACAAGTTCTTTCTACATGACTGTAAGAGACTTGTAGAGCTAAGTACAGGTTCTTGTAGCAGATTGTGGAAGGCTCAGTGTTGTAACGCAATGAAGAAGGATCTAGCGAGTTGTGCATATCTTTTGTCCTGTGTGGAGTAAGGGTTTTGAGGTTTTGTGCTTGTAAGCGATTGACTCAATACAATAAAGAAGAAGAGTTGGTGGACGTAGCCCCAGGGTGGGGGTGAACCACGTAAATATTTTGTTATGTTGCTTTGTGCTTTGTCTTGATGTGTTCACATGTTATTTTCTAAGTGCTTTGATGTATTTAGATAGATCTACTTATGCTTTGTGCTTATTATATGTGAGAATGTTAGATCTGATCTATATAGCCATGCTTAGTGCTTGATCTACTCGATCTGATCTATTTACCTATGCTAAGTGCTTCAATACATTAGATTAGTGTGAATGATGCGAAGCTCTGTTTTATCAACAAAGTAGGTATTGATTGCATATTGAGGAATTGATGGTGCTAAGTGCTTTATTAAGTAGTACAATCACAAATCTGTGTCCCAGCTAAGGTTGAAAACACCTGAGTCTTGCAATCACCCCTGCCTCTACCTCAGGTGAGACTTCATCTACTTCGCAGGTGTTGCCGAAAGGGTCGGTAGTTAGGGCTTTGTTGGTGCATTGTTGTAGCGTTGAACCCTGGTTCTTCCCCTGTGCCAACAAGTGGTTCCGTTGTTGGGACTTGAAACTGTGATTGTTGGGAACTGAGAAAGAAGATGCTTTGTGCAAAGATTCAACCTGATATTGTGAAAACTTTGTGCATAGATTTGTGCCCTAGTGTGCAGTATCCTACTCAATTTATAAAGATCTATGCTAAAGAAGGAAGCTCGATCTGAAGAAAGGAGGTCAGATCTGAAGAAAGGAGGTCAGATCTGAAGGAAAGAAGCAAGATCTGAAAGCTTTTTGCTCTAAGAAAGGAAAAAGTGAGAATTTTATATTAAAATAGGTAAGATTTGCAAGCTCTGTGCTTTGATAAAGGTAAGAATAGTGAAACGTTTTAGATCTGGAAGCTTTGTGCTCTGTAGAATTAAGATAAGTGGAAATTTTTGTTTCTAAAGTATGGATCTAGGTATGTTTGATAGGTTCTGTCCTAGCTTGAAAATTAGGGCACTAATAGATGAAAGAAGGCTTGATATGAGTAGATTTGATAAGAATAGTGAAAGATATGTTATACCTATGCATAGAAAGAATGTTTGGACTAATAAATGGATTCAAGATCCTAGAAAGAATTTTTTGCAGGTTAGCTACCATGATCCTAGTGCACAGTACCGGAGAATTTGGGGATCATTTAAAAGAAAGAGAGGATTAAGCCTCTGTTATAGTTGCAGAAGACCGGGACATCTTGCTAAGGAATGGCCTGGGAAAATCCCTGGTTGTATTTGTTGTAAAGTTATGGACCATGAAGTGTTGGATTGCCCTGGAATGATTGCTAAGCTGGAAGAAATGAATGTGAATAAAGAAAAGCCTAAGGCAGATCCAAAAATGGCAGAACCCCAGAAAGAATCAAAGAAATTATTGCTACAAATAAATGAAACCCTGAATGACCATCGACATGTCAGACTATCAGATATCTTCAAGGCAAAAGAATGCATTGAAGTAAGAATAGGAGACTTCGAAATTGATTGTATTGTCGATGAAGAAACACAGGTGAATATCATGATATAAAGAACTTGGGAAGCCATAGGGAAGCCTCCTATGATCCCTTCATTAGGAGGAATAAGACTATTCAGAGGAAACCTGATAAACCTATGTGGGAAGCTCACTCTCATACCTATGAACGCTAGTGAAACTTCGATAGAAGAATATTTTGAGATTATTAAATTTATTGAAGACAACACCCCCTTTACCATTTTACCAGGAAAATCTTGGATTGATAGAGATCAAGCTAGACAAAAAGAAGAAGAAGAAGTTTTGGAACAGAAGAAACAAGAGTTAAAAGATTTCATGACCAGAAGGATCGCACACTTGATTGCAGAACAGGAGAATAGATCGAAGCTACTTAACACTGGCAACCCAGATGTCGAAGCTACAAGAACATTAGAAGACCCATAGAAGACTGAAGTACCTACCCCAGACAAAGATGAAGTGTTATCTAGGAATCCTAGGGAAGAATATCAACAACACAAAGTAACTATGTTAAAAGAAGATAAGAATCAGAATGGAAAAAGAACTACCGAGATGAAGCTCACTGGAAAAAAGGCTAAAAAGTTATGTAAGAAGAGAGCTAAGATCGAAAACTTGCAGAAGGTTCCAGAGGGAACTTCATAGATATAAAATTTGCAAAATGGGATCTTCATTGGGATATCAAAACAACGACACATGGAACTTCGCCATGACAAAGCAATATAGTCGTTGGCGACATTATAATCATTTGATCGACACTCCGAACGGACAGAAAGGAAATTATGGTTCGTCATCAGACCGTTGGACCGCACCATAACAGACTGAACAAGAGTTAATGGAGGCTCATACCCGTTGCAAGTGAACCGTTGTCAAGTTCCCTATTTATCACACCACGCCACGCACTGAGAACACTTTTTCCAATTGAGAATTTGAGCTCGCATACTAAGCCGATTTTATACAATGATCATCACACTCTTTCTCTCTATCTCAGTACCATGTCTAAGTTGTTCCTCGAACTGACGATTGTTAACCCCAAGTGTGTATGTTGGAAGAATTGAGCGCTGCAGAGAAAGCTACTGAATAAGTTTTGATCGACCTGATGACTGAAAGAGTCATGTCGAAGAGAGGATTATCCACAGGTGTACAAGCATCATCCACGAGAGGATTTCCAGACTCTCTGTCCACTACTCGAGTCGGACCATCCCGACCAGTCGATGAAAAGTGAACCAAGAACAGAGATGATCTCATGAATGCTAAGTTGATTCCGAGCATTTTACCTGCCCATATACCACCTCTGAGCGGCGCAATCAGTCGAGACAGTGTGCCCAGAGAATTTGAGTACACTTTGGTCACTGTGTACCTCCCGAAGGGGATACACGCAGTTCACACAGACTAAGAAAATATTACAGCGTTGAAGTTTAGCGACTTCAACCTTGGCGACATGAAGGTCTACAACATGCTATCCCCACATAAATACCTAACCAGAACAAAGGGAAAGAATTTGAAGATAGTTCCCCAGTCATGGACTATGAACCTCACACAGTCCACAATGCTCAAAGTCATGAAGATTCCTCACTTCAAAAGGAACCAAGAAGTGAATGCATGTGTCAAGTTGCTTCTGTCCAATTACCATGGAGGATACTTGTGGTTAAACCAGTGTATAATAGTGGATTCAACGTTGATAAATCAGATCACTGGGCTTAGCATGCAAGGACCCGACCCACAAGATTTATATCCTGCAAAATCCATGAACCACACTCTTGCACAAAGGATAAAGGAAACTTATAGAGATGTCGAGAAGGGAACACAAGGCTACAAGGTAGCTTCTATCCAAAGTGACATAGTGTGCCTTTTCTATCAACTGATCGCAGGAAAGTTAGTCCGCAAGAACCGACCCACCCAAGTGATTGGTTTTGTAGTCGACCTCGCAGAGAAGTGCGCGACGGGCCTACAAATGAATTGGGTGAAGTACCTTGTGACCCAGTTGGAACTAGACTGCAAGGAAGCGCAAGATAAAGGATATGAGTTCCACTTCAGCTGGCTTCTAATCCTGATCACTTTCATCGCATGCGATATGCTGGAAGGTGCGACCTTCCTGGACATCGAGCCCTTCTAACCTCTGGCCATGAAGTTCAGCACACTGTGGTATTCTAGTGACATGAATAAGAAATGGCAGTCAAATTCCATATTCCACACATATTACAACCAATTGAAGATAGCCATCCAGTATGAGCCTCACATCACGCAAAATAATCTCCACAGGTTTTGGACTTTAATGAAATTCAGCGCGGACCACCATTTCATTTATATTTTAGTGCACATTGATGAGCACAAGCAACAAATTCAGTGTTACTACAAGCTGACATAGGAGGAATTAGAAGAGATTACTAAAGACTGGTCGGTGGACCTCCTCATTCCAATATATCCTGTGGAGATGTCCGACATTGACAGTCTGGAAGCAACGCATGATACACCTAGACCCAACAAGACAAAGAAAAATGAAGAATCCCAAGATGTAAGTAGTACATTGGTGAAGAATACTTCCATATCACCTGTGCAAGGAGGAGATGGTGGAGAGATAGATGGCACAGAAGTTGAAAAAAAGAAAGGCGAGGTTACACCACCTAGAGACGAGGAGGATCCCTTGAAGAAAAGGAATGTTTCCCCCTCGAAGCCTTCTTCTCAGAAGAAATAGAAAGCCTCTATGACCAAAATGCATACTACCCTCACCTTAGATGACTTTGATTTCATCGTAGCAGCCCTGAATGATGCTTCGCTAGAGATAGAAAAGAAGTAAGAGGCTTAGCAGGAGGAGATATACAATCTAATTAACGTTGAACTTCAAAGGGTGCAACAGACACTACAGTCTAGCCACGCAGTTTCCACTATGCTTCTACCATTGGAAACACCAAAACGGGGAGATGAGCCAGCTCAACTCCACTCAATTGTTGATATAGTCGAAGCTCGCCTTCGACGAGCATAGGAAGAAACAACGCAAGCCACCCAGGATTTAGCACAAGTACAGGGAGACCTTTTAGAGAAACACAATACTGCAGAATGAGAAAATCTTGCTCTCCAAGCGAAGTGGGATGAAGAAAGAGCACAACTACAACAAAGCAAGGAATAGTTGCTCACGGAGCAACTCAAAGCAAAGGAAAGGGTCAATAAAGCACTTCGCTCTATGACAGTTATAGAAGTAAAGGCTGAAGAGAGAGTCCCACATTAGGTGGCACAACTTGAAGAAGTGATTCAACAACTACAGTAATGCATAAGAGATTTGGAGCTACGTGTAGTGCCCGAGACCCTGCAAGATGTAAGAGATCAAAGGGAAGTAACTGCTCGGAGCACGGTTGAGAGATTGAAGGATCTTTCTAGGGAGTGAAAGAAATTGAGTAATCACAATGGCCAAATGTATGAGAAGCTCACCGAGAATCCAGAATTGCAGGCACTAGAGTCGTAGCTCTAGGAAGCGAAGAACCATGCAAACACAGTACAGGCACAGCTGAAGGCCCTATCAGCTGTAGACAGAATGAAGAGATCTCAAAAGAAATGCACCACCCAGAAGTAGATCCATATGATCCAGAGAAAAGTTATGGAAGTAACTCAACGGCTCCAACCTGTGCAAGATAAGGAATTCCAATTGTTCACAGAGGTTGAAAGTCGAGGAGCAGAACTAGAACAGGTTGTCACTATAACAGAACAACGCCTAGAAGGGCCAGTGAATGACGTAGTCATCCAGGAGTTCATTGAGAAATAAGCCATATCAAAGCAGTAGGTCGAAGCATCTTGAGCCAAACTTGAGGTGTTCGAAGCATAACTGATCAAACCAAAGTTACTCGGGACGAGTCACAGGTGAGTGTTAGGGGCTTGTTGGCCCTTGACCAAGTTTTGGGAGATTCTTGGTCAAGTTGACCTATTTTGGGACTTCGACAGCATGTTGAAGGAGGAGCGGAAGATGAAGCGGAGATCATGTGATCTTGACCCCTTTTTTGGTCCTTTTTGGATTTTTGGGATTATGTAATGGGATTGGGATGTCAAGCCATGGGTTTACCCATGTTTAGGTCTATTTTGTATATATAAATAAATGCTTAGGATAGATAGAAGTGGTGGTGCATCTATGTGATGTGAATGTATGCTAAGTGAAAGTAGAGTCTGTAAGTGCTTTTTGCATGAATGTAAGAGACTTGCAGAGATAAATACAGTTCCTTGTAGCGGATTGTGGAAGGATTAGTGTTGTAATGCAAGGAAGAAGGATCTAGCGAGTTGTGCAGATATTTTGTCCTGTGTGGAGTAAGGGTTTTGAGGCTCTGTGCCTGTAACCTATTAAATTAAGACAATAAAGAAGAAGAGTTGGTGGACATAGCCCCAGGGTGGGGGTGAACCACGTAAATACTGTGTTATGATGCTTTGTGCTTTGTCTTGATGTGTTCACATGTTATTTGCTAAGTGCTTTGATTTATTTAGATAGATCTACTTATGATTTGTGCTTATTATATGTGAGAATGTTATATCTGATCTATATATCCATTCTTAGTGCTTGATATGCTCGATCTGATCTATTTACCTATGCTAAGTTCTTAAATACATTAGATTAGTGTGAATGTTGTGAAGCTATGTTTTATCAGCGAAGTGGGTATTGATTGCATATTGAGGAACTGATGGTGCTAAGTGATTTATTAAGTAGTACAATCACAGATCTTTTTCCTAGCTAAGGTTGCATACACCTGAGTCTTGCAACCACCCCTACCTCTACCTCGAGTGATACTTCATCTACTTCGTAGGTGTTGTCGAAAGGGTTGGTAGTTAGGGCTTTGTTGGTGTGTTGTTGTAGCGTTGAACCCTGGGTTTGCCCCTGTGCCAACAAGTTGAATGAAAACCTTTTGTGTAGATGTTTTAATGAATGACTCTGGCCTTAGAGTGTATTCCACCTATTTTGCTACCCCTGGAGAGGAACCTTCACCTACTTCTGGCTCCTTCAGCTTCAACGCCCTCAGTGATCATCTAGTGTTCATCTTCCTTGGTGGCATTGTTCTTGCAACTAAAAAATTGAAGCTTATATACTATGCAAAGAACATAACCAAATAACAAATATAAAAATCGTAGTCAAGTAAAATTACAGACTTGGATGCATACTTGTAAAGTTTGCTAAACCTGGTTTTTCGATACTCACAGGAAATCTCCAGCTTTTGAATTGCTTGTCTTGCTTTATCTGAATGATCTGAAACTTCTTTGGACACAGAATGGTTTCGTTTACAATGGCTCAAGAGAATTTAAACCAAGGAAGAACTTATCGTGTCGTATCAACCATTTAATTTGGGTGATGAGTGAAATTCAAACAAATCTGTCGCTGAATATCTGTAACTTAGATTCATCGTGGGTTGACGACAAAGGCATGGAGGGTGATTTGCTCTATCGGTAATTTCAAACAGTTGTTTTGTTTCACACAAGAATTAGAAACTAATGCGAGATTTGGTATTGATTAACCCTTTAAATGCTCTGAAACTAATCATATCTAGTGCTAAAATGTCCCATTATGTCACTTTTTGAGTGGGTGGATCGGGGATCGAGGATGCGTGATGAATGTTTTCGTCGATGTCCCTCGCAAAATATCCGACGTTGATCGATCTCATTGTACAATGCTGACATGGAGAAACCAAATCAGAGATGTGACTTGGACCTAGGGAACCAAGAATGACTCGGGGTAAAACTAGACCATACGGTTCTCTAGTCTTGCAAAGACACGTGGCGTTGAAGAAAGATGGCTTAATCCATGTGTATTAATCATAGTCTAGGTTTTCATTAAGTCATTAGGTTTAAAACATGCCTTCAAGTGTTGATGCTGAAAAGAACCCGGGATCAGTGATCGACGATACCTATCACATTGTTTTCCTTTGGGTTAGGTTCCTTGAAAAAGTCCTGATACCGAAGAGCATCAAGAATCGGTGATTGGGGAAAACTTTTTTAGCATGGTCATAATGTTTGTCGTGATTTGGTCTTCTTCGATTTTGACAAGTGCGTCAGGCATTGGCTATCGATGATATTGTTTCTTTCTTATTTGGCATTTAATCCCTTCACCTTTTACCGATGCCAAAGGGGATCGACTATCGGCGATGTTCGTATGTGATACTTTTCGTGAAAAAAAAATTCCTTTCACTGAAACCAGTGAATATCAGTGCTCAACAACTGAGGTTTTCTGAGTGATTCCTTTTCACCGCTTAATTCCTTTCGATGTCGAATATTGAGCACGTCGGGTGAAGTGTTTTGGTTGTTGATTCTTTAAGTGTTGAGACTTTTATTTTTTAATTCATGGGGTTTTATAAAGTTTAAAAAAACATTGAATAACAAATGAGAGTCAAGAGAACAAGCAAAGACAAAACACTCCTCAAAATAAAATTGAATCAGATAGTGCAAAGATCAAGTGATACCCAAAAAGTGAAAAATTGACATAGGATTTTTAGGGTGTGTTGAGTGTTCAACACATCCAAAGAACTTGAAGGTCATTTGTTTATCAAGTAAACAAAAGTATCTACATCGCCTAACCAAAACTGTAAGGTCATACCAAGATGTAATATCATGCTCCTTCCACGCTCCATGATTGTCCTGTTCATCCTTCTAACACACCATTTTCTTCTGGTGTTCCTGGAACTGTCTTCTCTCTACAAATCCCATGATATGAACACTAATCATCAAACTCCTTGCTGCAATATTCACCTACATTGTTTGATCTGGGACACTTCAACCATTTTCCTGTCTCATTCTCAACCAAAGATTTCCATTTCTTAAAAGTGTCAAAAACATTAGATTTTTGTCGAATGAAATAAACCTAAGTTTTTCTAGTTTCATCATCAATAAAAGTAACATTATAATGAGAGCCACCAAGAGATGATACATGAGTTGGTCCCCATACATATGTATGCACAAGATCTAACCTTTCACTCTTCTTTTCTTTTCCAACACTGAGAAATCTGACTCTCTTTCGTTTTCCATAAACACAGTGCTCATAGAAATCCAAATCAATTTGTTTAAGATCTGGAAACAAATTCCTTTTGTGAAGTATATTCATCAGATTCTCACTCATGTGTCCAAGCCTATGATGCCAAAGTGTTGTATCCACTCTTGTAGAATCTCAAGAAATAGAAGAATTAGTATTACCAGTACATACATACAATGTACCTACCTTCTCTCCTTTTTATATCACCAATTATCCCTTGGTGACCTTCCACGTCTTATCTGTAAATATAGATATAAAACCTTCACTTGCCAACTACCCTGTTGAAATTATATTTTTCCTTAGATCTATAACATGTGTTACCTCTTTCAAAAACCATTGGTTTCAATTCTTGTGCTTTATTTGTACCTTACCCATTCCAACAATTTTGCATGGTGCATCATCACCCAAATGAACCTGTCCAAAATCACATTGAACATAATCTAGAAAATGTTTCATATTGAGTGTGGCATGAAATGAACCTCCTGAATATACTACCAAGGACTTAGAAAAATTATCTACAGAAAGAATCAAAGCATCTTGTAACACAACACTTGTTACATTTTCTTCTTGATTTTTCTCTTGATGTCCATATCTTTGTTTCTTTGGAGCTCTGCATTCTTTCTTCATCTGTCCTTTCTTCCCACAATTCCAACAATATATCTTTCCCATTCTAGATTTGGATCTACCCTTCATATAATTCCCACAGTTCCCTGATCCCTTTCATCTATCCTTTTGTCTTCCCCTGCTCTCCATTGTCAACGCAATACCTAATGTCTCACCTATGCTTTTTTGTCACATTCCCTTGCTAAGGATAACACCAACAACATCATCAAATTTTAGAATCTTTGAACCATAGACAGAGTTACTTATAACCATGACCAAGCCATTCCAGCTTTCTAGAAATGAGCATAGGATTAGAAGAGCCTTGACCTCATCATCAAAGTCCAGTTTTACAGAACTTAGTTGATTAGTAACTGTATTAAATTCATTTAAATGATCTGCAGCAGACCCACCTTCTGACATCTTCATATTAAATAATCTCTTCATTAGAAATACCTTATTGGACGTCGAGGTTTTTTCATATAGTTTATCCAATGTATCCATCAGTTCCTTCGTTGTCTTTTCTTTTGAAATATTGAAATCTACCGATGCTGCCAAGCTCAGTCGTATAGTTCCTAGTTCCTTTCTATCAAGAACCTCCCATTCTTCATCCTTCATGGTCATCGACTTCTTTGTTATTCTGCCCAATGGTAGGAATAGATCCTTCTGATATAAATAATCTTCCATCTGCATCTTCCATAACTAGTAGTTTTGGTCATTAAACTTCACGACCCTAAACTTTCCATCTTCTGCCATTGCTCCCACTCGAACCAGGAACCCTCTTTTCCTGTGAGTTACCTTTCACTCTGATACCAGTTGTTGGAAAAATAGGATCGCAGAGCAATAAAATAAAACAAATGCAGAAAATAAAATGCATAATATACGCAATACAATAGAGACACATATATACATGGTTCACCCAGTGTATTCTACATCCACTAGAGAAATTGTCAGGTCCTTCCTTTTTATTATATAGCAAAATGAAGGGATAAAACCTACAACACACATGTTGTAACTTCCTCTTCTTTCTCTCATAGTATCGTCTCTCAAAATACAATAATCATGATAATACACAATCGCAATACAATTCCCTAATAAAATAGGGTTGCCTTCTGTTGGTCACTATAATTGCTTAATTGATTCAAACAATCAAGTGATACATAAATTATCAACCCAGAGAAGTCTTTTATTTCAAAGATAACCACGCACTATATATGCTCAATTCCAAAAGAAACTTAGTGTTGTAGTAAAGAAACTTATACTAATCATACTTGTTGAAGTTCTGAATTAAATCACAGGAAAGTATCTTCCCTATTGCAGATCTTTAAAGATTAATCTAGGAATCCTGGATTACATTAAAATAACACTTGCAATGGGAAAGAACAACTATTCTGCAATCAGAGAACAGGACCCTTACTCTCAAACAGAGACTTTAGTACTAACACTCTTTCATGAAAACAGTAATGCAGAAAACAATTAACTCTATCTAACAGAGGACAAGGCTATCTAGTTCCTTCCTTTCTAAGCAGGAACCTTAAGCCCTATTTCTGTTTAGCACACTTGTGAAGTTGAGGTTTACAGAGAACAGGATAGTTTGATCCCTTCCTTTCTGAGCAGGGACCCTTAACCCAATCCCTGGCTATCACACTTGCAGAATTAAATGAAATCTACAGAAGACAAGGTGTTTTGATTCCTTCCTGTCTGAGCAGGAACCCTTAACCCAATCCCTGGCTAGCACACTTGCAGAATTAATGAAATCTACAGAAGACAAGGTGTTTTGATTCCTTCCTGTCTGAGCAGGAACCCTTAACCCAATCCCTGGCTAGCACACTTGCAGAATTCAATGAAATCTACAGAAGACAAGGTGTTTTGATTCCTTCCTGTCTGAGCAGAAACCCTTAACCCAATCCCTGGCTAGCACACTTGCAGAATTAATGAAATCTACAGAAGACAAGGTGTTTTTATTCCTTCATTTCTAAGCAGGAACCTTTAACCCTGTTTCTGGCTAGCCTCATAAAATCATCACACAAGATTGCTAATGAAAAGAATTACAAATTTCATTCAATAATCTAAGACAGAGTCAGTAGTGTTTCAGCAAAGCGGAATCCATTAAAAACAATGTTTCAGCAAACAACAGTTAAATCAAAGCATAAACAGAAATTGTACTAGCACACTTCTAAACTAATGGGTGAATCTTGTGAAGAAGGTGGGCCCTCCCTTCTCACAAGATTCCCCTGAAACGAAAAGGCTAGAGAAGGATACTCAAAGCAGTCTTATATTCATCTGTCAAAATATCACATTACAGTTGGAAAAATAGAATGCGTCCCGCTTCTCTGGAGTTACTTCAATGCATAAAACTTAGATCCTTCGAATGGTGATTTCTTCTTATTTAAAGAGGAAATCCCTTCGATACAATAATTACAATGCATATCTGAGTCCTATCCTAAATCGGATCTTCTTTCTAAACTAGCATAGGATGTCCTAGTCTCACGCAACCGAATGCTATTACAGGAGCTGAATGGGGTATTGTTGTTACGACTGGTGTAATAGCTTCTTCCCATTGTTGTTGATGTTGTTTCAGCATCGCAATTCACGGGCTGTTTCAGCCACGTGAATTGCGCTCTGACTATGTCGACATTCTTGTTGACCTCTTTGACTGTAACGGCTTCCTTTGATTTTCAGCATCGTCGGTCCTGGCGGTTTCCTCTGTGTTTCATCATCTGCAACTCTGGACTGTGTAACAGCTCCGTGTTTCAGCATCTGCGACCTTGGACTATAAGGCAGCTCCGTGTTTCAGAATTTGCGACCTCAGACTGTATAGCAGCTCTGTGTTTCAACATCTGCGTCCTCAAACTATAAGGTAGCTCTGTGTTTCAGCATCTGCGTCCTCGAACTATAAGGTAGCTCTGTGTTTCAGCATTAGTTCTGTGTTTCAGCAACAGCGACCTTGGATAGTTCTGTGTTCCAGCAATAGGCCTCAAATGCTAATCTACAGTTTTGGACACTTATGCATTTCTAATCAATGGTTAAGTACGAGAGTGATGTAAAATATTATGCAAAACAAATTAAACGTATAGTAATGAGAAGGGACGTTGTATACCTTTGAGATGATCAGATAAAGTGATAGTATGAGTCTAAATGTAGGTGATCAAGAGTATAATAGTGGCAAAAAGTATAGGCAAAAAGGTACATTGTGTGGTCCTAACATCCCCCCTAACTCAAGGTGTTGCATGTCCTCAGGCAACTCACTCTGAATCAGAGTCTGGATACCTACTCTGATCATGTAAGTTACTCAAGCTGTAACTCTGGGAGGTACTGTCTGTCGGCGTTCGAAACCCTTGCACCTGCTGCAATCTTTGTCATGTTGTTGTTTCTACCTTCTTAGGCAGCTTATAACTGACTTGATACCTTTCTATTGGCAACCAGAGAATGGGAAAATAAAACCGGTACCCTATCCAATTTTCAGCACAATGTCTAACACACTGGATATTTGTATTTATGTGTGTTCATCCCATAGCTAAGTCTGTGTTTCAGTGTTGGAAGTAGTGGGATGTGGTAAGGTTTGAGTAGATTGTTCCCTGGAAGTGGAGATATTGATCTGGTTGGGAGGTGTAAATTCCTCCATGGGCACTGTCTGTATAGCCTTGTTGACAAGGGTAGGGGCTTCTTTTGTTGCAATGCAAGGCTCAGTCTTAAGCTTGAGAGGGCCTGTTGGTTCTTGTGTTGCAGGAGGTTCAGTCTTGAGCTTGCTAGGGCCTGTTGGTTCTTGTGTTGCAGCAGGATTAGTCTTGAGCTTGCTAGGGCCTGCTGGTTCTTGTGTTGCAGTAGGTTCAGTCTTGATTTCAAAAGGTGAAGGAGTAGGGTCTGCCCCTGGCACTGGGACTTGAATCACCTTATAGCCTGCCTGATGGTAAACATCACCACATTGGCAACACATGTATTCTTTACACACGCTCTCTGTGGTCTCCTCTGACAAGTTTGTTGTTTAGGCTAAGGTGTACAAATTTAGTTCTTTTTCATATGCTTCCCTTGCCCTTGCTAATTCTTGTTGATATGCTTCCAATTGAGACTTTAAAAACTTGTTTTCTTCCAAGACATCGGCCATTGTTTGTTTGGATTGAGAGGTGATTGGTTCTTGTGTGGCAGTCATAGCCTCGTGAGCTGGTTCTTATGGAGCAGCTACAGGAATGGCAACTGATGCTTGTGTTTCAGCCTCCTGGTGTAAGGAGAGTAGTGTTTCAACACCCTCAACCTCTGATTCATGAATCTCAATGTCAATGTCAGTGGATGGTTCTTTTGTTTCAGCCACTGAATGGGTAGTTGGTTTTTCAGCTACTTTGCTTGAGGAGAGTGGTGTTGCAACATTCAGAGTCTCTGATTCCTGTAATTCAATTTCAATATCAGTGGCTGGTTCTTGTGTTTCAGCCACTGGATGGGTAGCTGGTTGTGTTTCAGCTATTTTATTTGAGAAGGGTAGTGTTGCAGCATACGGGGTCTCAGATTCCTATAATTCAATTTCAATACCAGTGGTTGGTTCTTGTGTTTCAGCCACTGGATGGGTAGCTGGTTGTGTTTCAGCTACTTCAAAAATAAATTATGTCTGGGCTTCTAGTTCCTGTAACTCAATATCGGTGGCTGGTTCTTGTGTTTTATCTACCGAGGTTGGAATAGGCAAAGATCCCGGGATTGGAAAGGTTGGAGGTGGAGGGGGTGTTAGTCGAATTGGTGGGGTGTCTAGGGTAGTGGTCATCAAGGGTGGCCTCATTGAGGCTCTTGTTCGCTTTTTGCGCAAGAAGGGTGGAAAGGGGGCAATCTGTTTTCGTTTTCGTGGAGGTCTTTCCTGAATGATAGGGAAGGCGACATTTTCTGGTTCAGATTCATCACTGAGAATATGAAAGGCGGGAGTGGATGACTCTGGTAGGGTATGTGGTGGATTTGGTGGGGTAGGGGAATTGACTGTACTAGTTGGTTCTGTGGGCGGGATATGGGGTACTTCGGGAACGTCTGGGGGGTTTTGCTGTTGCTGCTACTGGGGAATTTCAGCAGCTGGTTGAGGTTTTATGGGTGGGTTATTTAGTGGACGGTTTTGTTGTTCAAAACCCCTGTTGATGGGTAATTGAACAAGACGGTGGTGGGTAAGTTACAGGGTTGGATCTTTTGCCTTTCGACAGTAATGTGCCATATTCTTTAAACAGCCTAGCAAATAATAGGGAAGATTGACCCATCTGTTATGCCTTAAATGAGAAAGCAAAAGGAAGTCGTGTTGATAGACTACCTGATAGCGACCTTCACAGGTCAGGTAGTGCTTGATGAATCTAGCGACCTCCGGCCATGAGGGTGGCAGTGAACTGAGCTGAACGCCTCTACCCTTCAATACAATTCTTTCCTCAGGCAGGAAGAAGCTCTGCTGGACATCCCCGATGATATGCTTTCGGTTGAACTTTCGAGTGCCGTCAATGGGGAGGCCTGAGACCTCTGATATGTCTTCATCTGTTACAGATATGCGGATGCCTGCGACAAAAGAATGGTTCTCCTAAAGATTTCGAGCAAACTGTAGGACTTGTTGTTCATTATATCCTTGAATCCTGTGGAAGTAATTAAGCCACCCTTCTTGCTCAAAGATTTGATATGTTGTTGGATAGTGTTCAAGCAGCGCTGTGGTGGCGGGTTCTTTGCGTATGACAGCTCCTCCCATGGCTACTATCTTAGTAAGATACAGCGTCGAGAGTTTGTGTATCATCTCTGGCACAAAGTAAGTTTTTCGAGGGATTATGTGCAGGAATAATGGTTAAATGCGCAAAAAGGTGCTGAAGTGGGGATGGCGGCGGTGAAATCAGATGAAATGATGGTATCGCAGATTTGACGTGTACTTCCCCTCCCGTCAAGTGCGATTAGTAATAATGGCACCTGAATGGTCATAGCGGCTTAAAATCTTTTCTCATTAACTACAGTCTAACTGAATTACATAATATTTACGTACCTCGCCTTACCGTTTGATTCGTTCTGCCAACTAGATATCATGCTTGTCCATGGTAGTCCTGTCGTGGCGGAGACCTTTGATTGTGTCGAGGGTTTGCTGACTAGAAGGACGAACTATAATCTGAGGGTGTAGAATCTTGCTGACAGATGATGGTGAAAGGCTGGTGTTTCAGCAACAGAGAAGAACGAAACAATTGTTGTAGATGAAGAATTGTTGATGAATGGTGTTTCAGTATCGGAAGAAAGTCAAAAAGTGTTGAACGGTGGTGTTTCAACATCGGGAAGAAAGTCAAAAATGCTGAACAGTGGTATTTCAACATCGAGAAGGAGTCGAACATGCTGAACAATGGTGTTTTAGCATCATGAAAAAAAGTCAAATGTGTTGAACAGTGGTGTTTCAGCATCGTGAAAAAGTCGAAAGTGTTGATTGGTGGTGTTTCAGCATCGGAAGAAAATGATGAAGGGTTGCTGACAATGGTGTTTCAGCAACGGAAAAAGAAAAGGCGAAACAATTGCTGGACGGAGTTGTTTCGTCGATGAAAGATGATGAGGAAATGGTAGACTGTAGTGTTTTGGGAATGGGAAGAAAAAGTGTTGAACAGTGGAGTTTCAGCATCGGGGAAAAAGTCAACAGTGCTGAGTAATGGTTTTTTAGCATCAGAATGATAAAGATGAAACAATTGTTTGACGGAGTTGTTTCTTCGATGAAGGATGATGAAGGAGTGGCAAAAAGGTTGTCGAGCCGTGGTGGGGGAAAGAGGTGTGAGTTTGGTGTTTCAGTAATGGAGGAAAGGGGGCGGTTTGCTGACAGTGGTGATTCGGCAACAGAAGGTAGTCAAGAGTGTTGAACGTTGGTGTTTCAGCAGTGTGAAGGTCAACAGTGCTGAGCAGTGGTGTTTCAGCATCGTGAAAGTTAATCAATGTTGAACAACGGTGTTTCAGCATAATGAAAGCTCATTTCTTTGAAATGAAATCATCCTCTTATGGTGGCTGTGCTTTGACGGGAATCTGCAAAAATGACTGTAGCATGGTATTTCTTGACAGGGATTATTAGAAAACAAAATTTACTCTAATCTAATACTAAAGAAAATCAATCTTGAAAGAATTAATTTCTATTAGGGGTAGAAACCCCCTCGAGGAAGAGAAAATGGGCGTCTTCCATGCATGTGGCCTAAAAATCTTCTTTAGAAATAGGTTGTTGGTACAGATGGAGTCGATGACCATTTACAAGTAATGGGGTTCTGGAGTCATCGATTGTGAGGAGCCTTACTATTCCATTGGGGAAAACTGTGTCTACTTCGTAAGGTCCAAGCCATCTTGTATGCAGTTTTCCTTGAAATTCTTTGAACCGAGAATCATACAATAGGGCCCAATTACCTTTTTGGAACTGCTTGTTTTTTATGTTTTTGTCATGCCATTTTGATCTCTGTTGTTGAATTATGGTTGTTTGTTGAATGGCATCTAGTATTTTCTCCTCTAGTTCATTAAGCTATTGCAGCCTGGCTATCTATGCATCGATTAGATCAAGGTTGGCAGTTAAAGTAGTCCTTAAGGTTTTTATCTCAAATTCCACAGGAAAGACAACACTCTTTCCATAGACTAATTCATAGGGAGAAAATCCTGTAGTGTTTCTCCAGGTAGTTCTGTAGGCCCATAGTGCTTCAAGGAGCCTGTGGGACCAATCCTTTCTACTTTCCTTCACTGTTTTTGTGAGAATGGCTTCTATTACTTTGTTTGTGCTTTCCACCTATCCATTGGCTTGGGGGTGGTATGCTATATTCATTCTCTGTTGAATATGATATTTCTAAAGGGTGGCTTTGAACCCATGAGAGTTGAAAGGAGGTCCTCCATCTGTAACTAATTCTTTTGGCATTCCAAATCTGGTGAAGATGTCTTTAAATAGAAAATCTATAACTGCTTCTTCAGTCACTCTGTGGAGTGCCTTGGCTTCCACCCATTTAGTCATGTAGTCTGTGCAGACCAGTATATAAACTTTTTGATTGGATGGAGGATTGATGGGTCCTATGAAGTCTAAGGCCCATCTTTC
>ML793783.1:254814-291517 GCA_009831015.1 Picea engelmannii
TAATTGATTCAAACAATCAAGTGATACATAAATTATCAACCCAGGGAAGTCTTTTATTTCAAAGATAACCACGCACTATATATGCTCAATTCCAAAAGCAACTTAGTGTTGTAGTAAAGAAACTTATACTAATCATACTTGCTGAAGTTCTGAATTAAATCACAGGAAAGTATCTTCCCTATTGCAGATCTTTAAAGATTAATCTAAGAATCTTGGATTACATTAAAATAACACTTGCAATGGGAAAGAACAACTATTCTGCAATCAAATAACAGGACCCTTACTCTCAAACAGAGACTTCAGTACTAACACTCTTTCATGAAAACAGTAATGCAGAAAACAATTAACTCTATCTAACAGAGGACAAGGCTATCTAGTTCCTTCCTTTCTAAGCAGGAACCTTAAGCCCTATTTATGTTTAGCACACTTGTGAAGTTGAGGTTTACAGAGAACAGGATAGTTTGATCCCTTCCTTTCTGAGCAGGGACCCTTAACCCAATCCCTGGCTAGCACACTTGCAGAATTAAATGAAATCTACAGAAGACAAGGTGTTTTGATTCCTTCCTATCTAAGCAGGAACCCTTAACCCAATCCCTGGCTAGCACACTTGCAGAATGAATGAAATCTACAGAAGACAAGGTGTTTTGATTCCTTCCTGTCTGAGCAGGAACCCTTAACCCAATCCCTGGCTAGCACACTTGTAGAATTAAATGAAATCTACATAAGACAAGGTGTTTTGATTCCTTCCTGTCTGAGCAGGAACCCTTAACCCAATCCCTGGCTAGCACACTTGCAGAATTAATGAAATCTACAGAAGACAAGGTGTTTTGATTCCTTCCTGTCTGAGCAGGAACCTTTAACCTTGTTTCTGGCTAGCCTCATAAAATCATCACACAAGATTGCTAATGAAAATAATTACGAATTTCATTCAATAATCTAAGACATAGTCAGTAGTGTTTCAGCAAAGCGGAATCCATTAAAAACAGTGTTTCAGCAAACGACAGTTAAATCAAAGCATAAACAGAAACTGTACTAGTACACTTCTAAACTAATGGGTGAATCTTGTGAAGAAGGTGGGCCCTCCCTTCTCACAAGATTCCCCTGAAACGAAAAGGCTAGAGAAGGATACTCAAAGCAGTCTTATATTCATCTGTCGAAATATCACATTACAGTTGGAAAAATAGAATACGTCCTGCTTCTCTGGAGTTACTTCAATGCATAAAACTTGGATCCTTCGAATGGTGATTTCCTCTTATTTAAAGAGGAAATCCCTTCGATACAATAATTACAATGCATATCTGAGTCCTATCCTAAATCGGATCTTCTTTCTAAACCAGCATAGGATGTCCTAGTCTCACGCAACTGAATGCTATTACATGAGCTGAATGGGGTATTGTTGTTACGACTGGTGTAACAGCTTCTTCCCATTGTTGTTGATGTTGTTTCAGCATCGCAATTCGTGGGCTATTTCAGCCACGTGAATTGCGCTCTGACTATGTCGGAATTCTTGTTGACCGCTTTGACTGTAACGGCTTCCTTTGAGTTTCAGCATCGTCGGTCCTGGCGGTTTTCTCTGTGTTTTAGCATCTGCAACTCTGGACTGTGTAACAGCTCCGTGTTTCAGCATCTGCGACCTTGGACTATAAGGCAGCTTCGTGTTTCATCATCTGCGACCTCGGACTGTATAGCAGCTCTGTGTTTCAGCATCTGCATCCTCGAACTATAAGGTAGCTCTGTGTTTCAGCATCTGCGTCCTTGAACTATAAGGTAGCTCCGTGTTTCAGCATCAGTTCTGTGTTTCAACAACAGCGACCTTGGACAGTTATGTGTTCCAGCAATAGGCCTCAAATGATAATCTGCAGTTTTTGACACTTATGCATTTCTAATCAATGGTTAAGTACGAGAGTGATGTAAAATATTATGCAAAACAGATTAAACATATAGTAATGAGAAGGGACGTTGTATACCTTTGATATGATCAGATAAAGTGATAGTATGAGTCTAAATGTAGGTGATCAAGAGTATAATAGTGGCAAAAAGTATAGGAAAAAAGGTACATTGTGTGGTCCTAACACCTTCTAGGGGAAAAATCCCCAAATTAACTTCTATCATCAAATCTGTGACCTTATAATGAACGGTCTAAATTGAATATGAAATTACAATATTTTACAAGGAAATTTTTCCCAAAATTTCACTTTGGGGACAATGCGCCCAAATCCCTCGCTAGGGGGGGGGGGGTTAAAAAAATTGTCGTCTCCCCCCCTGGACCCCTCTGGGGAAAATTGTGGGGGGGGAAGCCCCCCCATACCCCCCATTATGGGAATGGGATCTAGGCATGGTTGAAACAAACCTATAAATCATGAATATAATCAGGCTCCACAACCAACAGGAGTTGCAGCAAAGAGGTGTTGCAGCCACTTTGAGATGTTGCAGTTATCATATTCTCTTGTATGGTGATATTAGTAACTGAAATTAACAAGTTCCTTTTAAGAATTATGAAATAATAACATAATAATGGCATATGGGGTAGGATTTATACCTTAGTGATAATTGAGGTGAACTGGATAAAGGAAGTATCAAAAAGGGAAGTGATTAGCAAAAAATTGTAATCAAAAAGGTATAGATGGGTGTTGAAAGTATGCCATTTTAGGCACCCGTCAGAGACAAAATGGATGGTCAAATAAGATTTTGATTGGTCAAGTAATTAGAATAGAATAGTTGACTAGTGTGCAAAACACAGTAGAAATTAAAGAGTTTATTATGTGCCCTGACCAATATATGTGGATGTTGTCTTCATGACTTCAAGAGAGTTGGTTACATCTTGCTACTATGTAAGATGGCCTTATCGATTGATCTATAATATGGTGAATATTTTTAAAATCTATTATGTGTGATAAGTGATGCTTGGTTTTCCTTAAGTGTTGTAATTATGTCTTTCGACACCATCTGTCTCTTGAAACACTAGCTCTATGATCTACCTAATTCACTGATTCTCCAACATTGTTTTAGAGATAGCGGTTTGAGAGATAGAATTTTGTATACAAGTCTTGTGGAGGTTATCGATTATATGTGCTCCTGACGTGTCAAATATGTCTGGTAGATTGACTCAAGGTTTTGACTTGCAAACTAAATATGGGACTAGATCTATATATCAGCATTATGAGTTTTAATTCTAAGCCTATCATTTTGAATGGATGCAATTATGAGATTTGGGTACAAGTTAACGAAACATTGTTGAAGAATAAATTATTGTGGAAGTTTACAAAAATTGTTATTCCATATCCAAAGGATGACTAGTAGAATTTTGTCCTTGATAAGAAGAAGGATGATGTTGTAGGAGCCATATTGTTCTACATCTCTATAGAGATTCATTTTTATATGACGAGATCGATTACTTGAATGTTGTTTGGAAGAAGCTAAAGGCTATGTTTAATAAAATTGATGAAAGTTCGGATATGCAAATAGAGAAAGAGTTGATCCCTATGGATCCTCTCTATTTTGGAAAAATTAAGACTACTTTTCCTATGTGAAGGAAATTTAGTTGAAATTGGGTGAATGCACAAAGGATTTTCCCTAGAAATATGTTCAACTCGTCGAACATATCTTGATGAATCTAAAGACACCCTATGATGTATTTTTTTCAATGTTATGTGTCAGTTGGACCTTGAGAAAAGATGATGATAAGGATTACTCCTTCGACTCCTTTGACTCATTTTTAGGTTTATTAATTAGGGCACAAGAAAAATAGTTTGATGAAGGGAAACTTGAGGTCAAGAAAAAATCCCATTTGTTGAAGGTTAAAGGTTGATTGAATTATAGAGAACAAATTCGAAAAGAGAAAGAGTGTGACTACATCAACTAGACTGATAAGAAGAAGCATGGTGATCAAACTTTGACTAATAAAGGTAAAAAGAAGAATACTTATCGCTATTGAAAAAAATTATAACTTATGGAAAAGGTTGGTTGGTATAAGACCAAGGACCCTGAGGAGAAAGTGAAAAAACTTGAAGGAAATGTGTCAACTAGAAGATTAACTAGCCTTCATAAGGTAAGGTAGATAACTATACATTTTTAGTTAGTTCTTCTCAAGCCTTTCATGCTCATTCTTCTTAAAGTGAATGGATAGTTGAATCTAGTTTCACCCATCGTCTTGCTAAAGTCATTTCTCTATTTTTCTTCATTAAAAGATACTACAAAAAATGAAATTTTTGTAGCAGATGATTATGCATTTACTGCTACTAGTTATGGAAATATTTAATGTCAGAATGGTATCATCATTGATGTGTATCACGAGTGAAAAAATATTTTATGTACCCCAACTAACTCAAAATATCAAGAAGGAAATTTTTTGGCCAAATCGATTTGTTGCAAAAGATATGCACAAAAGTTTTGTTGTTATTTTCAAATATTTCCTTGATCTAGTGGACATTCTATATAAGTTATGTGGCTTTCCTAATAAATACCCAAGACCAACTACACCCATAGCTCAAACCAATGACTGGAGAAAACTTTGGCATGAACAACTCAAACATTTGAATTTTTTAAGCTTGAAACTAGTTGTGAAACAAAACATGGTTACTGGACTACCTAAGGTTGTTCCCCTTGATAAAGTATGTGAAGGATGTATGCTTGGAAATAATCATTTGGTTTCCTTTGAAACGAGAAAATCTTAGAGAGTAAAGACCTAGTTGTAACTTTTTTGTAATGACCTATGTTCCCTGAACAAACCATAACTAGTTGGTGCAAGGTATACTTAGGTATATTTCTTAAAGAATAAGAGTCATGTGTTTGAAAAGTTAAAGGAATTTAGGGAAAGAAATGAAATCAACCTATGAAATGTATAATATAAAACAATGGAAGAGAATATGTAGGAAATCATTTTGAAAAGTACCTATCATAAAATGGTATCTCTTGGAAAATATATATTCCCTATGCACCTTAGTAGAATGGAGTTATTAAAATAAAGAATCGGACTTTGGTCAAAATGATGTATTGTTTGCTTCAAGCCAAAGGTCTATTGACTAAGTTTTGAGTAGAAGTTGTTTGTTACTCAAACTATTCATTCAATTTGGTTCTAACTAAAGTTGTATGGGATGTGATCCAGTCAAAAGATGGAGCCAAATGAAACTCTCAATTGGGAATATTAGAACATTTGGATGCATAGAATGGACTCATATTCCAAATGACATAAGGAAAAACTATATGTGAAGAGTCATGCTTGCAACATGATGGGATACTCCAAGAGGTGAAGGCCTACAAGTTGTTTGACCCTTTCAAATAAGACATTATCTATAGAAGATATGTTATCTTTGATGAGAAGACACCAAGTATCACTCAGTTGAATTCCTCTTCTAGCTTGTTAATATTTGATCCTTTGTAATTCTAGGGAATTATGGATCGACTAATTGCTTCATAGGAATGTTAATTGGTTAGTCGACTTATTTTTCTTACTTGACCTATATTTGAACTTCCATAGTCGAATCAACTACAAGCTTTGGGACCCTTGTTTAGTCTATAAATGATGATATTGGCACAGGAACTCCTTCAACAATTGGATTTTGTGTTCCCAAATGGGTGACCAAGGCAATTTAAGTTGTTGGAGTTGATGCAGAATACAATAATGAGTCAAGAAAAACTAGAAGTTAGAAATAGAATGGTAGAGGTTCCCTAATGGCATGTGTTCTAGAGAAATGTGATCCTTATACATATGAAAATTCACATCGTAGACCTAAATGGGAGAATTTTATGGTTGATGAGTATCATTCCTTAATGAATAATGAAACATGGGACTTAGTTTCTCAAGTACAAGGAAATAATGAACTTAAATGTCAATAGGTATACAAGACCAAATTTACATATGAAGGTGTTATTGAAAGACATAATCCTCATTTGGTGACTAAGGGATTTTCTCAGCTAGAAGGCATTAACTACATTGCGACCTTTGCACCATTTGTAAATATGAACTCGGTTCAATTGATTCTTTCACTTAGTACTCACTTTGGCTAGGAGATACATCAAATGGATGTAAAAACTGCCTTTCTATATGGTGATATCATTGAAGAAATTTATATGGAGCAACCCCGCTATTTTGAGAAGAATGGAAATCTTGTGCACCAACTGTAACACACCAAAATGTCACACTTAAGTGTCACACCTATTTACACCTAAGCATAGCAAGTGTCGTAAAGTGTTGTATGCACCTTACTAAGTGTCGCATGCACTTTACTAAGTATCCAAACACCTTGACACCATGAAAGAACATTTGTCACAATCCCTAGCAAGTGTGGAGGAGAAATATATCATATCAAGGTAAAAATACTATCTGTACATGAATTATTCATTATTATTCATAAAAAGGAAATCAATTTAGTGTAAGAATCCACCTCACATTTAGTTTCCTAATCTCAAGGAGAAGCTGAGAATCTCATGGATGGTTGAGAGATTTTCTCAAGCCAAAATCCTAATTTGGTGGATCTTGAGAGATATTTCCTCCTTAAAATCCTTGAGAGATATTTTCTCCCCATAATCCTTGAGAGATATTTTCTCCCTAAAAATATTGGAGATCCCAATTTAGTGGATCTAGCAAGTGATATTCTCCATGGTGATTAAGCCTCTGAATCCTATATAATGAGGGCTTTCCATGGTGAAGGGGGGAACATTTTAGGTATCAAACCTTTGATCCTGGGGAAAGAATTCATCATTTTGATTTCAATATTCGTGCAAGGGGATGGAAGAGGATATCTTGGAGATGTTGTTTCTGCATCAATCATGGTCTGGAAGTATATCTTTTTGGCTTTCCAATTAATATATACTTGGACTATTTCCTTCAACTTTATGTCTCATTACATTTGCTTGTGTATTGTTTCTCTAATCTTCGTAGATAAACTTATCTTATATAATATTGTAGATTAGTAGATATTTGTTTTCCTTTGTTGTCCATTGCAGATCTCAATTTGTGCCAGAGAGCTTAGAGATCAAGCTAGAGGATTGGAAACAACGAGGACAAGCATCGAAACAAGTTCATCATATCCTTTCTCTCTTTCTCATTTTGATTGGTTCAGATAAGTTTAAAGGGATGTTAGTGTTCACTTGTACAGTTTCAGTCTTGGTATAGGGGTCTAGGAATCCAAGAGAAGTTTCATCTATCTGCAGGTGAAACATTCTATAATAGAAATTGGTGACTCCACTGGGCGAGACTTTGACTAGTTTTTCCTCTTTTTCGTCTTGAATCCTTTTCTTATGATTATATATTTCTTTTTTATGTTTCTTTCTGATTTATTTCCCCTTGCCTCTTCCTAATTGAATATTTTACATATTCATTAACTGAGCCTCTACTAATTTTGATCTTGTGGAACTCAATTTTTGAAATTTTTAGACACCGGCACTCCCATGTAGTGTACATGAGGGCGCCACTTACCTGACTAGAGCTCCCCTAAACCTATTAGAGGGCATCATTCTCCTGACTATAAATCCTTTAAGCCTCCTATAGGGTTCCATTCTCTTAACCTATTCTCCCCTAATCCTTCTACAGAGCGCCATGGGGCTCTGTCTCTTTGAGAACAAAGGTGCCAATCTCCTCTTTTAGGTGTTTTTTCTTCTTTTTGTCCTGCTTTTCTCAATCTGATTTTGAGGAGATTTTTTCCCAGAGACTCCTCATTTGTCTTTGACTTTGTTTGGCTTGAGAATTTGACATTTGACACTCATTCATATTCCTTCTTTGAGTTTTCAATATTCTCTCTTAGTTGTGATCCCCTTGGGTTAACAAGATCTCTTGGTTCATCCTTCTTGTCGGTTCTCTGATCTTCATCTCATAAATCTTTCAGATTGCTTTATTGTTTAGGAGTTTTCATCAACTAGGGTTTGCAAAGGTTGCTTGGTATTGAGACTTTTTCTCTTCATTGAAACATCTTGCTTTTATGGATGATTACGACTCTCTTGTTTTCCACAACCCAGTCTTGAACACGGTTTCATGTTGCTCGTGTTTTGAGGATTTTCATGAGTGATTGTCTTCTTTCTCTTTTCAATCTTTGAGTTCTTGATTGAATAGGTTATCTCCTACTTGTTTTCTTTCAATCCTCATAATTTTGAGTGCGCTTTGTTTGATTTATTCTTTTCCTCATATTTCTTTGTGTCAAACTTAGATCTCTTTCATTTCATTTGAAGGATTAAGAAGCATAAAATTTTGCATATCTCCTTGCATACATAATCAAACAAAGAATTTTGCTTGCATTCTTTAGGAATTTGTTTTGGTATATGTTTGGAAAAAGAGCTATTTTTGAATGTGCATTTTGGTTTTCAAAAACATTTTTTTGGTATTTTGGCATCGTCTTGATTCCATAAATTGAAAGTTGCATAGTTTTGAGTGCTTTATTGTGTTAATAAGAATATAACTCTTCTCCTTCCTATACATATAATTCATCAAAAAGAAAAAACTACATCTCATTCCTTTGCATTCTATTGGAGTCGAGTGTATCATACATCATCAGTTTCATCTCCATGAACCTATTGAGTAAAAATCCATTAGTTTTAGCACACCAACAGTAGCACAAGATTAGGGTCTTTGGACTAGGAAAAGTGAGTAAATTGTCCAAGCCTACTAAATAGATTGTAGAGAACTAAAGAGAGAAAAAATCCAACTTTCATATAAGCATAGTCAGGAACCCCCTCTCACACAGGGTATAAACACAAGGTCATGTGTGGAAGAGAAACGAATATTACCCCTCCAAATCTTGACCAATCGTAGCAGAAAGAGCGTATATTGGGGGTTCTTCCTAAAGTGTTACTGACTCATTTTGTCTTGATACTTTGTGAACTTCGAATCTATTCGGGGTCCTCTAGAATCTATTGGTACACTTGTCCTCATTCCTCTGGAATAATTTCATACTTTGATATCCTTCCCATATGTTCGGTCCTGACTGTCAACTGTACTCGCCCGACGGTTGGCTGCGGGTTGGTATCCTTAGTGGCCTTTCCTAGGTATCTACAGAGGTGATTGTGGGGATATTCCCATGGTTCCTAGGGTAGGTGGATTCCCACGGTACCTGGGGAAGACATCATATCACACTCTCAGTACCCTTGGAGAGAGACCCCATGAAAGTAAGGGTTACTTGCACTGAGAAGGGTTGTTACATGGAGGTTGGGGTAACTGCTTCTTATTTCTTTGTTGGAAGCTTGATATCCCCTCTTCGGAATATCCTTGAACCTGTTATTGCTTGGTTGATTGTTTTTAGTTTTCATACAAGTGTGTTTCTTTGAATTTCGTAGTCGTCCTTATGATCAGACATTTCACAGTATACAAAGTATGGAACCTGACACTCGGGAACCTCAAACCAATGTTTCTTATGAAGGAATGATCGAAGATCAACCTTCTGAGATTGGGAGCATAACTCTTGGAAGTGGCCAACAAATTGAAGAAATGGTCACAACCTTCATAGAAAGCATTACATCTTACATGAATTCTCTTTTTACTGGTCCAATTGGCCAAACACTCACTGATCCACCATCCACAAGATATGTTGATGCTTATTATTCTTATAGATTATCGCTTGGTTCCACCACTACACAATCTTTTGGCATGAACCCACCATCATTTGGTTTTCCTGAAGGACTTGGGAACTCATATTTTTCCACAACTCTTGTATTTAATATTGTTGGTGCTTCATCTTTACCTGAAACATCGGTGACCCAGGTAACCTCGACTCAACCACTTGCGCATACATCCCTCTTCGCACATGGGTCATGTATTATTCTTCTTTAATCATTTCCACACATGCATACACCAAGTGATTTACTTGTTCGTACCATTGGTCAAATATCCAACAATCAAGTTGTTCACAAAACCACGATTACACAAGCTACTCAACCTCCATCTCATACATCGCAGATTACTATTACACCCTACATTGGAGGTCAATCTCGTACCATTGGTCAAATGGACAACAGTCAAGTCATTCACACAACCATAGTTACACAAGATATTCATCCTCCATATCATACATCGTAGATTAGTACACCCTACATTGGAGGTCAATATTCAATGGGAGGCCAACCTTCATCTGGGGGGAAACCTTCAGTTGCAGGGAAAATTTTTAGTTGGGGGAAACCTATGTGGTTGCAACATCAAAAAGCCTAGGGGAAAATTGCTTCTATAATTCCTTCTATCCCTAATACCACTGGAATGTATACTAGAAATCCATTTCCAATAGTTTCTAACCCTTTGTGGGGTCAACCCAATCTGGCAGGCATTCCTCCATGAGGAAATTTTCCCTATCAATCCATAAACCCCATGATTCTAACACAACAGTCCCTTCAACCACAATATATGGGGGGACCCTCGGGTCAATAAAAATGTGTAAGAGGTGCATATGTTCATCCACCTTACATAGGAGGACAACCAGGACAACCACCTTCCATGGGTGTACAACCCGGGTAGCCACCATATATGGGAGGATTGTTTGTTGGTTTTTATTGATATGAGATATGAGAGATATTCAATATGTTATTACAATGATGAGTGTTCCATATATAGAGAACATAAGGTGACCATCCATGAAAGTATGTGTCCCTTGAATAATCATCAATTATTTGTTATTACTATTTACTTATTCTATGTTATAGTTAATAATTATATTAGTAATTATTATCTTTAGAGAATGTCTTCCCGATGTTGCCCAAACATCAACACTCCCTCTCAACAAGGGAGACATTCTGCAACATGCCACTCTTGTCTTTGAGGTATACAAACTTCACCCTAGACTCATGACACTTATCTTTCAGTCTTGGGAGACATCTCTCTCCCACCTGAACTGAGGAGAAACTCCTTCCACGGATCTCCCTCTAAGCCAATTAAATCTCTCTACGATTAGTCTCACTTTGGGTTCACATGTAAAAGTATATAACATCTTGAGTCTTTATCATTCCTTGTCAAATCACGATGACTAGGACAAAGACTATACCAAGATCTTTCACCAAAGGCACACACCTATGAGTGAATGTCGGCTTGATGCTAACTAACACTTGGAAATCACTTCAAGCACCTCGAGTCCATATTATTCCTTGTCATGATCAAGGAAGGACTATGTCTGGGCCCATTTATCACAAGTGCACCTTTGTGATAAATGTATCCTATCTCCCTTGGTATGCAGCCCAAACTAGGAGAAGTTATGCTCGATGTTGAAACATCAACACTCCCTCCTAACTAGGGAGGTATCTTCCCATAGCAGTACACAACTATTATCCAGAGACACGCAGTCTCTGTCAGTGGTTCAAAAGCACCATAGTAGAAAAATATTTGTCACACATGTCACTCCCATGTGGACTTCTAGAGGCTACTCCCTCTAGGAACACTTAGGGTCAGCTCCCCATAGTGTGAGACATCAAGGGTCAACTCCCTTGACATGTCCTCATGTTCTCTGAACATGGAACGATCGGATATAAACCCAAATGTACGTATTCCTTCTCGAATAAGTGTTCCACTTATCCCTTCTCGAATAAGTGTTCCACTTATTCCTTCTCGAATAAGTGTCCTCACATATCAACTCAATTATATTCACAGAGGAGTACGATCTGGAGAAAGTTTATCACACATGGCACTCCATGTGGACTTCTAGAGGCTACACCCTCTAGAAACACTAGGGTCAACTCCCATAGTGTATGAAGTCAAGGGTCAAATCCCTTGACATGTCCTCATGTTCTCTCCACATGGGACGTTGGGTTATAATCCCAACTGCACTTATTCCTTCTCGAATAAGTGTTCCACTTATCCCTTCTTGGATAAGTGTCCTCACAGATCACCTCAACTCAATTCATAGAGGAGTACGATCTAGAGAAAGTTTGTCAAACATGGCACTCCATGTGGAATTCTAGAGGCTACACCCTCTAGAAACACTAGGGTCAACTCCCATAGTGTATGACGTCAAGGTTCGACTCCCTTGACATGTCCTCATGTGCTCTCCACATGGGACGTCGGGTTATAATCCTAACTACACTTATTCCTTCTCGAATAAGTGTTCCACTTATCCCTTCTCGGATAAGTGTCTTCACAGATCAACTCAACTCAATTCATAGAGGAGTACGATCTGGAGAAAGTTTGTCACACATGGCACTCCATGTGGACTTCTAGAGGATACACCCTCTAGAAACACTAGGGTCAATTCCCATAGTGTATGACGTCAAGGGTCAACTCACTTGACATGTCCTCATGTGCTCTCCACATGGAACATTGGGTTATAAGCCCAACTGCACTTATTCTTTCATGAATAAGTGTTCCACTTATCACTTCTCAGATAAGTGTCCTCACAGATCAACTCAACTCAATTCACAAAGAAGTACGATCTGGAGAAAGTTTGTCACACATGGCACTGCATGTGGACTTCTAGAGGATACACCCTTTAGAAACACTAGGGTCAACTCCCATATTTTATGACGTCAAGGATCAACTCCCTTGACATGTCCTCATGTTCTCTCCACATGGGACGTTGGGTTATAAGCCCAACCGCACTTATCCCTTCTCGGATAGGTGCCCCACTTATCCTTTTCTTATGATTATATCTTTCTTTTTTATGTTTCTTTCTGATGTATTTCCCCTTGCCTCTTCTTAATTGAATATTTTACATATCCATTGACTGAGCCTCTACTAATTTTGAGCTTGTGGAACTCAATTTTTGAAATTTTTAGACACTGGCACTCCCATGTAGTGTACATGAGGGCGCCACTTACCTGACTAGCGCTCCCCTAAACCTATTAGAGGGCACCATTCTCCTGACTAGAAATCCTTTAAGCCTCCTATAGGGTTCCATTCTCTTAACCGATGCTCCCCTAAGCCTTCTACAGAGCGCCATGGGGCTCTGTCTCTTTGAGAACAAAGGTGCCAATCTCCTCTTTTAGGTGTTTTTTCTTCTTTCTGTCCTGCTTTTCTCAATCTGATTTTGAGGAGATTTTTTCCTAGAGACTCCTCATTTGTCTTTGACTTTGTTTGGCTTGAGAATTTGACATTTGACACTCATTCATATTCCTTCTTTGAGTTTGCAATATTCTCTCTTAGTCGTGATCCCCTTGGGTTAACAAGATCTCTTGGTTCATCCTTCTTGTCGGTTCTCTGATCTTCATCTCATAAAGCTTTCAGATTGCTTTATTGTTTAGGAGTTTTCATCAACTAGGGTTTGCAAAGGTTGCTTGGTATTGAGACTTTTTCTCTTCATTGAAACATCTTGCTTTTCTGGGTGATTACGACTCTCTTGTTTTCCACAACCCAATCTTGAACACGGTTTCATGTTGCTCGTGTTTTGAGGATTTTCATGAGTGATTGTCTTCTTTCTCTTTTCAATCTTTGAGTTCTTGATTGAATAGGTTATCTCCTACTTGTTTTCTTTCAATCCTCATAATTTTGAGTGCTCTTTGTTTGATTTATTATTTTCCTCATATTTCTTTGTGTCAAACTTAGATCTCTTTCATTTCATTTGAAGGATTAAGAAGCATAAAAGTTTGCATATCTCCTTGCATACATAATCAAACAAAGAATTTTGCTTGCATTCTTTAGGAATTTGTTTTGGTATATGTTTGGAAAAAGAGCTAGTTTTGAATGTGCATTTTGGTTTTCAAAAACATTTTCTTGGTATTTTGTCATTGTCTTGATTCCATAAATTGAAAGTTGCATAGTTTTGAGTGCTTTCTTGTGTTAAGAAGAATATAACTCTTCTCCTTCCTATACATATAATTCATCAAAAAGAACAAACTACATCTCATTCTTTTGCATTCTATTGGAGTCGAGTGTCTCATACATCATCAGTTTCATCTTCGTGAACTTGTTGAGTAAAAATCCATTAGTTTTAGCACACCAACAGTAGCACAAGATTAGGGTCTTTGGACTAGGAAAAGTGAGTAAATTGTCCAATCCTACTAAATAGATTGTAGAGAACTAAAGAGAGAAAAAATCCAACTTTCATATAAGCATAGTCAGGAACCCCCTCTCACACAGGGTATAAACACAAGGTTGTGTGTGGAAGAGAAACGAATATTACCCCTCCAAATCTTGACCAATCATAGTAGAAAGATCGTATACTGGGGTTTCTTCCTGAAGTGTTACTGACTCGTTTTGTCTTGATACTTCGTGAACTTCGAATCTGTTCGGGGTCCTCTGGAATCTATTGGTACACTTGTCCTCATTCCTCTAGAATAATTTCATACTTTGATATCCTTCCCATATGTTCGGTCCTGACTGTCGACTATACTCGCCCGAAGGTTGGCTGCGGGTTGGTATCCTTAGTGGCCTTTCCTAGGTATCTATAGAGGTGATTGTGGGGATATTCCCATGGTTCCTAGGGTAGGTGGATTCCCACGGTACCTGGGGAATACATCATATCACACTCTCAGTACCCTTGGAGAGAGACCCCATGAAAGTAAGGGTTACTTGCACCGAGAAGGGTTGTTACATGGAGGTTGGGGTAACTGCTTCTCATTTCTTTGTTGGAAGCTTGATATCCCCTCTTCGGAAGATCCTTGAACCTGTTATTGCTTGGTTGATTGTTTTTAGTTTTCATACAAGTGTGTTTCTTTGAATTCCGTAGTCGTCCTTATGATCAGACATTTCACAGTATACAAAGTATGGAACCTGACACTCGGGAACCTCAAACCAATGTTTCTTATGAAGGAATGATCGAAGGAATGATCGAAGATCAACCTTATGAGATTGGGAGCATAACTCTTGCAAGTGGCCAACAAATTGAAGAAATGGTCACAACCTTCGTAGAAAGCATTACATCTTACATGAATTCTCTTTTTACTGGTCCAATTGGCCAAACACTCACTGATCCACCATCCACAAGATATGTTGATGCTTATTATTCTTATAGATTATCGCTTGGTTCCACCACTACACAATCTTTTGGCATGAACCCACCATCATTTGGTTTTCCTGAAGGACTTGGGAACTCATATTTTTCCACAACTCTTGTATTTAATATTGTTGGTGCTTCATCTTTACCTGAAACATCGGTGACCCAGGTAACCTCGACTCAACCACTTGCGCATACATCCCTCTTCGCACATGGGTCATGTATTATTCTTCTTTAATCATTTCCACACATGCATACACCAAGTGATTTACTTGTTCGTACCATTGGTCAAATATCCAACAATCAAGTTGTTCACAAAACCACGATTACACAAGCTACTCAACCTCCATCTCATACATCGCAGATTACTATTACACCCTACATTGGAGGTCAATCTCGTACCATTGGTCAAATGGACAACAGTCAAGTCATTCACACAACCATAGTTACACAAGATATTCATCCTCCATATCATACATCGTAGATTAGTACACCCTACATTGGAGGTCAATATTCAATGGGAGGCCAACCTTCATCTGGGGGGAAACCTTCAGTTGCAGGGAAAATTTTTAGTTGGGGGAAACCTATGTGGTTGCAACATCAAAAAGCCTAGGGGAAAATTGCTTCTATAATTCCTTCTATCCCTAATACCACTGGAATGTATACTAGAAATCCATTTCCAATAGTTTCTAACCCTTTGTGGGGTCAACCCAATCTGGCAGGCATTCCTCCATGAGGAAATTTTCCCTATCAATCCATAAACCCCATGATTCTAACACAACAGTCCCTTCAACCACAATATATGGGGGGACCCTCGGGTCAATAAAAATGTGTAAGAGGTGCATATGTTCATCCACCTTACATAGGAGGACAACCAGGACAACCACCTTCCATGGGTGTACAACCCGGGTAGCCACCATATATGGGAGGATTGTTTGTTGGTTTTTATTGATATGAGATATGAGAGATATTCAATATGTTATTACAATGATGAGTGTTCCATATATATGGAACATAAGGTGACCATCCATGAAAGGATGCGTCCCTTGAATAATCATCAATTATTTGTTATTACTATTTACTTATTCTATGCTATAGTTAATAATTATATTAGTAATTATTATCTTTAGAGAATATCTTCCCGATGTTGTCCAAACATCAACACTCCCTCTCAACAAGGGAGACATTCTGCAACATGCCACTCTTTTCTTTGAGGTATACAAACTTCACCCTAGACTCATGACACTTATCTTTCAGTCTTGGGAGACATCTCTCTCCCACCTAAACTGAGGAGAAACTCCTTCCACGGATCTCCCTCTAAGCCAATTAAATCTCTCTAAGATTAGTCTCACTTTGGGTCCACATGTAAAAGTATATAACATCTTGAGTCTTTATCATTCCTTGTCAAATCACGATGACTAGGACAAAGACTATACCAAGATATTTCACCAAAGGCACACACCTATGAGTGAATGTCGGCTTGATGCTAACTAACACTTGGAAATCACTTCAAGCACCTCGAGTCCATATTATTCCTTGTCATGATCAAGGAAGGACTACGTCTGGGCCCATTTATCACAAGTGCACCTTTGTGATAAATGTATCTTATCTCCCTTGGTCTGCAGCCCAAACTAGGAGAAGTTATGCTCGATGCTAAAACATCAACACTCCCTCTTACCTAGGAAGGTATCTTCCCATAGCAGTACACAACTACTATCCAGAGACACGCAGTCTCTGTTAGTGGTTCAAAAGCACCATAGTAGAAAAATATTTGTCACACATGTCACTCCCATGTGGACTTCTAGAGGCTACTCCCTCTAGGAACACTTAGGGTCAACTCCCCATAGTGTGAGACATCAAGGGTCAACTCCCTTGACATGTCCTCATGTTCTCTGAACATGGAACGATGGGATATAAACCCAAATGTACTTATTCCTTCTCGAATAAGTGTTCCACTTATCCCTTCTCGAATAAGTGTCCTCACATATCAACTCAATTATATTCATAGAGGAGTACGATCTGGAGAAAGTTTATCAAACATGGCACTCCATGTGGACTTCTAGAGGCTACACCCTCTAGAAACACTAGGTTCAACTCCCATAGTGTATGATGTCAAGGGTCAACTCCCTTGACATGTCCTCATGTGCTCTCCACGTGGGACGTTGGGTTATAATCCCAACTGCACTTATTCCTTCTCGAATAAGTGTTCCACTTATCCCTTCTCAGATAAGTGTCCTCACAGATCAACTCAACTCAATTCATAGAGGAGTACGATCTGGAGAAAGTTTGTCACACATGGCACTCCATGTGGACTTCAAGAGGATACACCCTCTAGAAACACTAGGGTCAAATCCCATAGTGTATGACATCAAGGGTCAACTCCCTTGACATGTCCTCATGTGCTCTCCACATGGGACATTGGGTTATAAGCCCAACTGCACTTATTCTTTCTTGAATAAGTGTTCCACTTATCACTTCTTGGATAAGTGTCCTCACAGATCAACTCAACTCAATTCACAGAGGAGTACGATCTGGAGAAATTTTGTCACACATGGCACTGCATGTGGACTTCTAGAGGATACACCCTCTAGAAACACTAGGGTTAACTCCCATAGTGTATGAAATCAAGGGTCAACTCCCTTGACATGTCCGCATGTGCTCTCCACATGGGACGTTGGGTTATAAGCCCAACCGCACTTATCCCTTCTCGGATAAGTGCCCCACTTATCCCTTCTAGAATAAGTTTCATCACAGATCAAATCAACTCAGTCACATAGGAGTACGATCTGGAGAATATCTCAGGAAGCTACAAACATCAATACTCCCTCTCAACGAGGGAGGCATTCTCTGCCACGCCAAGTCTATCATGAAAGTACTTTAACTTCATCTTGGTTTGGTAAGAACATTAGCAACCTGCTCATCTATAGGAAGGTACTACACAAATACTTCCTTCCTCTGCACCATGTCTCGAATGTAATGGTACTTGATATCAATGTCATTCGATTTGTCATGAAACAATGGATTATCAAAGATCTTCACACAACTTTAGTTACCATAATGAATAATGGTGGAATCCAGCACATGTTCAAATAAATCGGCACGGAGATCATGAAGCCACACTGCTTCATGGACTTTCATACTTAATGCAATGTACACTGCTTCTGTTGTGCTCAAAGCCACAGAAGTTTGTTTCCTGCTACACCAGGAAACCATGGAAGATCCCAAAGTGAAGCAACACCTTAAGGTGTTCTTTCTGTCCACTATGCTCCCTGCCCAATCAGAGTCAATATATTCCTGCCATATCATATCAATACTGGAAGTATATCTCAGACCATGTCGAACCGTGCCTCACAAGTATCTCAACACATGTTTCACAACAATCTAGTGTGTTTATCTCAACTAACTTATAAACTGGTTAAGTGCACTCACTGCATAGCAAATATTTGGTCTGGTGTTAACCATATACATCAATTATCCAATCAACTGTCTATACAGAGTCAGATCAATTTCATCAAAATTGGAAGAAGACACACTTAGTTTCTTTAGATTCGTCGTCATTCTTATAGACATGGGCTTGAAGTTCACTATCTCAAAAATTTTCAATATCTCAACTGTGTACTTCCCCTGACTCAGGAAGATCTCATTAGTTCTCTACCACACCGTTAGTCCCAAGAAGTAGTGAATCATACCAAGGTCCTTCATCTCAAACTTAGAGGCCAACGCATACCTGCATTCAATAATAAGGCTTTCTGTATCGGTGAGGAATAAATCATCAATGTAGAGGACTAGAATCAAGGCCTCATTGTTAATAGTCTTGTAGTACATGTTGGGATCAACAAAAATTTTGTTGAAGCCCAACCTCATCAGGTGTCCATCAATCCTCGCATACCATGATCGAGGTGCCTGCTTGAGTCCATACATGGCCTTCTTCAACCTACACACATGAGACTCCTTCTCATGTATGACGAAACCATCTGGTTGCTCGATGTATATTCTTCCTCAATCTCTCCATTGAGAAAGATTGTATTCACATCCATTTGACGTAGTTTTCAACCCATGGATTCTACGAGGGAAATAATCGTCCGGATAGAAGTGTATCAAACAACATGAGCAAATGTTTCCTCATAATATATTCCCTCCACCTGAGAGAATCCTCTAGTAACAAATCTTGCTTTTTGTTTCTCGATGCTTCCGTCAGTTGTATGTTTGATCTTATAGATCCACTTGGAAGTCACTACAAACTTCCCATCAAGTCTCGGAACAATATCCCACACATCATTCTTCATGATGGACTGATCTTCTCCATCATGGTATCTCTCCACATTGGATGACTAGTTGCCTCCTCATAACATGAAGGCTCAAAATGAAAGATGTGGCTCATAGTTGTGGCATAGCATGAATATCTTTGAGGTATCTTTATCTCTCAGATGGTACCATGAGGAGAAGCATGTCCTTCTACCTCTTGCAGATTCTGATGATCCCATGTAGGTCTCTTTCAACCTACTGCAATATCTCTGGGAACATTAACTGGAGCTACAAGTTCAACAGGATCAATTTGATCAATCTCGATGTGAGATCCTCTAGATCTCTTAAAGAATAACTCCTCCTCAAAGGTAACATCTCTGCTCACTTCAATCTATCTCTAACCAGGGATGTAGATCCGATATGTCTTCGAAGACTCATTGTACCCCACAAATGTACCCTTTCTTCCTTAAGGGTCTAGCTTGATCATTTTCTCCTTGGGTACATGAATGTATACTAGACACACAAATATCCTGAAGTGTCCAACCTCAGGCTTCACTCCGATGAAGGCCTGATTGGGCATCATGTTCCTCAAAGTCTTATGAGGAATTTTGTTCTGAACTTACACTGTAGTCATGGATGCCTTTGCCTCTGCAAAAGGAATATGATAGTCCAATTATTCGCACTTTATACAATCTGAGTGAAGCATCGAAAAAAGTGATCTTTGGTCCATTAGAAGATGAGAATGATGTTGGCATTAAACCTTCTCTCGTGACTCTAATTGTACCTCTAAAATGCCAACTCAAGGCACATAGATTTTACAACACACGAGAATTGTTTTGAGCAATGTTGTTAATTTCATATTCATTGTATGTGAATGGAATAAAACCAGTAATAGCGTGGACTGTTAACCATTCACTCAAAATTATTCAGTGCAATTACAAGCAAGTAATCCTTTGACATCCACAAAGCTCATACATATATTCCATTGATCCAACAAAACCTAGAGAACTGTGTTTCAACCAAAGAAGCTTCCAAGCTTCATGTCTTAACAATGAGCAATCTAATAACCAATGTAGTGATTCAAAGCTTTCCCAACAAATCCGTGCATCCATTTATCTATTTTATGAGATAACGCGAATTTAGGTTTTTTTTTTTTATAGGTCATAATTTTCATGGAGTGGATGGCCCATGGTCCATGCACCCCATCCACTCTGTCCTCTTTCAAATTAATGGGCTCCCACAACCTAAAAAAACCCTTAAACACTTTCATGATGGTGAGAGAAGAGCGCATGGCCCATCAAAATACAAAAGAAAGGTCCATATTAATCGGCAACCATGATCAGAACAGCTCTGAAGTCACTGACAGATAATATGAAGTGACTGTTCCCGCCGAATTTCCAGACACCAGCTCATTATTCTGGAGCGTTCAATTGTGGCTCGTCAACTTCCTCTAGCTTCACTCCATCATTGTTTGCACCAATTGCAAATCCAGGTGTTGCAATTAATGTCAACCACTCTTCACCATTGGGTGTGCTGATTCCAAATCGTGTTCCCGTCTATCTTGCTTTAGCCAATAAAGATCTGAAAATGTTTGAGTAAGATCATTTCATATCTTTTCCTCAACATTTATTTGGAGACCATATTGGGGAGATCTTCAATGTCTCTCTGGTTAATTTTCATGCTTGATTAGCATCGAAAACATCTATTTTTTCTGATATTGATTCTTTGACTTTTTTATTTCTTAATGATTGTTTCTATTGCAAGGCAGCCCAATATTGAGCCATGTCTTCAAGATCAGGCCAACATTTCTTTGAATTTGTACAACACCATTTTAGACACTGCCAATACTCATGTTGAGCTTAATCATTCGTGGAAAAAAATTGAACAAGATATTAGTGCCCAAGAACGTTGGGAAGCTGACGTAGACAACCTAGAAATCAACAGTAACCCACTTGTTCCTTCAGTTTTTTTCCTTACTTTCATGTTCTTAGACTCTCATGTTTCTAGAAGAAGAAAAGTCTTATCACCTGAAATTAATCCTATTGTTGAAATATGAAGAAGGAACGTTGTGTTATCAACCCAACAAAGTGCTCTAAGGAGAACTTTGTCTAATTCATCCAGTTCATCTTTCTCTCCCTCACCTATCATCCACAAGATGGAATATAGTGGTGGCTCTGGTGGCACTTGAAGTGCTTCCTCCTCTCATTCTTCAGCTTCATCAGTGATTGGTAGCTTATATAGCCACCATATCCTTGTCCAATCTACCACAAATCCCACCAACGTCATTAAAAAGTATGAGATTTTTTAGTTTGAAGAAGAAACCACAACCATACTATGGCATGTGTCCTCTCCTCTTAACCTAGAACTTGCTACTCGTCCACTACCTAAATTCAAAGAGCATCTCCCTAGGTTTTCGGGAAATAACACTATCACTACAAACAAACACCTGGTGGAATTTTCTAATGCTTGTCACAACATAGGAGCCAATGAAAATGATACTTGCATGCGCTTATTCGTGAATTCCTTGGAAGGAAAGGCTGCAGTCGATTTCTTTGACCTTCCTCCTAAGATTTTGTCTACTTGGGAGGAGTTAGTTTATTGGTTCAGATCCACCTATGGGCAATCCAAAATCCCAACTGAGAAGTTACAGGAGTACAATAACATCACCTATAAGAATGACAAGTCCATCAATTCCTTCAACTTACGTTTATGTTGGCCCTTGACCAAGTTTAGAGAACCTTGGTCATGTTTGACCATTTTTGGGACTTCGACAGGCTGGTCGAAGGCCGAGCGCAAGTCGAAGCAAAGATCACGGGATCTTGGCCCCTTTTTAGGGAATTTTTTGGATTAGGGTTTATGTAACGGGTATGGGATGTCGGCACATGGGTTTATCCATGTTTAGGCCCATTTTGTAATGTATAAATAGAAAGTTAGGCGATTTAAGAGGAGTCAGTGTGTTAAGTGAAGAGACCTAGTAGAATCGGCTTAGTGTGGAGCTAGTGTCTTTGGGATATTGTGTGTTAATAACTTGCATAGCTAAGTGAAAGTGATTGTAAGAAGGCTTTGTGCTTAAACCTAACTCAGGGAAGTAGGATCTGGCGAGTTGCACACAGATCTCCTATCCTATGCGGGGTGGGGTTTTGGGGCTATGTTCTTATAGAAGATTGACAGAAGATAATTAAGAAGAGAAGAGTTGGTGGATGTAGCCCCACACTGGGGTGAACCACGTATAGCCTGTGTTATGGTTTCTTTGTGCATTATGGTTGTTATATTGTTCATATGATTTAAGCTTAGTGCAGTAATGAATGTTTAGATGAATCCGGTATGATAGATTAAGTTCTTAGTGATATGAATGAATGCTAGATCTGATCTCTTTACATATGCTAAGTGCTTAGATGTGTTGTATCTGGTTGAATACTGCGTTGTGTTGTAATTAGGGTTTGGATCTACGATGCGAATAAGGGTTAATTATTGAAGAATGTTAATTCATAAGTGCTTTGTTAGAGTGGTGTAATCACAGATCTGTGTCCCAGCTAGGTTGCAGACATTTGAGTCTTGCAACCACCCCTGCCTCTACCTCGGGTGAGACTTCATCTGCATCACAGATGTTGTCAAAAGGGCCGGTAGTTAGGGTTTTGTTGGTGCATTGTTGAAGCATTGAACCCTGGGTCTGCCCCTGTGTCAACAATTGGTTCTGTTGCCAGGACTTGCAACTATGATTGTTGGGAACTAAAGAAAAGAAAGCTCTGTGCGTAGATATGCTACTTTAGTGTGCAATATTCTACTTGACTTGCGAATCTCTGTGCTAAGAAGAGAATTTTGATCTGAATAAAAGAGGTAAGATCTTGAAGCTTTATTCTCTGAGAAAGGTAAGATGAGTGAAAAATTTTGTTTCGAAAGAATGAATCTAGGTATGTTTGATACATTTTGTCCTAGTCTGAAAACTAGGGTACAACTAGAAGAAATAAGATTTGATATGAGTAGATCTGATAGAACTAATGAAAGATATGTTATTCCTATGCATAGAAAGAATGTTTGGACTAACAAATGGATGTAGGATCCTAGAAAGAATTTTTTGCAAGTTAGTTCATGTGATCTCAGTGCGTAGTACATGAAAGGTTGGGGATCATTTAAAAGAAAGAGAGGATTAACTCTTTGCTATAGTTGCAGAAGATCGATGCATATTGCTAAGGAATGCCCTGGTAGAGGTCCTAGTTGTCTTTGATGTAAATCTATGGACCATGAAGTTTTGGATTTCCCTAGAATGATTGCTAACGTTGAAAAGATGAATATGAGACAAGAAAACCTTGAGGAAGATCAAGAGACTAAGAACCAGAAAGAATCAGAAATTGTATTACTACAGATGAAAAAAACCTTGAACGATCATAGAGATATCAACTTATCAGAGGTCTTAAAAGAGAAAGAGTACATAGAAACAAGAATAGGAGACTTCAACGTAGACTGTGTCCTGGATGAGGAAACATAGGTGAATATCATGACAGAAAGAACTTGGGAAATTTTGGGAAAGCCTACTATGGTTCCTTCATTAGGAGGAATAAGATTATTTAGAGGAAAGTTGATAACCCTATGTGGAATACTTACCCAAACATCTATGAGTGCTCATGGCACTTCGACAGAAGAAGAATTTGAGATCGTTAAATTTGTTGAGAACAACACCCCATTTGTTATCTTACTAGGAAAAACCTGGATTGAGAAAGATCAGATACGAAGGAAACAAGAAGAGGAGGATATAGAACAGAAAAGGAAAGAACCAAGAGATTTCATGGCTAGGAGAATAACGCACTTGCTGGAAGAACAAGAGAACCAGTCAAAGCTACTAAGAACCAAAGATATGGATGTCGAAGTTGAAAGGACATAGAAAAACTAGAGACATTTGTATGTACAAGAGAGTAGGGCACCTACCCCAGAAAGAGAAGAAGTAAGACTCTCATAACCCTTGAAAGACCCTCCATAATGCGAAGCTACTATGCCAAGAAGAGATAAGAATGATAATGGAAAGCGGAAACTAGTGATTCAGATCACAGGAAAGAAGGCCAAAAATCTCAGTAAGAAGAGAGCAGAGTTAGAAAAATTGAAAGAAGTTCCAGAGAAGATTTCGCAAAAGGAATGTTTCCAGAACTTGAACTTCGCCAGAATATCAATACAACACAGATTGGCACTTCACCATGACAAAGCAATATGACCATTGGAAGCATTATGAACGTTAGAACGATGCTCTAGAATGGCTAGAAACACAGTTATTGTCGGAACGCTCGCCCTTGGACCGTTGGGACCGCATCATAACGGATGGAACTACATTGATTGAGGCATTCATACCCATTGGAAGAGTATATTACGATAATATCTATTTATCCCATCGAGCGTTGCATTGAGAACACTTTTTCCAATTGTGATTATCCAAGCCCACAAAGAACTAGTTGATTTCACGCAGTGATCATTGAGACCTCGCCATCTGTCCTGTTACATTGAGTATTGTTCACCAACCTGAGATATCATATCTTAAGTGTGCATGTTGGACATAATTAGCGCAATATAAAAATCCGTCGAAGAGATTTTAATAGACCTCATGGCCAAGAAGGTGATGTCTGCAGGCATCCAAGCCTCATCGACGAGAGGAGTGCAAGCCTCCCCGTCGACTCCTCATGGATCTAGACCATCCCGAGCTATGAGAGAGAAAAGAAACAAGCATTGTGATGGCTTGTCGAATGTGAAGCTAATCCCATCCATCTTACTCGACTACATCTCAACCTTGGCTGGTGTGGTGAGTCATGACAGTGTCCTGAGGGACTTTGACTACACAGTAATCATTGCGTACCTCCTAAAGGGAATACAAGCAGTTAGACTACAGTTAGAGAGGATTCCAACCTTGAAGATCAGTGACTATAACCTAGGATACCACAAGAGCTATGGCATGCTCGCACCTCACAAATATTTGACCAATACCAAGGGGAATAAGTCAAATATCATCCCCCAGCGGTTGAATATGGACATCGTGAGGTCCACTATCTTGAACGTGATGAAGATACCACACTTTGGAAGAAATCAAGAGGTTAACGCGTGTGTTAAGCTCCTATTTCCATGCTTCCATGGTGGTTATCTATGGTTGTATAGGTGTATCACTGTCGATCTGGCATTGATCCATAGGATCATCGAACTAAGCATGCAAGGACCAGACCCACAAGACTTTTATCCAGGGAAGGTTGAATATTGCACTCTGGCACAGAAGATTAAAGACACCTATGGTGATGTCGAGAGGGGGAAGCGAGGCTACAAGGTAGCCTCCATCCAGAATGATGTAATGTGCCTAGCCTTCCAATTGATCATTGGTAAGCTAGCAAGAAAGAACAAACCCACACAAGTCACGGGGTTCATTGTTGACCTTGCAGAAAAATGTGTGAAAGGATTACAAATGAACTGGGCGAGTTACCTCGTCAACCAGTTAGAACAGGACTATCACAAAGCTCAAGATCATGGCTATGAGTTCCACTTTAGTTGGCTATCAATCCTCATCATGTTCATTTCTTGGGAGATGTCAGAAGGAGCGACCTTCTCTGACATTGAGTCGTTCGAGCCACTAGCTGTGAAGTTCACCACGCTCTGGTATTTGAGAAATATGGGGAAATAATGACAGTCGAACACAGTGTTCCATACCTACTACCTGCAGTTAATGAGGGTTTTTTAGTCTTTCCCTAGAATGACGTCGAGCACCCTCGACAAGTTCAAACCAGTTGTGAATTTTCGCGCAGATAGGCATTTTATATATATTATTGTGTGCAGAGACGAACATAAAGAAGAGCTTCAGTCCTATTACAAGCTCACCAAGGAGGACATGGAGGAAATCACCAAGGAGTGGCCTGAAGAACCAGTACTAGTTAACCACATAGAACTGTCCGACCCTGACCTCATTGGAAGTCCGGTGGTTATTCGCGAAGAGTATGATGCACCCAACAATAGCAGGAAAAAGAAGAAGGAAGATGTACAGGAAATACACATCACATCAGAGGAGACTACATCAGATTCACCTAGCAGAGGAGGATATGACGAAGTGGACAAAGAAGAGAAATAAGGGGAAGAAGACAAGCAGAAGAAGGGTGAAGTAACACTGCCTAGGAACCCCCTTGAAGAGGCAGAGACGTCCAATAAAAGAAAGGTTTCCCCAATGAAACCTACATTGTGGAAGAATTCCAAAGATAGTAAGCCAAAGCTACAGACTATGTTCACAATCGATGACTTTGACTTCATTATCGTAGCTGTATCATACACCTCGAAAGATATTTTCTGGAGAAATGAAGCAAAACAAGAAACCATGTATGAAAGAATTGAAGCAGAACTAGGAGGAGTATAGCAAGCCCTTCACTCCAGCTGCATAGTGTCCACCGCGCCCCCACCATCAGTAGTAATAGAATTGGGAGATGAGCCTTCCCAACTCCACAGAATAGTTGATGCGACCGAAGATCGCCTTCGTTGCGTGCAGGAAGAAAAATAACATGCCATAGTGGCCCTGAAGGAAGCACAAGAGGAAGTCATAGAGCAATGTCAAGTTGCGCAAAAAGAGAAGGACGACCTTCAAATCAATTTTGAAGAGGATAAAGCGTAGATCCGAAAAGAGAAAGAACAGTTGCTCACAGAGCGGGTTGGAGTTAAAGAAGCAGTCAATAGAGCACTTCGCTCTGTGACAGGCTTAGAACAGATAGAATAAGACCCAATGGAGAGTCAAGTAGTGAAGTTTGCTACAACCATCCAACAACTTCAACAGAGAGTAGCAGAATTGGAGTTACAAGCAGTACCAAGCACTCGGCAGGAAGTGCGAGACCAGCGAGAAGAAACCACCCAAAGCGCAGTCTAGAGAATCAAGGCATTAGCCTTGGAATGTAAACAACTTAGAAGTTGAAGTGTGCAGGATTATGAATGCCTTACTGAGGACCTTGAACTAAAGACATTGGAGTCGCATCTCTAGGAAGAAAAGCAACAAGAAGCAATAGTACAAGCGCAATTGAAGCCCTTGTCAGTGGTCGAACAAATGAAAATATCCCAAGAACAACGCATAGGTCAACAAAAGGTCCATGCCATACATAGCAAATTCATGGAAGTGACTCAGAAGCTCCAGCCAGTCTAGGATGCAGTTTTTCTACTTTTTGAGGAGATTGAAGGACAAGTAGAACTAGAACAAGTAGTCATTGCAATCGAACAATGGTTGGAAGGACCTATGACTAAGGTAGTTATTCAGGAGTTCATCAAGCAGGAGAACTTGGCAAAGAAGCAAGACGAAGCAGCTCGAGCCAAGCTCGAATTGTTTGAGGTAGAGTTACTTAGACTAGAGTGACTCAGGACAAGTCACAGGTGAGTGTTGGGGGTATGGTTTCCCTTGACCAAGGTTTGGAGAACCTTGGTCATGTTTGACCATTTTTGGGACTTTGACAGGTTGGTAGAAGTAGAGATCGTGGGATCTTGGCCCCTTTTTAGGGAAGTTTTTGGATTAGGGTTTATGTAATGGGTATGGTATGTCAGCCCATGGGTTTACACATGTTTAGGCCCATTTTGTAATGTATAAATAGAAATCTAGGCGATGTAAGAGGAGTCAGTGTGCTAAGTGAAGAGACCTAGTAGAATCAGCTTAGTGCGAAGCTAGAGGCTTTGTGCATACTGTGTGTTAATAAATTGCAGAGCTAAGTGCAAGTGATTGTAAGAAGGATTTTTGCTTAAACCTAACTCGAGGAAGGAGGATCTGGTGAGGTGCGCACAGATCTTATGTCCTATGCAAAGTGCGGGTTTTGGGCTCTATGCTTGTAGAAGATTGACAGAAGATAATAAAGAAGAGAACAATTGGTGGACATAACTCCACACTCAGGTGAACCAAGTATATCCTGTGTTATGGTTGCTTTGTGCAGTATGGTTGTTATATTGTTCATATGATTTAATCTTAGTGCAGTAATGAATGTTTAGATGAATCTGGTATGATAGATTAAGTTCTTAGTGATGTGAATGAATGCTAGATCTGATCTCTTTCCATATGCTAAGTGCTTAGATGTGTTAGATCTGGTTGAATACTACATTGTGTTGTAATTAGGGTTTGGATATACGATGTGAATAAGGGTTAATTACTGATGAATGATAACTGCTAAGTCCTTTGTTAGAGTGGTGTAATCACAGATCTGTGTCCTAGATAGGTTGCAGACATTTGATTCCTACAACCACCCTTGCCTCTACCTCGGGTGAGACTTCATTTGCTTCGCAGATGTTGTCGAAAGGTCCGATAGTTAGGGTTTTCTTGGTGCGTTGTTGAAGCATTGAACCCTGGGTTTGCCCCTATGCCAACAGTTTCACTAAGTTATACAATCAAATCCTTGAACTCATCACATCTCAGAACCAAGTTTTTTTCATGCATTACCTTCCCCCTACCGTCATAGGTTTGAGGAAAAATCCATTGATAACCTCGATTCAACTCTACATACTTTTTTAGAGTATGAAGAATAGCTCGAAAGAACAAGTATTCCCCAGGGAGAATTGGTAAAACATACAAACATATCCTCCTTCTTACAGCTAGTACAAGATATGAATAATCATATGATAGCATATGAGCAAAAGGGAACTATCTCCCCTCCAACCCCTAGAATGTCATCTTCTTCTTCACCCCCCTTTAGAAATCCAATTGAAAATAATTTTCAGCCTAAAGCTATATTGCCTCGAAGTTGGTGTAAATTTTGCGAGGAACACCATGAGGAAGCCACATGTGAGGTAAGGAAGAGAGCCAAAGATAATATCTTTGGTAAAAGACTAGAAACTACCATCATTGTCCTAGATTTCGCAGAGCCAGAAGATGTCATGATCATCAATACTAGGAACAGATCCTATGCTCCCAAAGGTAAATATGATCCTCCCCACAATTCTTTTATCCCGAGCTCATCATCACCGGCTGCTACGGTTCAGGTTCCTAAGGTTCCTGATAGTCAAGGAACAACTTCCCCTCTCCCCTCTTCCAAATACAATATTCTGAATCATTTGGCCAACATCAAAGCATATGCAACCCTTCTAGACATGGTTGTCATCCCTAAACAATAGAGCCATCTAAAACAATTCATGGAAGGAAAGGCTTCCATTGTATCCAACCTCTTTGAAGAGGTGAATGAAGAGGATTCGTCTGTAAATAAAGTAGGTTTACATAAATTTAGATACCCTGTTAAAAATCCCCCCTTTTATATTTATGTAAAGATTATGGATAAGATCACCCATTGTTGCCTCATTGATGGTGGTTCGGGCCCAAGTGTGATGTTGAATATTATTATGGAAGATCTAGGCTTGTATTGTACAAATGAAAATGCCAGAAGAATGCTCTCTTATTATAGTCTACAACAAACAACCATAGGTGAGATTAAAGATGTGACCATAGTTCTGTGTGCACACCCTGAAATAAGGACAACCCTTAGCATTTAGGTAATTGACATGCCAGTAAGAAATTACTCAATCATATTGGGAAGATATTGGAAAGATTTGATGGGTGGATAACTCTCACTCGACGGGACACATTTATCCATTCCTTGGAATGGTAAGAACATTATATTCCTTAGAGAGGGAAGGATTTCACCTTGCATAGAGAGTGTACCACAACCTAATGCAAACTATATCAAAGCGGACCTAGGAGTGTATTCCATCTTTGTTGAGGAGGATAACATTCCTTTGGAACAAATTGATTTAGATGATGGTATGTGGCACATGCACTTTGATGGTTCATTCTCTAGTAAAGGTAACAAAGCTAGCATTATCTTGATTTATCATGTAGGAAAAATCCATAACCTTTTTTATAGGTTGGATTTTTCTTGCACAAACAATGTCACTTAATTTGAAGCTTTATTGTTAGGCATTGAAAATGCCTATAATCTTGGTTGTGGTCACCTTTCAGTTTTTGGAGATTTTGAGCTTGTTTTGAACCTTGTATGTAAGATTTACTCTCCTAGAAACAAGTTGATGAAACAATACACCCAAACTATTTGGGCACTTATCTCAAACATATTATCTTTTAACATCATTCATGTTAAGAGGGAATTGAACTCAATGGATGATCAATTAATTGTTTTGGCAGCCTCTCCTAATCGACAACTTTTTCCACATAGAACTAATTGCACTTTTCAATCTCTATATCGTCCACATATCCCTGACAATATAGAATCTTGGCAGGTCTTCCCTAGCGATGAGAGCATATGTTGTTTCATTCAAAATGAACCTTATAAGCCCAAGTAAATTATATCCATATAAGATAACAAGATTCCTAAAGGCTTGAATCCTCTAGAGAGTTCATTTTCATTGAGCGATGTAGGCAAAAAAGAGAAACAAGAATAAGAGGATTCAAAAAGGAAGGTGGGTGAAACCATCTCCTTGAACATTGGGACACCCGAATCTCCAAAGAATGTTAAAATAGGTGCCCAATGTTCCGATGAAGAGAAAATGAAGTTTTCCAAGCTACTTGGTGAATTTCAAGATGTTTTTGCTTGGTCTTATGAGGATCTTCGTGGTTTTGATCCTATTCTTATACAACATGCCATCCCCATCAAAGAAGGCATAAAACCAGTTAGGAAAAAACAAAGACCTATCAACCCTGCACTAGAGGAAACTATTCGAAAGGAGTTGGAAAAACTATTGAAGGATAGGCTCATCTTTCCGGTCAAATATTTTGAATGGGTTTCTAATTTGGTTCATGTTCGGAAATCAACTGGCCAGATCAGATTATGCGTCGATTTTTGCGCATTAAATCAGGCCAATATAAAATATCACTTTCCTCTCCCTAACATGGAAATGATTTTGCAGCAAGTTGCAGGGTCACAAATGATGTCCTTACTTGACGGTTTTTTCATTTATAATCAAATCAAGGTAAAAAGGGAAGATAAATATAAAACCACCTTTATTCCTCATTGGGGTACCTTTTCTTATGAACATATGCCTTTTGGTTTATCTAATGCAGGTGCCTCTTTTCAAAGAAATATGCAAATATATTTCAACGATTTGATCGGCAAGATCATCAAGATCTACCTTGATGACTTAATTGTTTACTTTAAAATCCAATCAGATCATTTTTGTCATCTGATCCCAGTCCTCCACACTTTATGATCTGATCCCTAATACTCCTCATCCATCAAATGATCCAACACAACCTGCTCTGGAACCAAGTTTCATTTCAGACACCAAAAATACCTCCACTCTTTCTCAAACCTCTGAGGTGAATGCGGTCAAATCCACTTCATCTCAACAACCAGGAGGTAAGAAGAAAAACAAGGGTAAATCCAAGAAATCTTCTAACGAGCAGGAAAATCCAAATATTGTTGATACTCAACCAAATAGGAAGGCTAAGTTTCCTTCCATGACCTATGAGGAAAACCACTACATGAAAGACAACCCTCATCGTGAGGTTGTCGCTAAATTTTTTAAGAGTACCTCCCAACCAATTCAGAAAAACATCTACTTGCACAAAATCCTGCCCCTCTGCAAGAGGGAAAAGAAAGTCATTCCCACCATGGGGATGCTTCCACAAGCACCTCTGAGGTGTACATGTTTAATAAGGTTATTGTAACGACTCAACAAAATGCTTATGAAACTCCTCCAGGTGATGAGACTAATGTAAAGGCTATCGATCAAACCCCCCTCCATTTGAATCTGATTACATTTAATCTAGACTATTTCAAGGAGAGACTCTCACACCACCTAGAATTTCAAATCCAAATTTTGGTTGGTGGAAAGAACATCCATCGCATTGTTTTGGATGAGGGAGCCTCCACCTATGTCATTTCTTTGCCTTGTTGAAGAGCCCTTGGTTCTCCTAAACTTACCTTGTCTCCTACGACCTTGAAAGCATTTGATGGACATGGTTTCCAACCTCAAAGATTCTTGCAATGTTTTGTTGTGACATTGAAGGGTAAAACTGTGTCAGTTGATATCGAAGTGGTTCATGCACCCCGAGATTACAATTTTATACTTGATTGTAATTAGTTTTATGCGATGATTACCATTGCATCTTCGGTGTTTCGTATTTTATGATTTCCCCATCAAGGAAAAATTGTCACTATTGACCAACTTGACTATACAACTCCAAATCGCCACAATGCTACAATGAATAATCTCCCTTTTCTAAGAAAATCTAGTCTTGAGATTGTAGGAGTAATTATTATTAAGGATTCCTCACCCATAGGGGTTTTTCCTTTACCCGCTCCTGCCACCTCGTAATTTTCCATGTTAAATACGATTTTGAATGAGGTGTGACAATCCCTAGAATCATCTGATCCTTTGGTAGTATCTGGTGTTAATGAGCACTAGTTATTTTCTTGTCTCAAGCTCGTTAAAAAATGAAACAAATTCCTACGAGCATAGTTCATTGTCTCCGTCAAGCTTGTTAAAAAATGAAATAGACCCTCTTCCATTAGAATCAAGTCTCACTCTAGATCGAGTACATGAACCTTCTTTTCCTCCACCTAGTGAAAATGTTCCTATTAGTAACTAGACGTCTAAATGAGGAAATAATAAGAGTTGTCGGAGGAAATGACGCTTTGGGGGTAGTGAAGCCACAAGATTCTATCATGCAAGTTGGGGGGGTAATACCTCTAGAAAGAGATGCTACTAGGAGTGATCCTCGCTCACGGGTCATTCCCATCGTAACGTAGTAGTTTTTCTAGAAAGAGCTTAGTCTTTGATCTTTCTTGTTCTCGTAAAAACATGAGAATAGTTTACCGATCTCAGTCTTTGTTCTTTCTTGTGCTCGTTAATACATGAGAATAGGTTACCCAGTATGCTTTTATCTCTTTTTCATATTCATAAAAGCTATATGAAAAACCAACTCTTTGGAGTCTCCTTTAAGCTCTTTTCAGACTCCCTAAACATGAAAAGATAGTTGAGTGATCTTGATTTCTTTCACACTCATTAAAATTTTTGAAATGGCATATTTTGAGTGGTATTTTATCTCTTTCTCAGCTTCATGAGACTAATTATGAAAAAGGAATACTCTAGTCAAGCATGACTAGAAGATTTCTCCCTTGTATTGTTTTACACTTTTTTCGGGATTGGGAGACTAAATTTACAAAAAATTCATCCATGGAGTCATCTTTAAGTTCTTTTCAGACTCTCTAAACGTGAAAAACCATCAATTTTACCTTCTTTTGGCTTGTAAAACTATGCATCGAAGTACCTATGTGAGTCCAATATCCAATACCCATACAAGATCGAACCCCTCCTTCTTTAGGTTTGTTAAATATAAGTCAAGGGACTCATCCAAAGGATGAGCTATACCGATCACATGTTATACTCCTCGAGATAATTAAACAAGAAAGAGGTACTAATCTATCTGGATGGGGGGAAAACGAAGGAAGTGGGTCAACTTTTTTGGAATCTGTTATGGCAGTTATTGTCTCCCTTGAACATGACACATGTTTGCATCTCGTCTTACAATTAGGTAATTTTCTTGTCTTTGAGTCATACCAATTCCATCTGTTGCCATACTTTTTCGTTCCAGTCGAAGAGTGCTCTTATTTTCTTCACATTATGTTCTTGGTACTCATTGAGTCAATGTTGCCAAGTCAGTTGCCGTGCCTCATCATGCTCAAAGGAAGTTTCACTGCAAACCATCCATCTATAGTATTACCCATTTCCATTTCTTATGTCAGTCTGTACTCATTTCATCCACCATCTCACATCACTTTCATGTGTCAGGTTCATGTCGATGATGGGGGATACATCATGGCCCTCCTTCGATGATTTTTTTCTTGGCGACTTCAACACATTATCGAGGAATTATACTTAGAAACATGTTAATGCCTTGGGACTTTCATGCCTCAATCAGAGGCCTCCTCACTTCCAACAATAGATTTATATCATTGACCTCTGATCGAATGATTCCACGAATGTTCGACCTTAGCTCATTTATTCACATTTGCTAAAATGTACGAGGGTACCTTGGGAGTCATTTTCATCATTGGTGATTTCCATCGCAATTGTTAACGGTGTACATCAATGAATGGTAATTAAGTGCTTTCTACCATGTTCGACATAAAATCATCTATTCACATGGCTAGATTTGTACCGTATCGGGATCAGAATGAAGACCCTGGGTTGGGCGCTCATTTTGTTATGTGATTTTCCCAAGATGAGATGGAGATCATTCGAACATATAAAAGATTTCAGTACAATCACCATGTTGGAAATCTTACTGATATATATACTGTCACATAGATCCACACTATATTGATCCATGGCTATGTTTTTTCATCTCGTAGCTCTATTGTGTATTTTTTGTGGTTGCGATCAGTTCATGTCAGGGAGGTATGGATCCACATTGTATATTTTGTGGCCATATACTTAGTCAGTATTCTCATGGATCTATAATGTATTGGTCAGGATCCATGATTTGATTCATTTCATATTCCAAGCATAGGTATGCCTGCCTCGAAAATGGAACATATTTGTATATTGATTGATGATTGTTTGCAGCTTCTTCCAGGTTCTCCTACTCCAACACTCTTGCATTGAAGAATTTGTAAAGTGTTTCGGCCATCATTTTCTCTTCTGACCCCACACTTTAGGGGGCATCTGTTAAACACCAAAATGTCACACTTATTTATGCCTAAGTGTTGCAAGTGTCATAAAGTGTCGTATGCACCTTACTAAGTGTCGCATGCACTTTTTCAAAATTTCTCATGCACTTTGTCAAAGTTTCGTATGCACCTTACTAAGTGTCACATGCACTTTACTAAGTGTCAAAACACCTTGACACCATGAAATAACATTTTTCACAATCCCTAGTCAGTGTGGAGAAGAAATATATCATATGAAGGTCAAAATACTATGTGTACATGAATTATTCATTATTATTCATAAAAAGGAAATTAATTTAGTGTGAGAATCCACCTCACATTTAGTGTCCTAATATCAAGGAGAAGTTGAGAATATCATGGATGGTTGAGAGATTTTCTAAAACCAAAATCCTAATTTGGTGGATCTTGAGAGATATTTCCTCCCCAAAATCCTTGAAAGATATTTTCTCCCTAAAAATATTGGAGATCCCAATTTAGTGGATCTAGTGAGTGATCTTCTCCATGGTGGTTAAGCCTCCAAATCCTATATAATGAGGGATTTCCATGGTGAATGGGGGAATATTTGAGGTATCAAACCTTTGATCCTGGGAAAATAATTCATCATTTTGATTTCAAGATTCGTGAAAGGGGTTGGACGAGGAGAGCTTGGAGAGGTTGTTGTTGCATCAATCATGGTTTGTAAGTATATCTTTTTGGATTTCCAATTAATATATACTTGGCCTATTTCCTTCAAGTTTATGTCTTGTTACATTTTCTTCTCTACATTTTCTTGTTTTCCTTTTTTGTCCATTGCAGATCTCAATTTGTGCCAAGGATCTTGGAGATCAAGCCCAAGGATTGGAAACAGGGAGGACAACGTCAAAATAGGTTCATCATAGCCTTTCTCTCCTTTTCATTATGATTAGTTAAGATAATTTTAAAAGGATGTTAGTGTCGACTTGTATCGTTTCTGTCTTGGTATAGGGGTCTAGTAATCCAAGGGAAGTTTCATCTGTCTGCAGATGAAACATTATGTAACACAAACTAAAGAAATTATTGTATCGTTTGAAATGGGCCCAAGGCATGGTATGAGAAGATTGATCATTTTTTCCTCAATCTTGTTTTCAAACATTGTGAATCAAATCATGGTGTATATGTATTACATGTAGATGGTGAAACATTAATTGTTGTGTTGTATGTGGATGACCTAGTCTTTACTATAAGCAATGTTAATTTAATTTTGGGTTTGAAGAAACAGTTAAAAAATACATTTGATATGGTTGACATTGGTTTGTTGCATTTATTTTTTGGGGGGGGTGTACAAAAGTAATTCCACCACCTAAATATCCAAAGTGTTGTGTTGATGGGGGGTGTTGGAACAATAGGCTATGTAGGTTTATCACACTACTATATCTTTTGGAGATAGTTAGTCGAAAGTCGACAATCGACAATCGACTAGAAGATTCGACTAAGATGTCGAATGAGTGGTCAACTAAGAGCTCAATTGGATGGTTGACTAAGCTTTCAACTAGTCGAGTAGTTAGAAAAAAATAGTTGACTGGTGTACATAACAAGGAAAAAATAAAGGAGTTTGTTATGCACCGTAAATAATATGTGTACCTCATCTTCCTCACATCAAGGGAGTTGGTTATATATTGGTGTTATATAAAAATGGTCTTATGGGTTGATCTATAATATGGTGAATATGTCTTAAATATATTATGTATGATGAGGAAAGCTTAATTGTGTTCAAGTGTTGTAGTAGTGTCTATAGACGCCACCTCTCTCTTGGAATACTAACTCTCTAATCTACCTAATCCTTTGAGTCTCCAATAGGTTGAATGTTACCCTAATATGTAAATGGTTGACACTATTAGACCCAATAATGATAGTTGATGATCGTTTACCTTATTTGACCATGGTTTCATATAGTTTACCATGGTTGATGTTATCCCACTAATCAACCACTAACCCTTATTATAATGGCCACTAACAAATATGGTTGACCATGGTTGACTATAGGTGTCCATGGTTGAATGTAGCACTATTATGTCAATGGTT
>ML793783.1:310820-384735 GCA_009831015.1 Picea engelmannii
TGACATCTGTATCCTGCCAAGAAGTTCCAGATCAGAATAAAGGACATTTTAAGGTTAAGAGGTTTCTTATTTGCAAATTTTCATATACCCGACATTGCTTCGCTGCCAGCGGGACTTTTCAGTACCCCGGCGAAGTTGTCTTGGCGTCATGCATGCATTTACCTACTGCCAGCAGACCTGTTCAGCATCCCGGTGGGTTTACAAGAACTCCCACAGCTCTATTATTGGTTTATTTTATTTTTTATAAATATATAGTTGAGCGGGGTGACGCTGAAAATTATGATATTTTAACATATTTTTTCAGACCTCAGCAGAATATTTTAGAATTGTCTTTTATTAAGATCCAGAGATGTTTCATTTACAGAACCAACTTTCTAAGGCAGGGAGACATCTTCTGAGTCATTCCCTTAAGGAATAGGGACAGCGTAAAAATATAATGGATGATCGCAACAAGCTTATGTTAGAGATTGAAATCAGTTAACTTCTTTCAAACAACAAACTTTTGTCAATCACAGATGTAAATTTCAGAAGTATACAATTGATGTTTATACAATTTTCTTAGCAGTCATTTCAGCGAAGGAATTTTCTGTTTTCTTTGTCCGAACAGTTCCAAAATTCAGGTATGTGTATTTCCAAAAGCACAAACTGATGAATCCAAAGGAGAAATCGAAAACAAAAAGCAAAAGAAAAAGAAAACAAAAGCAAAATATGTACATAATATACAAAGGGTTGTCATCAAGCAAAACATCTTTTCAAGGCTTGGCCATTCACCAGATAGGTGTCAGGCTGCCCTTCAAGATTTTGCAATCGGAAAGAACTGGGACCCAACTTCTCAGCAACTAAAAATGGTCCAAGCCATAAGTTTTGAAATTTCGTGTGCTCTCCCTTTCCCTCATGCGGTTTGTCCCATTTCAAGATGAGGTCACCTACTTTGAAATTCCTATCATAAGCAGAGCTAGAATCGAACCAGCTTTTGACTACTAGTTGATGTTGATCTAACTTATGTTTAACCCAGGCTCTTACCTCTTCTAGCTTCATCAAAGCATTAATTCGGTTTTCCAAAGGGGGACAATCTTCTTCTTGAATTTTGTGCGATAGCTGAAGTGAAGGAAGAAGAATGTGTGGTAGCAGAATTGCTTCTCTGCCATAAATGAGAAAAAAGGGGGAGTTACCTACGGCAGCTTTTGGCGTTACCCTATCATCCCATAGTGCGTTTAACAGTGAATTGTGCCAATTTTTGTGATTTCCAGCCACTGTTCTCTTGATGATTTTAATCAAGTTCTTATTTGTTGATTCTGCCAATCCATTGCCCTGGGGGTAATAGCTAGTAGAATAATTCAATTTAATTCCTTTTTCTAAAGAGAATTCACTCATCTCAAGAGACGAAAAATAAGAAGCATTATCGAATACTAAACAGTCGGGAATACCAAAACAAGTGATAATATTTGAATTTAGAAAGGCAAATACCTGACTGATGTTGACAGTTCTTAACGAGGCAGCCTCAGACCATCGGGTAAAGTAATATGTGGTTGTTATGATAAACTTATGTTGTTGAGAGGATGGGGGGTTGATTGGACCTATGATATCAAGGCCCCACTGCTGAAAAGGAGAATCTACTGAAACGGGCTGCAAAGGAAAAGCTGGTTTCTGTAACCGCCCTGATGCTTTTTGACAAATGGTACACTTACGACACAAGGCATGGGTGTCTCTAAAAAGCATGGGCCAGTAATAACCGGCTCTTAAAACCTTATGGGCAGTGGTGTCACCCCCAAAATGACCACCAGCTTCTCCTGCATACAATTCTAGCAAGACTTTTTCTACTTCGTCCTTCTCAAGACAACGCATCAGTACGCCATCAAAATTTTGACGAAACAGAATACCATTAACCAAATGAAAAGAGGTAGAATTTAATATCAATGCTCTTCTTTTAGTGGGATCCAGGTGACGGGGGGCTGACCCATGTTCAAGACAGAATTTTATATCACCGTACCATGAACTAATAGAGTTTTGTGCGCAACAGATTGCATTTTGATCGTGTTGTCCTAGGTTTGACGTATCGCTTTCCTCTTGTTGTCCTACTGCGGAATCAGAAACTAACTTGCATAACCCTTGGCCTCTCACTATTTGAGCTGGGGTAATTTCTATGCCATACTCCTGCAAGGAGGTGACCCAGTTAGCCCTCTTTTCTCCTAGGTATTTATGCACTAACAGGTTCCTGACGGCTGGGTACGGGACAATAACCTTCGTCCTAGATTTCAAAAGATAAGATCGGAAATGCTTGAATGCTTTGAAAACAGCGTAGGCTTGCTGATCTACCACTGGGTAATTAAGTTCAGCACCTTTGAAAGTAGAGCTCATAAAGGCAATGGGTACTTCATTGTTCTCGGCGTTCTTTTGAGTCAGGACGACAACATAGGAACGGTCAGAAGAAAAAGTGTAGAGTGTGAAGTCTTGAGAAAAGTCGGGGCTCATGAGAGAAGGAGCGTCTATTATGGCCTTATTTATTGCATTAAAAGCTTGATTTTCTAGGGGTCCCCAGTGATATTGGGTGTCTTTCTTAATTAAATTATGTAAAGGCCTGACCATTTCAGAGAAACCAGGGATGAATCTCCTTACAACGTTAATCTGGCCTAAGAAATACTGCATAGATTTTTTGGATGTAGGAGGGGGGAGTTTTGCGATGACTTGATTCATTTCGGGGTCGATAATCATCCCTTCGCTCGACACCATAAATCCCAAGAGTTTACCCTGTTCTACTGCAAAAATGGATTTTTTAGGATTCAAGGATATGTTGTATTCACGACATCGTTGTAGAACGGCTCGTAAGTGAGCTAGATGATCGGTTTTGTTTTAAGAGAATATGGTAACATCATCTAAGTAAACTACGATGGAATGATTGATTAGGCCTCGGAAAGAAATGTCCATTGCTCTCTGGAAAGTCGCACCGGCATTAATCAATCCAAAGGGAATTTTTCAATAAGCATAAGTGCCCTATGGGGTGTGGAAGGTAGTTTTAAGTTGTTCTGGAGGAGACATCAGGACTTGGTTGTACCTCGAGAAACCATCCAGTAAGGATAGCCTCTCAGAACTAGATACCTGTTGAAGGATATGTTCCATGGGTGGGACAGGATAGTTGTCTTTATCAAACGCTCTGTTAAGGTTTCGGAAATCGACGCACAGTTGGATTTCCCTACTTTTCTTCTGAACAGGGACAAGGTTAGAAACCCATTGAGTGTGCCTAACATGGAAAATAATCTTAGCATTCATGAGTTTATTTAATTCTTTTTTGACGGTCGGTTCGAGCTTAGGGTGTATTTTTCTCAATTTTTGTTGGAAGGGTAAGGTTTGGGGTTTCATAGGAATGACATGTTGTATGATGTTGGGGTCGAAAGTTTTAAGGTCGTCATACGTCCATGCAAAGACATCTTTAAATTCTTTGAACAATTTAATAAATGCAGCTTTTTCTTGTTCAGAACATCCTACCCCTAGATTAATGCATTGCGAATTGTCCTTAGTTCCTAATTTTACCTTTTCATATGATAATGAGGAACTATTGGTTTTACAGTTGACCGTTTTTTTGAATTTATCTTGAAGATCATAAAATTTCTCTAATCTAACTACAGATTTAGGGATCGAATTTACCATGTCCGATGAAGATTCAGGAGTTCTCGGATCTGGTATTGCCGTGAAATTGTGCAAATTGTCTTCGTGTGTGCGTTCATCTATCACCATGCCTTGAAAAGTTTCCTCCATATGCAGAAAGCTAATAATCTATTGATCGTCATCAAAGAATCTCCAATTCATGATGTTGTCGGGAACGGATGGTCGGAACAACAGTTTGACGGAGAATGCATCCGGGGATAAGCCTTCTGTAGGAAAGAGTTTGGAAGCTACGTTAGCTAATAGATCAGCTTCAGAGTTATTCAATCTAGGAATAGAATTTATATTGAAAGCAGAAAATTTATTCATTAAATTCCATACCTCAGATTGGTAGCTTTTAAGATACGGAGAAAGACAGTGGATAGAATCTCTAACCTGTCTTACCACGATTTCAGAATCGCCAAAGACAGCCAAGTTTTGAATGTTCATATCTAAAGATTTTCTGAGACCTTGCAGTAAAGCCTCATATTTTGCAGTGTTATTAGTACATTCAAATTCTAGCCTACATGCAATCAATGTTTTGTTACCTGTCGGATCGATAATAACGCAGCCTACACCATCTCCTTCTTTGGACTTTGACCCATCAAAATAAAGAGACCAAATTTGATCTTCATTGGGTGCATGAGATCGTTGTGTAGAAACTGTTGGCTGCATGTAAGCTACAATCTCGGAATGTTGTTCTAGATTGGTGAAAACTGAAGTCTCGGCCATGAAATTGTCGAAAAAGGTATCCATCCCTTGTACTTCGGGTGAATCAGTAGAAGGTGTAAATGGTTCATTGGGATCGTTCAAATCTATGATCGTGAACTTAAGGTAGCTTTCGTGATTTACCTTGATCTTGTTAGGCTTGTCGTTCTCTGGAAGCCATAGGTGAGACCAATCTGTCGCGAAATACTCGTGTAGCTGCTTCGACCAGTCCCTGCTTAAAAATAGACCATACACTTCCGGAATATCCATGACAATAATATCAATAACTTGATGAACCTTGGGGTTAGACAATAATCTTATAAGCACATTCTTTAGTTCGCCTATAACTTTAACATTGGTTCGATCAAGTTGTATGATTTTTAAAGTGGAGGGTTCAAAGTCAGCATTAATATTCTGGCATACAGACCATGGCATCATATTGGATGATGCTATTGAGTCTACCATACAATTGTGCACGTTTCTATTAAAGATTTTGAAAGTTAACAAAAATGGAGGTATATTTTTGCGAGTACTAAGGGTGGTAGTTTGTGGCTTTTTACTCGCAGTTTCTAAAGCTACTTTGTTTACATTATTTAAATTATTTACATTACTTTAAGGAAGGCTTCCTTTATCTTGAGGATCAGGATTATTTTTAGTGGAAGTATTCTGAGGAACTTTGTTCTACACAACCTTGTTACCACTTGAATGACCATTTTTGCCATTCTCTGAGATATTTTGTAACATTTTTTGTAGCAGAAATGGAAATTTCAATAACTCATAAACATAAATGTTAGCTCTCAACTTTTTAAGGTCTTCAACTACATCATAATCTAAGTTGGGGTTCACATTACTCTGTTTACTCTCAGCTTGTTTAGGTTGCTTTGGGGGGGAATTTGTATTGTTTTCGGAAGGAGGTTTGTTTGCGGTCTTACTCCTAGTATTGTAAGGATGAACCATCTCAAAGTTAGCTTGAAAGATGTTATCCGAGAAGTGTCCAAAAATGTTTGGAGAAGACTGCTCTTCTTGAACTGTCTCTTGTTCAACTACCTCCTCAGGAATCTCAAGAGGCATCAAGTTATCCTGGGCTTCTATAATTGTTTGAAGGGCGCATTGTAGACTTTCTAGATTAAGGCCTTCAGTATTCGGATTAGGTCGGTTGGTTGGGAACGTCTTCCTCAATGGGGTTTTGTAAGGTCCTTTGCTCGAAGAATCTTCTTCAGACGTCCTTTTCAAATCTATAACTTGATTTGACAGTTTTTGAACAACTTTAGTTAAGTTTTCTAAATCAGAGGTTTCAGGTTGTGTTTTACTTTCAGTAGGTCTAGGGAGGATTTCAATCTTCTTTTTGGAAGATGAACTAGTTTCTGTTTCGTTGCTAGTAGAGTCTTTTAGACTAAGTATGTCCTTTTCAATCTAGCTGGCCTCCTCAAAGGCTTCTAACAACGTGGCTTTCTTGGATCGTTTAACCCAAATAGCTATACTTTGATGCAAGGCTTTAGTATAGTATGCTATTATAAGATTCTCGGCAGGCATGGAATCCACAGGGATTCGGTTTTTAAGTGTTAAGAATCTTTGATTGAAGTCTTTAACTTTCTCTTTATGGTTCATTCTTAAGTTAGACAGATCCATGACTAGGACTTTTGGAGGCTTACTGTCTCCGAACTTTTCCAAAAAGCATGACTCAAACTTTTCCCAAGACACGATGGTATGGGGTTGTTGGGAAAAGTACCATGTAGATGCATTGCCCTCGAAAGTATAGGGGAACAACCTACAGATAACGTCTTCATGCTTGACATTGCGGAGTCTTGTGGCTAACATAAACCTTTTAATGTGATCTTCAGCGATCTGTTTAGAGTCAGGGTCAAACTTGGGAAGCCACTTCTCCGGATGTTTGGGTAAGGGATGTTGTGCTCCAGGTACAGCTACTGCATCCTAGTCGAGCCAAGGTCTAGTAGGATTGTTCTGGTTGGCCATTGGTGTAGTGGGTGTGGACGACTGAGAAAGGGAACTGCCTTCGTCAGAAGAATCTCCTCCAGAAGAGGAAGGAGATGATGGAGGTGGTGAGGGAGGTACTCCAGATCCCCGTGCAGCAGGAGTGAGGATTGGATCTATAGGGTTCACAGTGAGGTTAGTGCCTCCGATTTGTTCTTTGATATCAGAGAAATCTAAAGGTTGATCCAAAGGTCGATTGGGTTTCCTCAAATGGGCTAAGGCACTATGAGTTCTTATGAGAGATTGACGGACAATCTCTTGTATGTCACCACCTGTAGGATTTGGGGTTATTGGCTCAACTATGATCTGTGGATCGTTGTTTGATGTCGTTATTGTTTGAGGGGGAATTTTATCATTCGAATGACTTCTTGTCACTATAGGTGAGCGATTAGGTGGTGGAGGAGTCTTACGACCACCTCGTGGCATTAATTAATTTCAGGCCCTCCTTCTAGCGCCATTTGTTGACGACTGAAAAATGAACGCTCGCCAACTGGAAGAGTGGATCCGGTCCAGGGTTGTCTAAATAACCCAAGCCGTTTTGGATAACCCACCCTGACGGGTTTAGCGGCTCCATTAGCCGATCTAAGTCCTAAGGAAACAAAAAGAAAACTACTCTAAATTAACTAATCTAAATGAAAAATAACAATTAAAACAAACTAATAAACAATCTAAACTATTATATATACAATTTACTATCTAATACTATAATAACTCTATGAAATTAAACATCTAACTACTAACAGAATTAAATATTAATCACAAATGTACAATATTTACAAATTACATATTTAAATGAAAACCTGCAAAACTCATTGTAATCTGTCCTAAGACAGCGATACTATTGTTTTTTTATTTTTATAATTTTATGAAAAAGAAATAAACTAAGAACTATCTANTAACTACAAATCTAAACTATGCATATATCTATCTAAACTAATTAAATTATACTAATAGGCTAACCTGTAATAATGCTTTCCAATTTGTCCTGTGTAAAGAATCCAGTTCAGTTGTTCGATGGGAGGAAACCCGCATCAATCCTTTGCCAGCCTCTAGTAAACAGTAAGCAGTAGTGCTCTTTTGAATATCGATAACAAAACAAACAAGACATAAAAGTTACAGCAATCTTATAATTTACAAATCATAACATTTAGATAAATCTGCGTGCAAGGATTTGTACAAAATGATTCAATTAACGAAAAAGAGAAATATGTGATTCACTAACTGAAACAAAGTAACTGTTGTATTTTTTTAAATAAGAGAGAGATCAGATATGGATAACACATTAATCAAGTCACATCAACCTGCAATAGATTACGATAGCTAAAGTAGTCTATAATCGACTGCAAAATGATATGAATAAAACTCGAAACAAAAGTTTGATATATTGAAAGCGAAAGCTCTTACAAGACATCAACTTTCATCTCAGTTTGTATCATAAATCCATAGTATGGTTCTCCCACAGTGAGGATGATGATTATTACAAAAAATGACAAGTATTTAAAGACCTCCCACAGGGTAAAACATCCCTGTGGGAACTATCAAAATAGTTTACACAAATCTGGGAAAATATCCCAAGTTTCTGACTCAAGCTAACAACCTAAGACAAAACCAAATCCAAAATATCTCCTAAACTGTCACATCATGCCCAATAGCTCATGGTAAATTCGTATGCACCTGAAAGAGGACAAAAATAGACAAGATTAGAGGATATCTTATTGATAAAATTGATAAAAATCTAATTTCTAAGACTAGCTACAGAATCTTGTGATTTTGTAGCTGGTCTAAATCTAACACAGAATCATTTTAAAATTAATTCAAAACTCAAAGAATTAAATTCAAACTACTAAACAAATATCTAATTGCTATTTGAAAACCAAACGTATTATTCAAATCAAAAACTGTTATGCTAATTTAAGAGCAAACAAGATTATGATCAATCGAATGATTACAAAGATACATGTACTCTGTTGAATTTGTTATCACAATTTCGGGTAAATAGAATCGCATTAGATACTTGACAGCAATGAAATCATTTTCATAAACTAATTGAAATCAACACCAACGGTTTATGTTGCTTTCATCCATCAACAAAATCATGTTGGAATCCAAACGAAATCAACAGGATCGTTTTTTTTAATTGAAAGCGCTATATTAAACATATACAAACAACCCATGCTATTTACAAACCAAATCAAAACTTGTATGTAAATCGGAACAAATGAAATCGTAATTGAATTAATCAGTTGATAACAGGATATGTGGGATTTGTCAAACATTTGTTATTACCAATTGGAAGCGGACAGAATCGATTGACAGTCAACAGAATCATCACTTGAATCAAATTCAAAACGAACTACTAGTCGAGAATTCAACAGAGACAAAATCATTTTTGAAGATCAAAACCAACAGAACATCATCAAATCTATTTCTGATATCAATCTAACTCAATACAGGTAATTGTGCTAACTCAATACATGCAGCAATCAAATCAAAACAAATCGAAACAGTTTGTGTTTGACACAGTCGTTATGAATCAACACAACTCCACGATTTTAGCGAAAAGATCTTTTGCAGGGGTCGAATGTAACCAGAACCCAAACGAAAATATCGATTCAATACAAAACAAAGTCGTTCCTGGCTAATCGAAGTCAACAGTGTTATTTTGAGTTTATTAGATTACATCGTATTTATCAACCCAGTCACTAATAATGACGCATAACACATATAGAGGATCATACCAATTCAATCCCACGAAATCGTTCCAAAATCAAACCATAAGAACTAAATCAGAGCTGATAGAATCCAACCACAACGAAATCATACCAAATCAAAAAATAGTCGTGCTGTGATTTTAGCACAAAAATATCCTATACAGGTCAGATACAATGAAAATCTAAACAAAGACAAACCCCATTGATTACATTAATTCAAACCAACAGAATTTTTCTAAGGCGAACCATACTAAGTCAAAACCAATCCATCGCTTCTACTAAGTTAGGCACGACAAAATTGCATACCCAAATCATAACCATATTCAACTTTAGTAAAATGAATCTACTGTACAATATCCACAACATAACCGTTTTTTATAATCAAACTATGACAAAATCATTTTGAATAATGAACAGAGCTAATTGAAACTCAAAAACCAATTCATCATATTAATTCAAGCCACTCATACAACTAAATTAAAATTGAAATTCATACCTGGACCATCAGCAGACAACTTGGTCATGACAATTTGGAATTGACGAAGGTTGTTGCAGCTTCGACATTCCTGAAAGCAATCGAACCAGTAGTTTTTTGCTTCTTGTCATTAGCTTGAAGCCTGTCCCTTTCTTTTGATAACACTGTGACTTGGTCTTCTAACGATTTGATCTTTGATTGCAGCAAGGCGACGTCGGCATAGTAACACTCTAGCCACACATTGCATTGGATGAATGATGTTTGCTCGGGCTTCAAAATTGCAGGCGAGGGTTTGTTCAAATCACCGAGGATTTCATTATGTAGCTTGATTCCTGGGTAGTTAGGATTGTTCTTTAGGCACGGGGGTAAATTAGATACATAGTCATAGGGTGGCTCGGAGCATAGGCCTTGGGAATAGGGGTACTCTTTAGCCAGGAAACGCTCGATATCAGAGTATGAGTCTTCACTCAGAACTATGGGCTTTTGTTCGATGTTAGGCTTAGGTTTATTTCGATAAATTCTTGATATCAATCGAGCATTCTTTTTACCTTTGCTATCGACAGTAGGATTACCCTTGACCTTCTTACTCACAGGCTTCTTTACAGCCTCAGCCTTGTCTATTATGATGTCGGGTAGGTCGATGTCAGAGCCGACCGAGGGTTTGGGAGAGGGTAGTAGGACATGAAATGGCATGGGTGGCCTGATTATAGCCTCACTAACCATGACTTTATCGATTTGGACAGACTCTGGACCAGCAAATCCATTTTGAGAGAGAAAGGCTTGCCAATTATCGCCATGAAGATTTAAATGGTGGACGGAGATGAGTCTAATCAAGCCATCGTGAAACAGGCTGCTATCGGCCTTCTCACGTTTGAACCTCTTAGCCATCTTATAAATACTACGCAAGAAGTAATGTGGCATGTTCAAAGGATAACCCATGAAATTCATCAACAACTGGAGGTGATAAAGAAAAACCAATTCATACCAACCTTCACAGGTCACAATTTTTTTCACAATCACCAAAAGATCGTGCCACCTGGGTTTAAGGGTGGAAATAGGCATACCTTTGTCACAGGATGTAACCTTTTGTGAAACGAATAGCAAAGGCCATGGAACCTCATCGACTTTGGAGTTTTTAAACCATCGTTGGCTCGTGGCTGCTAATCCTGTAGTAGAGATTATAAATTCTTCATTGAGTTCAAGATGAATGTCACCTACTTTATCCCTAAATCCATCAAAGGTAAGGTCGGATTGGTGTACAACCATGAGGTTGAAGCCCTCGAACCTCTGTATAAACACAAGCCAATCACTGTCTTCTAAATCCTTTTGAGCCTCATCGAACAGTAACAGATCTTGACTACCGTTGGGCTCTATGCGCACCACCGGTGCCATAGACAGGAGCACATGGTGAGTGAGGTGAACGAGCCAGGGTTTGAACACAGTATGCGCAGGGGCAGAATGCTCATAGGCTTACCTGAAAACACTAGGGATGACCCGGGATAGGGGGAAGACATTAATGACATATCGTGCGAAGGTGGTGGAGCTAGTTCATTACATGCACAACAGTCATATCCATTGTACAACTGCCAGCGCAAATAACTATTCAAACCAATATGCATATGTTAAAAATTATTCCATTCAATCAACCAATGAAATCAATGGTAAGTGGATTAAAAATTTGCGCGAGTAAAGTTTTATCATAGTTTTAAAACCAAATCAACAAATCAAAATCACACCAAGGGTTTGGTTATATGACATGTGTTGTATGAAACGATTTATACCGAGGGTCTAACCATAACACTAATGTGTTTTCATGAAACCAATGTGCCAAGTGAATCGATCCAAGAGCATGTAAACCCAATCACCAATGCATCACAAACTCAATCACTCATAAAATGAAATAATATAATCAATCAAAGAATGCCAAATGAGTATAGATCAAGAGGTCTTGCCAACTGCATAACGATAAGTAAATGGGAAACGCAATGGGCATATCGACAAGACAGATCGCAACAATTCAGTGACAATTTTAATGTGACTTTGAAAACCAAGTTTTCACGCTTGCAGTCGTGAAAACAATACCAAAGGTAAGTGTGCAGATAGCGCAAAAATAATAGTGTCGTTTTATTTAAGGATTTTGACGAAAATCAAGGTTTGCAAGACACTGGTGTAGGCAGCTTACAAGGACAGTATAAAAATGTAAATTGGTTGCCAATAGGTCCCAACAAGTAAAATTCATGTCTAACTTGTGTTGGAAGCCCTAGAGGGGAATGGAAAGGCCTAAGGGACTATGAGTAGTGAAGTGAGATTCCATCCCTTGGGTTGTGCAGGTTGAGGGGAAGAGAATTGGTGGAGCGGAATCAGTTGTGAGTTGATTGTTGAGAAGGGAACATTAGCCAGCCTTAGGGACCAACACCTCTTATGGATTCATCACCCCAACTCAGGGGTGTCTTGCTATTGAGAACTAGAACAAGGATACAGTTGGGATGAATTCCCATCCTCTACAACAGGTTGCAGATTTTATAAGATAAGTGTTGTTATTTGTTGTGCTTATGCATGTATAATTATAATATAGTTGTTATGCAATTTAATCTAAGTTATATTTGGTTATTATTTCTTGTTGGGAGTAGAATGATGCATTTAAATCCCTTTTTATGTAGTTCAATGTTGCTATACATTATTTAGTTGTCGCTATGCACTGTTAAGCAATTGTATTTATGTTTTTAAGAAACATAGATAGTTTCATGTGTATGAATTTCATGTTGTGGGTTATTTCCGCAATTAGAGTGAGTATCATAAATTTGAATTGGTTTTTTTTAGCAGTGACATGACCCAGCTAGGGGTTGGGTATGTTACATAGTGGTATTAGAGCTTCTAGTTCAACATTGGCACCATATGGGCCAAGAACCAAAGAAAATTTGGGTAAATTCATTGTTATAAACTTTGGTCTGTGCAAATTTGCTGGAAAATCTAGAGAAAATCATAGTCAAGTCCCCAAGTTTGTGGTCAAGATTCATGTTTAAATGAATCATAAATTTTTAATAGGTTCCATGGATCCAATATGCAAAGTTGCAAAGTTCAATTCGACCTAGAAGGGTCAAAATTCGAGTTTTAATGGTCGTTGTAGCACTAGATAGAGTTCATCAAATTGACTGTTGAGATCGTGTTTGATCTCGAGATCAACAACCTAGATTAGTTGTGGTAAATTTTAAAAATTATAAGGATTTATACATTTGAAAGTTTGAGTAGACAAACGTTCGAGATTCAATTTCAGCGATTGGGAAAATGAGAAGATCGATGGTCCATATTTGTTGGAGAATTGGGCTGAAATTTCTAAGTATTGAATTTCGCCAACATAATCGATCAATGGTTGATGGTTGAATTGATGATTTTGGAAAAGAGTTGGATTAGGCCAAAAGAAGTCTTCGATCACCAACGACCGATGATTGAGTATCGACAAATTTCGGCAAACGTTTCACGCATCTAAAAGAAATCTACAACGACCGAGATGATTTTGAATAGGTATATCGATGGTCTGAATTCATCGGGAATTTGGTCGAAAAATTCCAAGTGTCGAAGTTCTCCAACAAAATTTGTCGATGGTCGATAATCGTGGATCGATAGAATTGGGTGAGAGTTTTCATTTTATTGAGAGAAATACCCTATCATTGATGGTCGATGATCGAGCATCGACAAATTTAGCAGTATTTTAAATTCTTCTAAGAGAAGTGGTCAATCGTCGATGAAGGAAAAGAGGATGATGACATCATCATCCATGTGTCATGCCATGTTAGAATCCATGTGTCATGCCAAGTCATTCAAGTTTATACCTCGGGATGACATGTCATGCCATGTCAACATCTACGTGTCATGCCACGTCAACATAGTTTCCACGTCAAACAAGAGTTGGTCGATGACCGATGGTCGGGATTCAGAAAAATTATCACTAAGTTGGTTGTCAAAGGAATTTGTTTATGGCTGATCGTTCATATTCAGGGATCAATGAGATTCATGAGCAACGTTTGTTTGCGAAGAGAAATGGTCGATGGTCGATGAACGAGGATTGGGCGTCGGGAAGATCAATGGGAAACTTTGGTTTGAAAAAAAGGAATCGTCGATCAACAATGGAGGGTGGATCAATGGTCGATATTTTTCCTGATTTTGAGATCGTTGGTGCGTATTAAAGGATGGTTATAATAGTAAAACAATGAAATTTTTGATAATTTTTTGGGTTTTTGAAGGTCATAAACTTGTGGGGTGATTTTGAGTCCCTAAATGACGTTTTTAACCAATAAAAACCCACAAGAATAGTTTACCAAGGAATAGTTTGTCTCTAGAGCTTAAATAAAATAACTCGGAGAGAGATATCCAATGAGCTACTCCAGGCGCAAAACAGAGCTCGTATGAGAAAGTTAGAGCTAAAATAGTTGAGGTAAACTTTCAGGACCAATTTACTCCCAAAGGGCATAACTCCTTGCTCAGAAGTATTTTTGAGTCACAAGATTAGTCTATGGAAAGCTTATGAAACATAGAATAAATTCATGGAGCCATTTTTGGGTTATGGGTACCTAAAAATTCACAGGAAGAGAAAGAAATCACATGTAACATACATGGATAAATTGGGAAAAACAGTCAAAACTTCTTCGGACCATAAATTTCAGCTCAAAGCTTGGATTTGTGAAAAAAAATATTCATTGGAAAGGTCTTGAGGAAGAGGAGACATATATCCACCTAGAATTTTGAATTGGGCACTAAAATTTATCAGAAAGTAATAAAAGATATTTCTGAAGAAATAAAAGGGTGGAAATTGCAACTTATAAATGTTGTAACTTTTCTCTAAAAACTCATAATGAAGCATGGGTACATTTGGAGATTTGTTTCAGAGGATAATATATTTAGGGCGTCATATTGTGATTTGGTGCATTGTATTCTTCATAAATTGATGTTAAGAATAACCTTTAATCTAATAAACAAATATTTTTCAATATGTTTAATTCTAATAGAAATTATTGCATGCACAAGCAGACTTTATTTCCTACATGAGAACTAGAGATATGGAGGATGTTCAAGGGTCTTACAACCATGAAGAAGAAATTATAGGTATGCAAGTTAACATGGTTAATGTTGAGACTAAGTCTAATGGAAGAAGTGATAGGCATGATATTGTAAATATGAGAAGCCTACAAAGAGAAGTTCAGATCTATAGAGTCGATAATGAAAGGATCATGAAAGATCACAAGGAAATACTAGAAATACTTAATATGATGCAGAAGCGAGTCAACAAATATTTGGGCATAAGGAAAGAAGGTAGTGCCAGAGAAGTGGAAGTGTCTAGGTCTCATGATAGGAGGGATGATCATGGAGGATCTAGATGATCAAGGATTGTTAGCAGGCATCAACATCATCATTCCCCAAGGAACTCAACCAAAAGATCGTATGCATGTTCTAGTTCAACAAGTAGCCCAAGTATGTCTCCAATTAGGAATCAAGGAAGGATACATGGGTCAGATAGCTTGCAAGGGGAGTTGAGGAAAATTAAGCTACCATCATTTGATAAAGAGAATAAGAAAGGAGAAGGTGTTGAAGCATGGCTGCTGGGAACGATGAAATATTTATAGTTACATGCTTATTCCTCGAATGCAGAAGCCAAAATTTCAATCTACCACCTTCAAGGAAAGGTGTCTTTGTGGTTGGATCGAGTGAAGAAAGTTAAGCACCTCGATGAGAAAAGAATCTCTTGGAAGCAGTTCAAGAAATATTTTCAACAACAATACTTATCAGAACAATATTATGACAAGAATATGCAAGAGTTCTTTGAACTCAAACTTGGGAACATGACTATAGAGGAATACGAGAAAAAATTCTAGGAACTTATCAAGTATGTGAGCTTCAACAGAGATGAGAAGGTCAAAATTCATAGGTTCTTGAGTGGACTAGCATCCTTCTACAAGGATAAAATTTAGTTTGATGAGCCCAAGAATTTAGAAGAATCCATAAGAAAGGCCAAGTATTTGTATGAATAGAACAGAGGAAGGCCAACTTTACAAAGGGCCTAGGATGAAAAGAAGAAAGGAAATATGGATCAAAGAAAGAAAGGATTTAAGCCACCTTTCATAAGGAATAGTTCTCAAGCACATCAACAAGGACATCTATCTCAAGGTGATCAAAAAATGATAGAGTCCTTGGGAAAGAGGCCAAGACAACAACACATAAAGTGTTGGGTATGTGAAGGAGATCACATGTATACATATTGTTCTCACCAAGGAGATAAGATGAAGACTTTGCATAGAATCAAGAAGGAGGAGACAGTAGAGGACGTGGGAAAAAACATGCGAAGGATCTATGCAACCTTGGAAAATAGACAAGCAGACTATCAATCCCATGTGATTGAAGTGGAAGGTAAGATTGATAATCATCCCATATATATTTTAATTTATTATGGAGCTAGTCACAGCTATTTAGATCTAAAGATAGTAGAAATATTTAAATTGAAGAAATGTAAACATGAAAAGTTGTGGTTAGTTAGGCTAGCTACTAGAACCAAAAGAATAATTAATGAGCTTGTTAAAGAATGCACTATAAACATGAATGGAACACTAAGGCATATTTGAACATCATAACGCTTGGGACTTATGATTGGTATGGATTGGATAGAAATGCATCGTGTTGTTTTAGATTGTTATAACAAGGTTTTCACATGTCTTGATGAGGAAGGCAATCCAAGGACAGTGCAAGGTATTCCAAGGCCTATATTTGTGTGAGAGATTTCAACAATATAGCTAAAAAGAAGTTTTATAAAAGGGTACCAAATATATGCAACCCATATGGAAGAGACAATGAAGGATAACAATCCAAGTCTTGAATATTATCCAGCCTTGAAAGAGTTTGAATACGTGTTTGAGGAGTGTCCAGGATTTCCACCAAAGAGGGATATAGATTTTTCTATTGAATTGATTCCTGGAGTTACCCTTGTATCCAAGACTACCTATAGAATAAGCACACCAGAGCTAAAAGAGTTGCAAATGTAGTTAGAAGAGTTGTTAAAGAAAGGGTACATATGCCCAATTATTTCTCTTGTGTGCCCCAATTCTTTTTGTCAAGAAGAAATATGGGACATTGAGGTTATGTATTGACTTCAAACAAATGAACAAGGTTATAGTCAAGAATAAATATCCTTTGTTGAGGATTGATGATCTTTTTGATCAGTTTAAAGGAGAAAATATATTCTCCAAGATTGAATTGAACTTAGACTATAATCAATTGAGAATCAAAGAAGAGAATACTAGCAAAACAACCTTTAGAACAAGGTATGGACACTGTGAATTTGTGGGGGTGCCTTTTGAGTTAACAAATGCATCAACTACATGTATGTGTCTGATGAATGGGGTGTTCAGATATTTCTTGGACAGGTTTGTCATTGTATTCTTGGATGACATTCTTATCTATTACAAGACAGAGGAAGAGCATGAGTGACATCTGAGGATGGTGCTACAAGTGTTAAGAGAGCACCAATTGTATTCCAAATTGAGTAAATGCACTTTTTATCAAAAGAAGATCCATTATTTGGGTCACGTTGTTTCATAGGATGGCATAGCAGTGGATCTGGAAAAGATTGAAGCGATCAAGATTTGTCCAGCACCAACAAATATTTCAAAGGTTAGATCATTTGTGGGTCTAGTTGGTTACTACAAGAGATTCATTGTGATATTCTCCAAGATTGCACACCTAATAACATCTTTGCAAAAGGAGTAAAATTTGAGTGGAGTGCCAAGTGTTAAGAAAATTCCCATTGTTTAAAGGATTTGCTAACTAGTGCCCCTATTTTAAAGGTTACATATCCAAATGAGGATTTTGTTGTGTGCACAGATGCATGTAAGGAAGGGCTCGATGGAGTCCTTATGCAAAGTGGGCATCTAATTCATTATGAGTCCAAAAAATTGAAGGAGAATGAAATAAATTATGCTACGCGTGACTTAGAGTTGGTAGCCATAGCACACGCCTTAAGGTTGTGGAGGCATTACCTTATGGGAAGAAAATTTGAATTAAGGACAAACCATAGTGGTATGAAATATTTATTTGAACAACCAACACTAAATGCTAGACAAACTAGATGGCTGGAATTTCTTAACGAATATAAATTTGATATCAAGAACATGGAGGGAAAAGAGAACAAGGTGGTTGATGCACTCAATAGAAGGGTGCATAAAATGCATGCTACAACCATTAGTATGTATACGACATATTTAAAAGATAGAATTCTAGAGGGTGTAACAATAGATCAATGCTATGTGCAAGTTAAAGAAAGCTTATAGCAGAATGATATACAACAGAAATGTAAGGATTACAAGCTAGAAGAGGATAGAATCCTCTTATTTTGAAACATATTCTATGTTCCCAATTCTCAGGAATTGGGAAATTTTGTCGTAAAGGAGATGCATAATGTGCCATATGATGGACACCCAAGATATAATAAAACTATTATGTTAGGATATTTAGACACTTAGAATTTAGTTAAGATCTACTTGGTCTAATATATCGTTAGGTAAAAGTGTGTTTCTTAGTGTGTTTCTTTAGTATGAATTAGTATGCATTTGTAGTTAGGAAATCCAACGGTCATTATATGCTCCTAACATAAAGTGATCCGACGGTTCATACTCTCCTCAATCTTAACGACCATTGATTTGTGGCTTAACACCTGATTGGTACATGATATCTATTTAAAGAGCATGGAGGGTCATTTTCTGATGATCAACTGTGAGAAACTCTCTTGTAAAATATCTCTATAATATTTTTCTTTTCATTAATAAACTGCTCCAAGTGGTCGTGTTGGCTGTGGTCATGGATGTTTCCCCATAGGTTTTTTACCACGTGAAAACATCGGTGTGTTGATCTTTGATATGGTTATGTGAGTGGTTATTGAAGGTGTTCGTGCTCTGTTGGAATACCTATGTTGTCGAACATGGTATCAAAGCATGTTTGAAGACCCGCTCCTGTTGTAGATCGAGATCGTGAAGACGAGTTGCCTCATATCCATTTTCTGGAATTTTCGTACATTTATGTACTGAGAGGATTGTTCCATTGCGTTTGGATCACTCGTTTCATTTAGGAACACTTTTTGTTTCACTCGAAAAGGTTTCTATTTTCCCAATATATGACCATTACAGTCAGATCCGAAGGTATAAAGCCTGAATACACATTTTTTTAATTTCTGCAAAGTTTTATTTTGATTTTATTTCGGTTTGTATTTTTTTATTTCCGGGTTGCTACTCTTTTATATATGTGTATGATATTTTCCCCGCACCCTGTGCGATCTTGGAAAATTAGAAATAGATAGGAAAAGGTGCATCTTCTGGGTAAGCTAACCAAGATCTAACCTTTGTTGTCATCGAGAAGCGAAATATTTTTCTTGTGTGAAAAGAGTTTTTTTTAGCATGCTCTCCAAGGTCGTCTTCAACAACAACAACAACAACAATCCTCCTTCTGAACATTAAAATATGTTTTGTTAGACCATTTGGTTTAAACTTGCCTTATTAAGTAAGAGGTCTTGAGTTCAAGTCTCTCTTTTGTTACCTTTTTGAAAAAGTTCATGCTAAAATTGTAAAGTGTACTTCACTTCAAGTATAAAAGTGAATCACTATAAGTACGTTTAATATTTTATTTTAGAGTTATTTATTTTGCATGCATCTTTTCTATTATAAAGTAACTTCATTGTAAAAGTGATCCCCACTTCTCTTTATAAAAGTGGGTCACTTCATAAAGCAACTTACACTATCACGTGGTCAGTTGGTTACCGTTTATGCATTTTTTTAAAAGAGCATAACTCTCACATCGGAAATCCATTTTCAGTGCCGTTTTTTTTTTTTAAACTGCATAATTTTTCGAGCTATTTCCATATAGATCATCAGTTTCAGTTTTTAAGTCCATTTTATCTACATATTTAATATGGATTCTACAAGTAATGTCTTGCTTACCAGCAACAACTACTTCCAATGGAAATCTCATATGGAAGATTTATTAAGAAGCAAAGGTTTGTACCATATTACCTTAGAAAAGGAAAAAACAACCATTGATGATGATAAGAAAGCCAAGTGGGATAATAGGAATGACGAAGCACGAGGACTAATCAGAATTTTCATCTCTCTTGATTTAAGGTACCACCTTCAAGAAATTAATGACCCCGAAGAAGCTTGGGACAAGATTGAATCTGTGTTTGGTAAAATCAATATTATTCGAGAACAACAGTTAAAAAATCAAATATTGACCTTGATTCCAAGTTATTTGTCTTGCCTTGGAGACTATTTATCTAAGTTTAAAACACTCGGAATTTTATGTGAAGAATGTAAGATAAAAATGTAGGAAGAGCGTTGCATCTATCTTATTCTCTCTATGCTAGGTAGTGCATATTCGGTGTTTGTATATACATTTTATGCCATGAGAGAGGCTCTATGGAAATCTTATGAAAAACCCACTCTTGAGTCCTTTTGTGCTTCTTTGATTAGAGAGGAAGATAAGCTTATACAACTTGGAGTGATCAGCACTGCAGGTACCTCTAACAAAGCCTTAGTTTTCCAGCAGAAAGATAAACCCAAGTATCTCAAGGAGCAACATCCTTGTTACAACAACAAGAAATATAAGGGTCCCAAACCCACTCAGATAGATTCAGATCCTAATGGTGACAAAGGAGAAAAATATAAAAATAAGAATACTAACAAACATTTCAACTTTTGTGATAAAGATGGTCATGATGAGTCCAAATGTTTCAAGAAAATGGAAGCTTTAGAAGCATCGATGAAGAAGCACAACATCAGTATCGCTTCTACTTCTTCTTCTTCTTCTCATGGACATGCACTTTCTACTTCTGGTTTCTCCTTCAATACACCTTCTACTTCTACTTCTGATAAGTGGCTTATTGATTCTGGAGCATCTTATCATATGGCTAAGGATAGAGACATATTTTCTACTCTAAATGAATGTAACACCAAGAAAATATTTGTTGGTGATGATAGATCTCTTAGTGTTGAAGTATTTGGAACAGTACAGGTATAAAATGGTCATTTCAATGATGTCTTATGTGTTCCAAGTCTTTATTGTAACCTTCTATCAGTATATCAAATCACTCATTCAGGTGAAGGTAAAACCGTAGAGTTTTCACTTCACCAAGTTGTAATCAAGGATCTAAAAGATCCTAATCATGTTCTTGCAACTGGAATTGTTGATGATATTACCAGGTTGTACAAGTTTGACAACTTTGGGTCATCATCTTTTTCATTATTTTGTGTTGTTCATAGCGATGACTTGAGAAAACTATGGCATGAGCAGTTTGGTCATCTAAACTATCGCTCATTACAGCAATTATGTAATCAATAGATGGTGACTAGTCTTCTTCTTGTTTCATGCAGAGATGGTGTTTGTTCCAGTTGTGTTCTTGGCAAACATCATCGGGACAATTTTGAAAAATGTGACTCTTAGCACGCCTTGGGTCCTTTGCATCTTGTTCATAGTGATTTGTGTGATCCACTTTCTTCTCCTTCTTTTTCTGGGTGTAAGTATTTCTTAACTTTCATTGATGACTTTTCTAGACGTACTTGGGTTTACTTCTTAAAACTTAAGAGTGAAGTTTTTGACAAGTTTTTGGCCTACAAGGCCCTTGTAGAAAAGCAATATGGCCATCAAATTCAAAGGTTAAGAATAGATAATGGAGGTGAATATGTGAACAATAATTTTACAAATTACTGCACTACACAGGGAATCCAAATGAAACACATTGTTCCATATACACCACAACAAAATGGTGTTGTTGAGAGAAAGAACTGCACATTAAAAGAAACGGCTAATTGTATGATCCAATCTAAGGGATTAAGTCTAAAGTATTGGGAGGAAGCCATCAACTGTGCAAATTACATAGTAAATCGCACTTTCACAAAGGCTCTTAAAAATATAACACTGGAAGAATCTTGGACTAAAATTAAACCAGATGTAAGTGACTTCCATGTATTTGGAAATATAGCATGGGCTCACATTCTTGATGAGAAAATGAAAGCATTGCAACCTAAAAGTGTGAAGTGTATATTTGTTGGTTATTCTGAAGATGTCAAAGGTTATAGACTTCTTCAATCACATTGTAATGAAATTATTATTATAAGAGATGTTAAATTTGATGAAAATCTCTTGGCCTGCGAGCCTAATTCGACATTTGTGCCTTCTTTGGCCTATGAGCCTAATTCGGTGGTTGTGCCTTCTTCGGCCTGAGAGCCATATTCAGCGTTTGTGCCTTCTTCTGATCTGGTTTCTTCTTCAGATGATGACAATGAGGATGAAAATCCACCTTTGCCTTCTCACCCTCCTCCATATGAGTCATTTGAACTTGAACCAACACCAGCTTCACTGCTTCCTAGATGGGTTCGTTCAACACGAGAAGCAGTTGGTGATCTTGTCGGTGATCCTTCAGATCAGCATTGGACATGTTCACAGTTCTAGTGATCCTCTTCTCTTTTGGCTCAAGTTTCAGAAACTCATGATCCAGAGACATTTGCAGAAGCTTGAGTTCATCCATATTGGGATACAACAATGAATGAAGAGTATCGTTCTTTAATGGCAAATGATACTTGGGATCTTGTACCTCTTCCAAAAGGAAGAAAAATTATGAGATGTAAATGGGTCTATAGAACTAAGTATGCATCAGATGGAAGTGTTGAAAGACACAAGGCTCATTTAGTTGCCAAAGGATTTTCCCAAGTTGAAGGAATTAACTATCATGAAACCCTTTCCCGTGTAGCCAAAATGAATTCCATCCGCCTTGTTCTTTCCCTTGTTGTCTCACATAAATGGGAGGTCCATTAGATGGATGTTAAATCTGCCTTCTTGCATGGAGATTTGCAAGAAGAAATTTACATGAAACAACCTCCTGGTTATGTCTAGAATGACTCTAGCCTTGTTTTTCGCCTTAAGAAATCTCTTAATGGTCTCAAGCAAGCTCCCCAATCTTGGTATGCCAAAATGGACACCTTTCTTATTGCCACTGGATTCTCTAGGTGCCATTGTGATCCTAATGTCTATACCAAGAAAGTAGGAAGCCATCTCATAATCATTTTCCTTTATGTTGATGACCTTATCCTTACTGGTAGTGACTCAAAACTTTTAAACCATGTGAAAACCAGCCTTAAGAAGAAATTTGAAATGAAAGCCTTAGGATTTTTGCACTATTTCCCTGGCCTCCAAGTTTTGCAAACCAATGAATAAATTTTTCTTTTCCAGTCTAAGTATGCTTGTAAACCAACCCCTTCTCCCTTCCAATCTGGAGTCAAGCTTACTACCACCTGTACTACTCCTGAAGTTGATGCCACCCTGTATCGTCAGTTAGTTGGTAGCCTCTTATACTTGACTCATACCCATCCTGATCTTTCCTTTGTTGTTGGTATTGTTGCCTGGTATATGCAAACACCCCATGAAAGTCATTGGAAAGCAGCTAAAAGGATACTTCACTATGTTCGTGGTACAGTTCAGTTCGAGATACATTACAGTTCAAGGGGGAATCCTTTATTGGTTGGTTTCACTAATTCATATTGGACCGATGACCCTGATGATCGGAAGTCTACTACAGGTTATGTTTTCAGCCTTGGTTCAGGACCTGTCACTTGGGCATGTAAGAAACAATAGGCTATTGCACTTTCTTCAGCAGAAGCAGAGTACCGAGCAACAGTAAATGAAAGTCAGGAATCCTTGTGGCTTCGACAAATCCTTTCAAATTTTGGATTCCAACACTAGCATCTGACCAACCTTTGGTGTGACAATCAAAGTGCCATCAAGCTTGCCAAAAACCCAGTTCAACATCAATGTAGAAAACACATTGAGATACACATGCACTTCATCAAAAAGATAATTCATGATCAAGTTATTGAAGTTCTCTTTTTCCCTACAGAAGATCAAGTTGCGGACATTTTCACAATGTCTCTTACAGAAGCGAAGTTTTCCAAACTTTGATCTATGCTAGGAGTTCAGGAAGTTGTCATTAAGGGGGGATAGGCTCTAATGCCTCCTTCCTTCTCCTATTGTGTCACTATTATAAATCCTTTAATCCTATCCCAAGTTGTTCTTAAGGGGGGATGTTAGAATATTTAAACACTTAGGAGTTAGTTAAGATCTACTTGGTCTAATATGTCGTTAGGTAAAAGTGTGTTTCTTAGTGTGTTTCTTTAGTATGAATTAGTATGCATTTGTAGTTAGGAAATCCGACGGTCACGATATGTTCTCGACATAGATTGATATGACGGTTCATACTCTCCTTGATCTTAACGGCCATTGATTTGTGTCTTAACACCCGATTGGTCCATGATCTCTATTTAAAGAGAATAGAGGGTCATTTGTCGATGATCGATTATGAGAAACTCTCTTGTAAAATATCTTTGTAATATTTTTCTTTGCATTAATAAACTGCTCCAAGTGGTCACGTTGGTTGGGGCTGTGGATGTTTCCCCGTAGGGGTTTTACCATGTGAAAACATCGGTGTGTTGATCTTTGATCTGGTTATGTGAGTGGTTACTGAAGGTGTTCGTCCTCTGTTGGAATACCTGTGTTTTCAAACATATTATAGTTGTAAGAGGCCAATATTTTTGGCCTGGTATGAAGAAATATGTCACTGATCATTTGGCTAAATGCATGGAATTTCATAAGGTAAAGGTTGATCACAAACATGTAGCAAGATTGTTGTAGCCATTTCCCATTCATGAATGGAAATGGGAAGTTATTACTATTAATTTCATTACCAAATTGCCTAGGACAGCTAGGCAATATGATTCCATCATGGTAGTGGTGGACAAGCTTACAAAGGCTGGACATTTCATTTTAATAAAAGTAACTCATAAGGCAACCAATATTGTAGAAATTTGCATAAGAGAAATTACTAGGATACATGGTGTGACTAAGGAAATAGTGTCGGATCGAGATCCCAAGTTCACTATGGATTTGGGACAAATTTGAATTTCAATACATCATATCACCTAGAGTCAAATGGACAGATAGAGAGAATTAATCAAATAATTGAGGATATGTTGAGAATGTATGTAATGGACAAGCCTTCTAGCTGGGAAGACTATATCCATTTAGTTGAGTTTGCCTACAATAATGGGTATCAAGAATCATTGAAGATGAGCTTGTTTTAAGCATTATATGGTATAAAATGCAACACAGTAGTAATTTGGGAGAACCTTGCAGACAAAGTCGTGATTGGGTTGGAATTGTTAAAGGAAATGGAAGAACAGATGATAAAGATGAGGTAGAACTTGAAAGTTTCCCAATATAGGAAAAATAGTTGTGTCGATAAAATAAGAACACGTAGAGAATTCAAAGTGGGAGAGCATGTGTTTTTAATAGTTAAATCCAAGAGAATCTCGTTGAAACTGGGAAGTTTCCCAAAGTTGGCAGTGAGATATTGTGGGCCTTTTGAGGTCTTAGAAAAGATAGGACCAGTTGCATACATGGTAGCATTACCTGCATCCATGAAAATTCATAATCTGTTCCATTTGTCTTTATTAAAAAAGTATGTACCAGATCCCAATCATGTGATCGATTGGAATGTGATCCAAATGGAACATGAAGGGGATTTCCAGGTGGAACCAGTGCGCATCCTGGACTGGAAATTCAAAGTGCTCAAGAAAAAATCCATCATCTTGGTAAAGTTTCAATGGACATGTTACAGTCCTGAAGATGCTACATGGGAGCACAAGGAAGCCATGCGAGAAGCATACCCACAATTTTTTGAAATTTTTGAAGAAAATTGAATGTACATTTGTACATAAGTGAATGAAGACTCCATTTTGGAAGATGAAGTTCTTGGAGCCACAACTTTGAGATTTTTTGTCCAACTAATGTATGGGTTGAGGGGAAAGGGGAGTTATTGGTTGGAATTGTTGCATGAGTCATTAAGTTGCAGAATTATCAAGTATTTTGATGTAATGTTTTTATATATGTCAATGTGTAAACTATATGGTTATGTGCACTAAGGAAAATGTAGTTTGTAGGGAGAGGGGAATGTAGCATTCCCATTTTCAAACCATAAACTAGCGATGTATAATGTATATGTAGTACATGACCGAGATCCAAGTGATGTATATTGTAAATGTAGTATGTGGTCGAAATCCAAAACTATGTAATATGTAAATGTTGTAAATTGAATATAATGCATGAAATGTACCACCGGTTGTAGATGGATACAAGTGGAGATTTGGGGCATAAGTATCCACAAGAGAGAGAAGGGGTCCAAGGGGGAGATTTTACCCATGTCTATTAAACCAAAACCCATTTCTTATTTCTTTCAAAATTATCCTTACCATGAACCCTCCATTAGTTGTTGAGTGTTCTAGAGCCCAAACATTGAATTCATGTAAGAGGGTGGGTGTGAGAGTCACATCCCATAGTTATTGATAGCATGGGGTATGAGTACAATTAGTTTGGGGAAGAGTGCAAGTCAAGCAAGAAATACAAAGGAAGGAAATATGTATGGGTAGGAGACCAAAATTATGCATTCACGTTTTTTGGAGAGAGAGTTGCTTTTACATGGATTTTTCTAGCCAACAATGGAGTTCTGAGTGCTTAACCTTTAAGGTAGTTGTTGTGGGAATATTTGGAAGTTGTTTTGGAGCTAAAATTTCATGGAGAAAGAGGTTGTGGGCCTCTGAGTGAATTTATGATTGAAATTTGTCAAAGGAGACATGTGTTTAACTACTGAGTGAATTTGTGTTGCGACTATAGAATTCCTGAGGTCCCAACAAGTAGAATTCATGTCCAACCTATGTCAGAAGCCTTGGAGGGGAGTGGAAATGCCTGAGGGACTTGATCAGTGAAGGGGGATTCCATCCCTTGGGTTGTGCAGGTTGAGGGGAGGAGAGCTGGTGGACTGGAATTAACCATGAGTTGATTGTTGAGAAGGGAACATTAGCCAGCCTTAGGGACCACCGTCTCTTGTGGATTCATAGCCCCAACTCAGGGGTGTCTTATTGTTGAGAATTGGAACAACAAGGCTATGTTTGGGAGGAACATCTATCCTCTATAGTGGGTTGCACATTTTATAAGATAATGTTTGTATTTGTTGTGCTTATGCATGTATAATGCTAATATATTTGTTGTGCAATTTACTCTGAGTTATATTTGGTTATTATTTCTTGTTGAGAGTAGAATGATGAATTTAAATACCTGATTATGTGGTTGAATGTTTATATACGTTATTTATTTGTTTCTATGCATAGTTAAGCAATTGTATTTACGGTTTTAAGCAACATAGATAGTTGTATGTGTATGAATGTCATGTTGTGGGTTATTTCTGCATTTAGAGTGAGTATCATACATTTTTATTGGTTCGTTTTAGCAGTGACGTGACCCAGTTGGGAATCGGGCATGTTACAGAGTGGTATTAGAGATTTTGGTTCAACATTGGACCCATATGGGCCAAGAACCAATGTGAATTTGGGTAAATTTGTTGTTGCAAACTTTGGCCTATGCGAATTTGGGGGCAATCGAGAGAAAATCAGAGTGAAATCCCCAAGTTCATGGTCAAGATTCATGTTTAAATGAATCATAATTGTTTAAGAGGTTCCATGGAGCCAATTTGTAAAGTTGTAGAGTTAAATTCGGCTTGAAAGGGTCGAAATTCGAGTTTTAATGGTCATTGTAGAGTTAAATTCGACCTGGAAGGGTCGAAATTTGAGTTTTAATGGTCGTTGTAGCATTGGGCAGAGTTCAGTGAATCAAAAACCGAGATCATGTTTGATCTCAAGATCAAAAACCTAGATTAGTTGTGGTAAATTTAAAAATTTATAAGGATTTATCCATTTGAAAGGTTGAGTAGATCAATGGTTGAGATTCAATTTTCGTGATTGGGAAAATGAGTTGATCGACGGTCCATATTCATCATAGAATTTGGCTGAAATTTCTAAGTGTTGAAGTTCACCAACAGAATATGTCGATGTCCGATGGTTGAATTGGAAATTTTGGCAAAGAGTTGGATTAGGCCAAAATAAGCCTCCGATCATCGACGGTCGATTATCGGGGATTGGCATATTTTGGCAAAAATTTTGCACATCCAAAATAAATCTCTAACGGTCTGTGGTTGATGATCAGGCGTAAAAAAAGATGGGAGAACATTGATAGATCGACAATCGAGATCATTTTGAATAGGCAAATTGATAACAGAGATAATTTTGAATAGGTAGATCGACAGTCTGAATTCATCGGGAATTTGGTTGAAAAATTCGAAGTGTCAAATTTCTCCAAAAAAAAATAATCTATGGCCGATGATCAGGGATCGAAAAAATTTAGTGAGAGTTTTCATTTGATCGAGAGAAATATACCATCATTGATGGTTGATAATCGAGCATCGATATATTTAGCAGAGTGTTTTAAAGTATTCCAAGAGAAGTGGTCGATAGTTGATGAAGGAAAAGAGGGTGATGATGTCATCATCCACGTGTCATGCACATTAACATTCATGTGTCATTCCACTTTAGCCAAGTTGATACCTCAGGATGGTGTGTCATGCCATTTCAACATCTATGTGTCATGCCACATCAGAATAGTTTCCACGTCGGGATAGTTTCCAGGTCAGACAAGAGTTGGTCGACAGTCGTTTGTTAGGGTTCGAAGAAATTGAAACTAAGTTGGTTGACAAAGTATTTTGTCAATGGTCGATCATTGATGGTGATGGATTGGAAATATTCGTGAGAAACATTTTTTTATGAAGAGAAATGGTCGATGGTCGTTGACCGAGGATCAGGCATTGGGAAGATCGGTGGGAAAGTTTGGTTTGCAAAAAAAGAATAGTCGGTCATTGATCATCGATGGATGGCGGATCTGTTCAACGATTTGTATTTCTTCCAATTTTGATATCAATGGTGCAGATTAAAGGGCGGTTATAACAATAACACAATCAAATTTATAATCATTTTTCAAGTTTTTGAAGTTCATGAAATTGAGGGGTGATTTTGAGGCCCTATACGATGTTTATACCCAATCAAAACCCACGAGAACAAAGTGTACCAAGGTACACAATGTCTCTAGAGCTTAAATAAAAGAACTCGAAGATAGTTATCCAACGAGCTATACCGAGTGTGAAACGAAGCTCATATGATAAAGTAGAGGACACTAGAGGAGCCATATAATGTCAATGGTTAACTCTACGAACCCTATAACACTTAACCCAATAATTATGATTGACCACGGTTGCACATAGTTTTCTATGACACTAGTAATTCATTAAACCCTAATCCGGTAATGATGGGTGATTATGGTTAACCTTGTTTGACCATGATTGCATATAGTTTTCCATTCTTGATGCTCTCACAGTAACTCACAAAAATGTTAGACCATAATAGAACTTGATTTTCTATAGGTGTCCATGGTTAAATGTAGCCTTATTATGTCAATGGTCAATGTTACTAAACCACTAATCCATCGACCTTGAAACTAGAAATGGTAGTTGACTATGGATGACCATGGTTGACCATAATTTTCCATGGTTAGATATTGTCCTAATATGTCAATGGTTAATGATATTAACATGTGATCTCCTAACCCAGTAATGATGGTTGACTATGGTCAACCTTTGTTGATCATGTTTTCATATATTTTTCCATAGTTGATGTTATCCCTATAACTAAACACCAACTCTTGACATAATGGCCACCTAAACAATGCTTTACCATGGTTGGCTATAGGTTTTGATGGTATATTGTAGCCATGGCATGTCAATGGTTAATGTTACCAGCCCAATAACCCCCTAAACCTTAAACTAGATAATGAGTGTGGACTATGGTTGACAATGGTTTCCCTTGGTTGACTGTGGTTGCATATATTTTTTCATGGTTGATTCTACCCTACTAACTGGTCACTAACCCTTGACATAATCATGACTAACAAATATGGTTGACTATAGGTGTGAATGGTTTAATTTAACCCTATTATGTTAATGGTTGATTCTAATGACCCATTAACCCCCAACCCCTAACCCAATAATGAAGGTTAAATATAGTTGAGCATGCTTCACCTTGATCGATATTGGTTTTAATAGTTTCTTGCAATTTCCCATGGTTTCCCCTACCCCTCTAACTAACAACTAACCCTTGACATAATGTCCATTAGCAAATATGGTTAACCATGGTTGAATTTTCATGTCCATGATTTAATGGAGCCCTAATATGTAAATGGGTCACACTACTGACCACTAAACCCTAAGACAACAATCATGGTTGATGATTCTTAACCTTAGTTGACCATAGTTTATGCTACTACATTAATCGACCACCAACCCTTAACAATTATGGACGACCATAGTTGACTCTAGATTTTCATGGTTGAGTGTAGCCCTATTATGTCAAGGGTGCTTGACTCTACTAATCCCCTAACCCCTTAGCCCCTATCTTAGTAATGATGGTTGAACATGGTTGACCATGGTTTCATAGATTTGTCCTTGGTTGATGTTACCCCACTGACTAACCATTAACCCCCGACATAATGTCCATTAATAATTATGATTGATTTTGGTTTACCAGATTTAAATATAGGTGTCCATGGTCGATTGTAGCCTTAATATGTCAGTGATTAATGCTACTAACCCAATAAATACTAATTTGACAATGATGATTGACTATGGTTAACATTGGTTGACCATGGTTGCATATGTTAAAAACCCAAATACCAGATATGATTTATATTCCTAGTTGTTCTTTACAGCCAGAAATGTAATTAACCCTGTAATTAATTTTTGAAACTGTTGAACAGGAATACACTAGTATTTTAACATAAATATGCAAGAGAACAACAAGTAAAAATCAGGCATACACAACATAAAAATAGTCACACATTACATAGTTGTTTACCATGGAAACCCAACTTTGGAAAACCAACATTCAGTGTTTTTATTATTATTTTGGCCCTTAGAGAAATAAAAAAAATTATAGTTATTTGGAACTTGTAACTCGGTCCCTCTGGAAAATTCACCCACAGAAAATCGGCCCACTGAAATCCATTGCTCAACCTCCCTCTCATTTGTACGGTTGTGTTGAATCTGTACGGCTCGGCCCTCTCGACAATATCTTTCCTTTTCTGGGATCTCCTTGCTACAACACTTTTCCTTTTCTTCAACCCTGAGTATCTCACTCTCCCTTGAGAAAATCACTCTCTCATGAATGTGTGTCTTTCTCCTCTCCTTAGGATTTATTTTATAACATTTCATTGACCAAAACCCTAACCCTTAATCTTCCAAAGTGATGGAGGGATAGGATTAAATCCTAAGCCTCACTTAATATCAATGCTCAATATTAAATCTTAGTAACTTAAATAATTTAAGTCACTTAACCTTAGAAAACCTTAGTCAATGGACAACATTAATTAATTGGATTGATTAATGTGATTTTCCTAAGTCAAACTTAGAAAAGAAAAATAAAAGTCACTTACTTAATAAATTAAACAAGTACCTAGAGAGGCTTTGGACACCTTCTGCATGCTTCACACCTAGCCTATGCAGAAGCACATGTCTAAGCTATAATCATCAACACTCCCTCCTAGAAAGGAAGGTATTTTGCACCACTCGCAACTTATCTTTGAAGAAAACAAACTTCCCCTTCATAAAATGCTTGGTGAGAATATATGCAACCTGCTCATCTATGGATATATATTGAATATTCATTGATCCCCTTTGGACTCTGTCTTGGATGAAGTGATATACGATCTCTATGTGTTTGGACATGTCATGAAACATTGGATTATCTGATAGTTTTATGCAACTCCAATTATCACAATGGATCATTTCCGACTCCAACTCATGCCTAAATAAACCTGTGAGCATCTTGCAAATCCATATGGCTTCATAACTCACCAGAATGTTTTCCATGTACATGTCCTCCACTGAACTAAGTGCCATTGACATTTTCTTATTTCCAAACCATGAAATAATTGTTGATCCCAAGATGAAGCAACACCCTGAGGTGATTTTCTTGTTCACTGCAATCTAAGCCCAGTCTAAGACTGTATAACCCTGTAAATACACTCCACCACTCCTGACATATCTCATCCCATACTCCATTGTACTTTCTAAGTACCTGAGCACATGCGTCATTGTAATCCAAAGCACCCTCCTTGTCTCTACCATAATCTAGCTCACAGTATTCAAATCAAATCATATGTTTGGCCTAGTGTTGACAAAATACATCAAGGAACCAATCAATTTCCTATACAATGTAGGATCAACCAATTCTGACTTAGAAGCATTCAACTTCTTTAGATTGGTTATAACGGTTGTAGACATAGGCTTGTAATCCACCATCCCAAATCTCTTTAGGATATCAACTGCATATTTTCCCTATCCCAAGAAAACCTCACCTATCTGCTACCACACCTTCAATCCCAAAAATTAGTACATCATGACAATGTTCTTCTTCTTGAAATCCGAAGCTAAATCTCGTTTTCACATCTCAATGATATTCTCTCACCCTATAAGGAATAATTCATATACATAAAGTACCAAGATGAGTGGATCATCACCAACAAGTGTGTAATATAAGTTGGGATCTGCATCACTCTTGTTGAAGCCCATGCCTAGCATATACCCATCAATAATTGAGTACCATTCCCTCAGTGTCTTCTTAAGTCAATATAATTCCTCTTCAATATGCATACATGAGAATATCTCCCATGCTCCTCAAATCCTTGAGGTTTCTCAATGTACATCTCTTCCTCGATTACTCCGTTGAGGAAGGTTTTCTTCACATCCATATAATGTATCCTCCATCCCATATCTAAAGAAATAGATATAAAATCCTTAATAGAAGTATACCTGGTGACTGGAGAAAATTTATCCTCATATTCCACTCCCTCCTTTAGGGAGAACCCTCTCACCACAAAGCTCGTCTTATATTTTTCAATGTTTTCATTCACAGTATGCTTGATCTTAAAGATCCATCTCAAGCTCAACATTGATTTCCCCTCTAGCCCTAGAACAATTTCCCACACATCATTATTCATGATGGAAGCATACTCCTCCATCATTGCATCCCTCCAAACCTAGTGACCTGCTACCTCCTCAAAATTGGTAGGATCATAATCGATGATGTCACTCATGAGCACCACGTAACTAGGAAATTGTCTCAGTGGTATGCTCTCCCTGAAAGTACTCTTAGGAGCCTCCACATTCTCATGATCATCTCTTGGTGTCTACTTAAGCCATTCCAGCCTCCTCTTGAAAAAATTAGAAGGAATATCCAACTCCTCATGATCTGAAGACAAAGTTCATGTTGATGGTGTTGGTGTCTCCTTAATCTTTGGAGACTCTCGCTCCTTATCCTCTACTGCTACTGGAAGAGATCCATGTGATTTCCTAAAGGATATGATCTCCTCAAATATGACATCCATGCTCACCATAGCCTTTCCCTATGATGGAATGTACACCTGATACACCTTTGAAGTCTCATTATATCCCAAAAAAATACCCTTCTACGTTGACAGCTCCAACTTCATCATCTTCTCTGATGGTACATGAATATATACTAGGCATCCGAAGATCTGAAAATTCCCAACCTTGTGTTTCACTCCTATGAACACCTCCTCGAGAGTCTTTTCCTCCAAGACCTCATGAAGACTCATGTTCTGAATATAGACTTATTTATTGCATGCCTCTGCCTAAAGCAACATGGGAAGATCCTAATCATGGATAATTTCCTTGGAAGCTTCAACTATGGCCTTATTTTTCCTCTTTTCCACCCCATTATATTGTGGGTTGTATGGCACTATCATCTCCTTAATTCTTGCTTCCTTGCATAAATTCTTGAATTTGTTGGAGGTATACTCACCCCCATTGTTTGACCTTAGAAATATGACCTTCCTCCCCTTTTGTTTCTCCATGAGAGCCTTAAACTCTCGAAACCGACTAAGTACCTCATCCGTGGTCTTCATGAAGTAGATCCATGTTCTCTTGGAGAAATCATCAATGAAGGTTGCATAGTAGTTGTAACCATTCAAATATGTCATAGACATAGAATCACATATGTCTAAATGCACCATATCCAACATCCCCTTGGACCTGCTATCACTGCTAGGAAAGGTCGTCTTGGCATACTTTCCAACTTCACATCCCTTGCACATACCATGTTTCTCTACACTGAACTCTGGAAGACCAATGACAATCTCCCTCAATATCAGAAAATCCTTGTGGTGCAAGTGACCCATCCTCCAGTGTCATAACTCACACAATTTTTCACTGTCATGAACTAGTGTTCAGTCATTTCACACTTGTGTGCATCCTTCTTATCGTTGGGGAATTTAGACCCAAGGTTCATTCAGAGTTGACCAACAAAAACCCAAAAGCATAGATATATCAATCTTCAACTAATTCCAAAGAAGGTCTCATCCAAGATGCAATGAGGATCACAGAGACCGTTTGGTCTTATGTCAGGGATGAAGGAATAAACACACACAGATCCATCTGGGTTGATATCCATTCCTTCCCTAATTGAAATCTTACTATTATCATCATGCAAAAAAAATACACACACATATGAAAATACCACATGAGTGACACGTGATAGATCAAAATTCCTTCAACTTTATTATTCTTTCCATTCCATTAAACATAAGCATATATTAAGCAAAAAATACTTGACAAAAACAGAGTCTCATGTCCTATTTAGATAATTCCCTGGAGTTACACTATATTGTGCAATGTGCATCCTTTCAAGACCTGGACATGTGACAAACTCAGACTTATAGTCAGAAGCATTACAACGTGTTGAGCACTCAACACACCCTAGAAAGCCTATGTCATATTTTCACTTTTTGGGTACCACTTGATCTTTGCATTTTCTAATTCGACTTCATTTTGAGAAATGTTTGGCTTTGCTTATTTTCTTGAATCTCATTATCTTTTCAGGCCTGTTTGAACTTATGAAACCCCATGAATTAAAAATCCTTAACACCTGAATAAAAAATCAAAATCCAAGACACTTCACCTGACACACTCAGTTTCGGCATCGAAATGAATTCAAAATGGAAAAGAACCACTCGAGAAACCTTATTCGCTGAGCGTCGATCTTCATCGGTATCGAAAAAAGGAAGTTTTGTTTTACGACAAGTATTGCATAAAGATATCGTCAATAGCCAATCCCCTTCAACATCGCTAAAAGACGAAGGGAATATTCGTTAACCAATAAATAAAAGAGATCGTCGATAATCGATGCCCGATGCACATATCAGAACCAGGGGAAGCCTAAAAATATTACCACAAATATTCTAATCGCGCTAAAAGATACTCTCGATCACCGATCACCGATCCCCGATGCATTTTTGACATCGAGACTTTTGCGAAGAATTTTATCATCGATCGCCGACCCTGGATACTTTTCAGTATAGACAAGACAAGGTTTGTTTTAGAATGAATAACTTAAAAAAACACTCAACTTTGATTAATACATATGAATTAGGTCATCGGTATTCAACGCCACGTGTCTTTTCCAGATTGGAGAACCGTACGATCTAGTTTTACCCCGAGTCATTCTTGGTTCCCTAGGTCCAAGTCACACCTCCGAGTCAATTTTACCATGACAGCATTGTACGATGAGATTGATTGACATCGGATCTTTTGTGAGAGACATCAACGAAAAATTTCAAAGAACATCCATGATTCCCGATCCACCCACTAAGAAAGAGACACGATGGGATGTTTTAGTGTTGGATACGATTAGATTTTGAGAATTTAAGGATCTAATGAATACCAAATATGGAATTAGTTGCTACCTTGTGCACAAATCAAAACAGCTGTTTAAAATCACTGATAGACCACATCACCCCTGTGCCTCCATCGTCAACCCACGATGAATTTAAGTTGCAGAGATTCGACGACAGATTTGTTTAAATTGCACTCATCACCCGAATTGAATGGCTGATGCGAAATGGTAAGTTCTTCATAGGTTTAAAATCTCTTGATTTATGGTAAGTGGAATCATTCAGCGTGCAAGGAAATTCAAAGCATCTAGAGAAGAGAGATGAACAATTTGAAAGCTACAAAGATCCTGTGAGTAACAAATAACTAGGTTTAGCAAGATTTACAGGTATGTATCCAAGTCTATGGATTTGACGTGTTTACACTTCATATATTTTTTATCTGGTTTTGTTCTTCACGCAGTCTCTGAAGGTTTAGTTTGATTGCAGTAACAATGCCTCCAAGAAATCCAACCACTAGACGATCGTCGAGGGTGCCAAAGATGAAAGAACCAGAGTTGGGTGAAGGCTCCTCTCTAGGGGTCGCGAAGAAATTGGAATACACTCCAACACCAGAGCCTGTCATCAAAACAACAAAGAAGAAGGTTTTTTAATAAGCCTCCAGCCTTTGGAGATACAAAGGCAAGCACAGGGTCCAAGGCAACACTCCCACATTGGGGAGGACTCTTTAAGAAGATCAGTCGGGAAGAATACCTGAAATATATCCCACACAATGATCCAGATGTGAGGGTGCTTGAGGATGAGGTGTTTCTGAATATCTGATGGCCATACCTGCACATGGTAGCAACCAGAACCCCCATCTTTCCTTGTATAGAAATTTTGAAGTGGCTCATTGACCACACAGACACACAAAAGTGTTTAATCAACGACGAAAATGGTGGGTGTGTCGGGGTCTTCCTTTCGGTGGAGGTCCAGAAATATTACAAGCTCTGAGACCCTAAGGAATGATTGAATATAGATTTTGTCATGAAGATATACGAGCTCCATGACAGTAGCTGGGTGATGGCCTCATGGTTGAGGGGAAGATAAAAAATACACCAACCAGAGCATCGGCTGGTACCAAAAGGCCAACTTAAGGGAGCCATACATCTACTTGATGGCTCTCATCTGTCGATTATATGGGGAGAATGATTTCTCCAGATTTTCAGAGGCGTGGATGCCCTTAGCTTACACAGTGGTGATTTCGGGGAGAAGCTTCAACTGGGGAGCCATCATTTCTAAGAAACTGAGCATCTGCATACAATAGGATGAGACGCCAAAAGAAGGAGATACATCAGCCTTCTACATGGCTTCAAATTTACTTGATGTCATGTGCGTCAAAAACATTTTTCGTCAGCATGAACTTGAGATGGAACATCGTAGAGCTCCCGCTCCATGTATATTTCAGCATCCTATGGGAGAAGAGGTACAATAAATCTTACTCCCTCGTCTGCAATGAATTCATCGCACGTATTTATTTCATTCCTTTTAAGAAATAATGCCCGAGACTATTGGCTGCGGCCAAAAATATGATATCAAAAGTAGGCCATCGGTATTTGGATGAGTGTGATACCTACTTCAGGGTGTTCATGGCTACCGAAGCACCACACCTCCTACCATCGCATGTCCTTGAATGGCTTGTAGTAGGGGAGATATGCTACCAGACCATCCTGCAAGGCTACAATGCCACTCTAGTCAAGGACAAGAAGTGACCGTTCATACCTTATGGTTTCCATGTAGGCTTCTACATGGTGAAAGACATCGCTCAAGACAAAGAAGAAATGATGAGCCAATTAGAGTTCAGATTCCAGACGGGTCGATTTCGTAAGAAAAATCCAAAGGGTCTAGTCTTGAAACATGCTTCGCAAATGTCATCATGTTGGCCATACGCCCACAAAAAAATTGAAGATGAATTCTTCATGGAAAATGCCAAATACTGGGATGAGGTGGTGGCAAGGATGGTCGACCCCAAAATGACCAGGTTCAAAGCCATGAGCCTGGATGAGAAAATGACAACCATAGATCAATTGAATCAAGAGTCCCTCAGAGCCAAGGAAGAAATGATAGCAGCAAAAGCAACAGAGGTTCCCCTGGTAGCTCTGGTGCAGGATAGAGGTTTCCCTACGACGCAGGATGCACAGGAAAACATTTTTCTCATGATAGAAGAGGCACAACAAATAATTGATCAGCTTCAAGATAACCCGAACCTCACAAGAATGAAGGGGTCCCCTGCTAACAACCCAGATGAAAGTCAGACAGGCCTAAGCGGGCCTGAACTAATAGGCATTGATGAAATCGTCGGGTTAGACAACCCTGAAATCACAATGCCACAGGTCGGATCACCGGGGGCTATTTCAGCTCAGTCGGAGACAGTTGAAACATCAGGGAGAGAAAGTGCACCAAACCCCCTTAGTGAATTGATAAACATATATGATGATGAAGAGAGCCCGAAGTATCCCTGGTGGCCCCTGTACATATCATAGAGGAAAAGGATCCAGAGAAGGAATCTTCCCCAACTCTCGACGCTCAAATTTACCTTCCACAAAGTGAACAAGAGGTCGAAAGTGTCTTAGACACTAGGATGCCTGATGCACTGGAGACCCAAGCGGATAGTCCGAAGGATGATCCAAGGTCAGGCGAACAAAAGGAAGAATCTCAACAGCTAGAAATTGACGTCTGAATGGATGATAACCAAGTAAGTATCAAGCCTACTCCAGATGCCTTAATTTCAATCGATGCTCAACTTCCCGATGAGCAACAAACAGAAGCCATAATTTTAGAACACAGGGAGGAAGTTCAAGAACCCAGTCTTAAACAAATATATACCATCGGGAGCCTGGGAAATATGCTCACCTAGGGAGATCATCAAATCCCCGAACCCATTGATGAAGTTGTTGACATACATGCCATCTCTTACGACCGGAAAAGAAAACCTATCATTCATAGAACCACCAAGAAGAGGAGGATCACTCTAGATCGCTCCATCCTCGTCACCACAAAGGAAAATTGGATAAATACAGAGCATGCCAAAACATCTGAAATTATAAGCATAGGGATGGAAATCACATATGCCACCCTGGATAGAGAAAAAAAGGATGAATAGGAGTTGGATGTTGCTCTAAAATAATTGGAACATTTGTTCCACTCGACGAAGTATTACCAGGACACCACAGAGGTCACAGTGTTCCTAAGGAGTGAATTAAGGGAGGCCTACAACAAATTTACAAATGAACGGCACCTATTCACTGCAAGGATGGTTGAGCTTCAAGAAGACGCCCTCATGGCACTAGCGACGTGCAAGGACATGGAGAGGTGGTACGAGAAAGCACACCAAGCCGTGGAAAGGATCGACTATATCAGCGGGGTGCAACAAGGCCGAGACACCGAAGAGCACGGCATCTGAGTACTAAATGAAAGCAGCATTGACTGCATAAGGAAATTGGTCGAATATTGGGTAAAAATGGCTCAGGAACCTCATCGAGAAATCCAAGAGAAATGGGTCGAGTGCGAAAAAATCTAGACCAAGATCAACCGAGCAATGAGAGACATTGGCCTCCCTAAATTTGGCACACCCGATGAATTTGTCCAATTGTGCAATATAGTCAAATCACATGCCGAACAAGACTCATCATGGGCTAAGAAAATAGAAAAGGTGGTCGACATGGTGCCAGGGCAGGTGCAATAGTTCATGGAACACTCGATCAAAGCTCAAGTCATGTTGCAGTAGTTAAGTGCCAGAATAGTCAAGTATCGGGCACAGACAATAGATATACGAGAGATCCTTTCGGCCCCAATGGAACAACATAAATTCTCGTATGATAACACATGCAAGGATCTCTTCATCAAGTGGTTAGAGTGTGAGAAGAGTCATCCACTCAAGTGAGATCATTTTATGACTTTTTGAAGAATGATAGAAGAAAGCGCCATGTGGCAAATTTTGTTTTACTTAGCTGCACCTTAATAGTTATTTTTAGTTAACAGTATGTTATAAATAGGAGGATCAACATGTTAGCAAAAGGTCAATGGTTGTTGCAAAGACCCTCATTTTTTGATTTTGTAAAGAACTATTTCGGAGCTTCCTTAATTGAGAAGTCATGTTTAGGACCAGAGACAAGTTTATGTTTTTTTCATCAAAAGTGTGTTTGATTGGATGTGGAGACGAATTATTTTGTATTTCATCCCATGAATGGATGTTGCAACGAGTAAGAGCTTCTAAATTTGTTGATAAGTTATTTGATTATATGTTTTACAGTTCTTGTCTTTAATGATGAAAATTAAATCATTGTTTTATTATGTGATTGATGATTAGAGTTAAGAGAATTATTTTTCTTGCCATCGTTTATTGCATATGTGTTTTCTTCTGATAATCGCACCTCAGTCAATAATTGGAACACTAGCAGGTTAATGTATTATTACTAGGCTTGTGGTAGAGAATTGTTGTCTGCATGCCAGAGTGAAAGGGTTATCCCAAGCTCAGCCTTCTCCAATAGTTAATATTTTCCCACTTTGTTACCTAGTTGGTTTATACCGAATTTTATCTTGTATCGGTCCCACCTATAAGAGAAAATACAAAAAATAGAACGTTTGAACTAAAGGAGAAGCCTTCACCAGAAAATCTAAATCCCATCGATTAATTGGTTAGATCGCAAGATCTGGAGAACCATTCCACCATTAAATGTTGTAGAGTTCAATTGGGCCTCAGTGGCAGGTTTGGTTCCTATTGTTGAGTTTAAGGGATTTTGAACCCCTCAACAGAAATGGAGCTAGAAGGAGGGCTTGAAGAATGAATGGATGGAAATATTTTTTACATAGTATTTCACACAACCTGTAGATTCAAAATAGCCCACATGCATGGCTAGTCATTCCCAAGACAGCCCACACACACTGAGTACTCTTGAAATGAGTAACTCACCCCAGCACGAGGAATAATATTTGTTCCCTAATATAACTTATGCTCTTCCTCACGAGGAATTGAACCAATTCAGAAGAATCACAAGAGCTTATGCCTGACAGATCGGTGCACTACCTTTACATTGTTACTTCCTCGAAGAAAACAAATAAGAATACCAACATTCGAGTCCCCCAACCAGGTTTTCGTGCACACAATAGAAGACCTAATAGATTTTTCCCTCACTAAAATTGAACATCCTCTTAATCTAATCCTCGAAACACTAGTCAGTAACTACTCCGAGCTCGATGACTTTTCTAAAGAGGAAGGGTTTAACTCAGAACAATCTGAAGACATGGAAGATAACAATGACCATGATGAAGAAAGGGGAAACCCACCTCAGAATAACCAACCTTGGTTGGTTAGAGATGCTTTGGTCATCTCTGGATGACTACATAACCTTCCCTGACACCCAGAGAAGTCACTCCCTAAATTTGACCCTAAAACCTCAGGATTTTCTGAAGACCATATCAACAAATTCATACTAGTTATCTGACTGATGAATTTCCAACATGAAGACATAGTTTTCAGGCTATTCCCCTACACTTTCGAGAATTCATCCTCCATGTGGTATTTTAACTTACCTGTAGGATCCATAACTAGTTGGATGAAGTTTCGAAAGGATTTTCTAGATAAATTTGCAGAAGAAACTACTACAGGAGATTTGATGGTTGAGTTGTTCTCCACCACCATGATTTCAAAGGAAATGGTTAAAGACTTCAATCAAATATTCACCACCATCTTAAACAAATTCTAACATGAAGCTAAACCTACTCAGGAGTTGCAAATCGAAGTATACACTAATGCTCTCCCAGCTTCTATTTCCATGTTTGTGAAAAGGGTTGCCAAACCAACCTTAGCTTAGAATTTTGAAGATTCCAAAGTGATAGAGTTCCAAATGAAGGGATGTAAAGAATTCTAGGTCTCATTAGTTAAAAAATAATCTCAACCTCCTCTCGAGAGAGGACTACTACTGAATAGACCCCCAAGGAAATAAACAGAACAAGGTCTCGAAAAGGGAAGTGGGGACATAGAGGACCTACAATGCATGGTTAAGAAGTTGTCAAATGAAATCATAGACATGAAGAGAAGTGTAGGGGAGGGAAACCAAGGCCAGAGGCCCTATAAACCTTTTTTTTAAAAGAAATCTTCCTTTCAAATCAATTGAACCTCCCCCAGCCAACTTAAACATCGATCTAGGAAATGTAGCACCTGACTCTTTATGTACCTATCATCAAGATAATCACTCTGAAAGAGACTTCCCTCAATGGGTGCATGCCATGAATTTAATGGTCAACCAGTTTCTCAATGAAGTCTCCCTAACCGAACAATCAAGCGGCTCAACCATGAATATTTCTGATCAGGAAGAGGTTGATCCACCAGAAGAAACAACCATGTTAATATGGGACCCTAACCTACCAATTCCCTTGGATGATCTATTTGAGGTTCAAGAACCACCCACAGAAGTCTTAGCTATGAAAAAACGAAGTAGGGGTCAACTTGTCTCAAATGACCTTACTATGACCCAAACTTCGGGAGGAAGACTAGCTCTTGATCACCCGAAAGCGCCTTTTTCTCCCGGACGAAACCATATAAACATCCATACACGAGAATCACCCAATCTAGACTACAACATAGTAGAAGACTTTAAAAAGTTGAAGGAAAACATATTGGTCATGGACATATGTAGAATCCCTCAGAAAAAGGAATTTTTGTTACAAGCATTAAAAGCGGTAGAAAATCCCACAACAAGCACTGACCAAGAAGGAAATTTAACTCCCACAGACCCAAGAAATAAACCAACTGTGAACACATGTTCTGAAGATAAGAAGGGAAAACCTTTTGTCCCACCGTTTATTTTGACGTTTGAAGTCTTCAACAGAAACCTCCATAATTGTTTGGTTGAATCGGGAGCATCCTCCAATGTTATGCCATTGTCTATTTGCAAACAATTAAATGTTGTCCCTCTCAAAAGTGATAAACATTTATACAATTAGACAGAACCCAGGTGAAGGTCATAGGATAACTCAAAGATGTAATGATCAGAATAGAAACACACCCTAAATTTGTGCAAGTAATCGACATCATCATTGTAGATATCCTAGAAGCTTATGGATTGTTATTAAGTTGAGATTGGTCTGAGAAGTTAAATAGATACTTTAGCACAGATTGGGCTCACCTTTGGTTTCCATTAAAGGGAACATGAACATGATCAGGATCTATAGGGAAATATATCTAAAACATACTGTCAATGACTTAGAAACCCTCAATGAACCCTCATTGGCAGATTTCCCTGTGCTAGGAAATTATTCATGTGACTCCAACTTCGGGAATTTCTCCCCTCTCTCATCTGATGTCCCTCTTACTCAAAACTCCAAAATGATTTTTCAAGAGAAATTGCCAATGACAGCGGAAGAAATACTCTTATGTCAAGAACCTGCGTTAGAAATCACGAGACAAACAGGAAGGGAAGAGGAAAGTGACAAGAAAGGGGAAGATGAAAGGTTTTTCCCGCAAGTTTTGACTTTATACTTTGATGTCTCTAAATCGCAAGAAGGGTCAGGGGCGGGGTGCATCCTCATTGATCCAAAAGGTAAACGACAATTCATGTCCTGTAGACTTGAGTTTGAATGCACAAACAATACCACCGAGTATGAAGCTCTAGTACAAGGGCTAAAGAAAGCCATGGACTTAAACGTTAAAGAATTGAAGGTTTTCAGAGATTCTGGAATCATCATTAGACAAGTAAGGAACATTATACATTGCAACTTTCCACACCTGAGGAATTACCAACAGGAAGTGCATAGGCTAGTAGAGCATTTTGAAGCCTTTAACATTACAACAATCCCCAGAACAAAGAACATTCTTTTTTATTCTCTGGCCACCACTGCCTCGAGGCTATCAGCTCTAGAAGATTATGAAGCCTCCTGATTCACTGTGGAGCTAATCTACAAACCGTCAGTCCCCAACAATATTTCTAATTGGAAGGTCTTTGAAGGAGATGAATAGATTATAAATTTTTTGACTAATCAGGATAATTTTAAATATTTGGATATTGATGATAAAGTGTTTCAAGAACAATTGGCAGAAACCGATCCTCAGATAGATCAGCCAACTGACAAATCTAGGTCTCACACGATACAGAAAGCAATATCCAATTTAGAAAATCTTTTTGACCTAAGGGAAAGATTTAAAGGGCTGAAGAACACAAAGACGGGGAGTTCCTATCCCATGCACGAAACTATAAATCTAGGAACCCCAGAAAAACCCAAGAATATAAATCTCGGCAAGACAATATCTAAAGAGGAAAGGAAGGCCTATCTCAAACTTTTCAAGCAATATCAAGATGTCTTTGCATGGTCCTAAAGAGATCTTAAAACTTTATATGATATCGGTATCATTCAACACACTATCCCATTAAAACCTGAAGTGAAACCCTTCCAACAAAATCTTTGGAAGTACCACCCATCCCTAGAACCTCTCATGTGTTAGGATTTGAAGAAACTATTAGATGCCAAAATTGTATTATAGGTTAGACACTCTGCATGGGTAGAAAATTTGGTCCCTGTGAGGAAAAAGTCTAGGGAAATCCACCTATGCGTAGATTTCAGAAACCTCAACAGAGCTTCAAAAAAGGACAACTACCCAGTCCCACCAATGGAGAAACTCTTACAGACCATCTCTGGCTTCAAGATTTTATCCCTGCTGGACGGTTTCTCAGGTTACAACCAGGTTCTAGTTTCAGAAGAAGATCGCTTGAAAACTACCTTCTGAACCAAGTGGGGAACCTTCACTTATAAATGTATGCCCTTTGGGTTAATCAATGCAAGGGAAACCTTCCAGAGGACCATGGACATAGCGTTTTGAGGACTAATCAACAGATGTGTAGTAGTATATTTGGATGACATAATTGTGTATCAAAGAACGGAGATGATCACATCCAACACTTAACCCATATTTTCGAAAGGTGTAGGAAATACGGTATATCCTTAAACCCTAAGAAAACTATCTTCGGTGTCGAGGAAGGAAATCTATTAGGCCACATTATATACCAAGCAGGGATTCACATAGACCCAGAAAGGATTAAAGCTATATCTCAACTCCCATTACCTCACAACAAAAAGGCTATGCAATCATTCTTTGGGAAAATCAATTTTGTGAGGAAATTCACCCCCAATTTCACTGAAACTATCAAACCCTTACAAAAAATGATTTGTAAATATGTTGAATTTAAATGGGACGATGAAAGGAAAAGGGATTTTAGCAAAATTAAGAGGACAATATCTCAAGCAACAGTGTTGCGAAGCCCCGATTTCAGTAAAGATGTTTTCCTCTATACTTTCACCTTCGACCAATTGTTAGCCACAGTATTAACTCAGAAGGACGATGACAACAACAAGGCCCCGGTATCATTTATGAGCACTAATCTCCAAGGGGCAGAACTAAATTACCCTGTTATAGACAAGCAGGCCTATGCGGTATACAAGGCAGTAAAACACTTCATATCTTACATCCTTAAGAACCATACCAAATTCATCATACCTCACCCTGCAGTCCAATCCCTATTTACTCAACAGTAGATGGGTGAAAGGAGAGGAAACTTGATGGCAGTACTCCAAGAATTTTATCTAGATATAAAACCTCGTAAATTGGTCAAGGGAAAAGGGTTATGCAAACTGGCAATTGAAGCCTAGGACCAAGTAAATGAAGACCTCGGATGGGAGAATGAATTGTAATTATGGTGTGGTGAGGCTTCATACGTCTCCCCAGGGAAAGACTCTTGGTATGAGAAATTAACTTATCTCCTACATCATGGGACTTGCCCAGAAAACCTAAACCATAGGGAAAGGAGATCCCTCGGGTTAAAATCTGCACAATATCGCCTCATAAATTTGGTGCTCTTCCATGTTAATTATGATGGGATACTTTTAAGATGTCTGGAACGTGAATATGCAGAATAAGTTCTGAAGGAGCTCCATGATGGTCCTTTCGGTGGACATTTCGCAAGAAACACCATCACTCATAAAATACTGAGAGCTAGCTATTATTTGCCTACTTTGTTCAGAGACGCTCACACATATGCTAGAAATTGTAAGACTTGTCAAATAACCACGGGGAGGGAAAAGAGAGAAGTTGTCCCACTCCAACCAATGGTCCTTTCTAGGCCATTTGAGCAATGGGGGTTAGATATCATAGGAGAAATTACACCAAGTTCTTCAAAACACCATAGGTACATACTTACTGCCACCGATTATTTCACGAAATGGGTAGAGGCCACCCCTCTGACTCATGTAAATGAGAAGGTGGTGATCATAGAACAAAAACTGATCACAAGGTTTGGTGTCCCTTCTCTCCTTATTTTTGATAATGCAGCTTACTTTTCTTCCACCTTATTAACAAAGTTTTCTCTAGACAAAGGAATTATAATTAGATACTCTACAAATTATTATCCACAAGGAAACGGAGTGGCAGAATCAACTAATAAAAACCTAGTGAGGATATTGAAGAAAAAAATTACAGACAACCAAAGGAACAGGCATAGTTCACTTCATAATTCCTTATGGGCCGATAGAGTTACACCCAAGGAATCTATAGGGAATTATCCATACCTTTTGGTATACTAACAGGAAGCCATTCTCCCGAATGGGATATATCTTCCATCCCTTCAACTTACTCAGGATTCAAGAGGACAACCCTCATTAGTCATACAACAAATACTTGATACTCTCCTCATGCTGGAAGAAGAAAGGGAGAAAGAGAAATCAAAATTCATATCTCATCAACATATAGTGAATAGGTGGTTTGATAAGCATAAGGCTAAAGAGAAGAGTTTTGAAGTGGGAGACTTAGTCCTGAAATGGGACCGAGCAAATGAGATGAAATGGAAACATTCTAAGTTTCAGAATATGTGGCTCGGACCTTTCCATGTGGCTGAGAATATAGGGGTTGGCATGTATCGATTGCAAAATCTCAGGGGGGAACCTGACGCCCTCCTAGTGAATGGCCAAGCCCTAAAACAGTATTTCCATTAAAAAAAAAAAATCTTTGTTTATGTTTTCACGATGTTTATTTTAGATACATCGATTGTGAAATGCATTTTTCTTTTTTGTTGTATCTGTTGCTATTTGTACTTCTGTGATTTTGAATATTATGTTTAGAAAGACAATGGTTGACCTCAAATCATGCGATATGACAAACTATGTTCCTAAATCATCATTCACATACAACACAAAGAAACGTTGGGGAACCTGTGATTGTTTCGAAGGGCTCTTTATCTAACCTACATAGACGAACATTTTTGGAGAAATGCAAAAGTGTATGTATGGTGGTCTGGTGAAACCTTAAGGGAAAGATGGTAAGATGGAAAGGACTACATGTACCTTAGAGACAGAGCTAGCCAGTTTCACCTTAACCATATCATTTTGTATATAATAGACGTCCTCCCCTCCCACTTGCTCAGGGCGTTCTGCCAAAATAAAAATCAACTATATCAAATGAGTGCACAGTAGGAGAGGGTATGCATATAACTATATCGGGGCTATGGATTCTTGCTAGTAGCATAGCAAGGTATGTGACGTCGGGGTGACTCTGTTGGGGCTATGGATGCTCGTTGGCAACGAAACAACACCGTAGCAAGTGAAGGAGGGTAAATAAAGTCTTTGTTCCAATGAATGATTTTCTATACACTTGTCAAAGGGGATGCGATTCAAGGTTACAGGAAATGAAGGTGGAATAAAGGTTGAAAACCCTATAGGCAGGCCCAAACGCACCAACCAGGAATTTCAAATGCAAGGATAAAAGAGGCTCTGATTAAAAACCAGTTAAGTTCTTAACCATATTTTGCATCAGTCAAGACTGAGGGAGGAACAAAGTTTCTGCTTTCGCCTAGTAAGTCACCATTTGTTGAGCACTCAACACACCCTAAAAATCCTATGTCATCTTTTCACTTTTTGGGTACCACTTTATCTTTTCATTTTTTGATTCGACTTCATTTTGAGAAATGTTTGGCTTTTCTTATTTTCTTGACTCTCATTAACTTTATAGGTCTATTTGAAATTATGAAACCCCATGACTTAAAAATCCTTAACGCCTGGATAAAGAATCAAAAGCCAAGACACTTCACCTGACACACTTAGTTTCGGCATCAAAAGGAATTCAAATATGGAAAATAACCACTTGGGAAACCTCAGTCATCGAGCGTCGATATTCATCATTATTGGCAAAAGGAAGTTTTGTTTTACAACGGGTATTGCATAAACATATCATCGATAGTTGATCCCCTTCGGCATCGGTAAAAGATGAAGGGAATAGTCGTTAACCAAGAAAGAAAAGAGATCATCGATAGTCGATGCCCGATGTGCTTATCGGAGCCGAGGGAAGCCTAAAAATATTACCATAGACATTCTAATCGTGCTAAAAGATACTCCCGATCACCGATCCCCGATGCGTTTTCGACATCGGGACTTTTGCAAAGAAGTTAATCCGAAAAGAAAAAAAACACATGATAGGTTTATCATTGATTGTCGACCCTGGATAATTTTCAGCATCGGCAAACCATGGTTTGTTTTATAATTCATAACTTAAGGAAAGTCCCGACTCCGATTAATACATTTGAATTAGATCACTGGTCTTCAACACCATGTGTCTTTTGCAGATTGAAGAACCGTACGGTCTAGTTTTACCTCGAGTCATTCTTGGTTCCCTAGGTCCAAGTCACACCTCTGAGTCAGCTTTACCATGACATCATTGTATGATGATATTGATCGTCTTTGGAGATTTTGCGAGAGACATCAATGAAAATGTTCAAAGTGCATCCCCGATTCCCGATCCACCCACTAAGAAAGCGACACGATGGGATGTTTTAGCGTTGGATACGATTAGATTTTGAGCATTTAAGGGTCTAATAAATACCAAATCTCACATTAGTTTCTACCTCATGCACAAATCAAAACAGTCATTTAAAATAAATTATAGACCACATCACCCTCGTGCCTTCACCATCAACCCACGATGAATTTAAGTTGCAGATATTCGGCGATAGATTTGTTTAAATTGCACTCATCACCCGAATTGAATGGTTGATGTGACACAGTAAGTTCTTCACTTGTTTAAACTCTCTTGAGCCTTGGTAAGAGGAATCATTTTGCACGCAAGTAAATTCAAAGCATCCAGAGAAGCGAGACAATCAATTCGAAAGCTGCAAAGATTCTGTGAGTATCAAATAACCAAGTTTAGCAAGATTTACAGGTATGTATCCAAGTATGTGGATTTTACATGTTTACACTTCATATATTTTTTATCCGATTTCATTTTTCACGTAGTCTCTGAGGGTTTAGTTTGATTGCAGGAACAATACCTCCAAGAAATCCAACCACTAAACGATCGTCGAGGGCACCAAAGCTGAAAGAACCAGATTTGGGTGAAGGTTCCTCTCCATGGGTCGTGAACCAATTGGAATACACTCCAAGACCAAATCCTGTCATCAAAACAATGATGAAGAAGGTTTTTTAATCATCCTTCGGCCTTTGGAGATACAAAGGCAAGCACAGTGTCCAAGTAAGCACTCCCACATTGGGTAGAGATCTTTAAGAAGATCAGCCAGGAAGAATACTCAAAATATATCACACACGACGACATAGATGTGAGGGCACATGATGATGAGGTGTTTCTGAATATATGATGGTCGTACCTGCACATGGTAGAAAGTAGAACCCTCATCTTTCCCTGTATAGAACTTCTGAAGTGGCTCATCAACCAGACAGACACACAGAAGTGTTTAATCAATGATGACAATGGTGGGTGTGTCGAGGTCTTCCTTTTGGTGGAGGTCCAGAAATATTACAAACTCTGAGACCTTGAGGAATGGATGAATACAGATTTCTTCGTGAAGTTATATTAGTGCCATGACACCAGCTGGGTGATGGCCAAATGGTGGAGGAAAGACAAGAAATACACCAAATGGAGCACCAACTAGTACCAGACGGCCAACTTAAGGGAGCCATACTTCTACTTTATGGCTCTCATCTGCAGATTATATGGGGAGAAAGACTGCTCTAGATTTTCAGAGCTGTGGATTGCCTTATCTTACACAGTGGCGATTTCAGGGAGCGAATTCAACTGGGGAGACATCATTTCTAAGCAACTGAGAATCTGCATACAACAGGCTCAGACGTTGAAGGAAGGAGAGACACCAGCCTTCTACATGGCTTCATATTTACTTTAAGTCATGTGAGCCAGAAACATTTTCGTCGACATGAACCTGAGCTGACACGTCGCAGAGCTCTTGGTCCATGTGTATTTCATCATCCTATGGGAGAATAGGTACAAGAAATATTACTCCCTCATCTGTGATGAATTCATCACACATATTTATTTCATTCTTTTAAGAAATAATGCCCCAGACTATCAATTGCGGCCAAAAATATGATATCAAAAGTAGGCCACTGGTATTTGGACGAGAGTGATACCTACATCAGGGTGTTTGAGGATACTGTAGCACCACACCTCCTACTAGCGCATGTACCTGACCAACTTGTAATAGGGGATATATGCTACCAGACCATCCTGCAAGTCTACAATGCCACTCTAGTCAAGGACAAGAAGCGAGTGTTCATACCTTATGGTTTCCATGTAGGCTTCTACATGGTGAAAGACACCTCTCAAGCTAAACAATAGGGGTTGATCCAATTAGAGTTCATATTACAGACGGGCCGATTTCACAAGCACGAGCCAAAGGGTCTGGTCTTGAAACATGCTTTGCAAGTGTTGTCCTGCTCGCCTTACGCCCATGACAAATTTGAAGATGAAGACTTCACAGAAAATGCCCAATACTAGGATAAGGTGGTGGCAAGGATGGTTGAACCCAAAATGACCAAGTTCAAAGCCATGAGCCTGGACGAGCAGATGATAACCATAGAGAAATCGGCTCAAGATGCCCTCAAAGCTAGGGAAGAAATGATATCGGCAGAAGCAGCAGAGGTTCCCCTGGTAGCTTCGGTGCAACATAGAGGTTTCCCTATGGCGCAGGATGCACGGGAAAGTGGGTTTATCATGATATAACAAGCGAAGTGAATAATTGATCAACTGCAAGATGACCAGGACCTCACAGGAATGACAGGGTCCCACAGAGGAAAATTTGATAAATACTATTGGGCCCGAGATATGATCATCTTCATGACGTTATTATACAATTTTTGCCATATGTACATATGCGTTTTTCATCTTTCAAAGGAGATTTTTGAAGAATTTTATGATAAAATGGTATAATCGGCATGAGGTATGTATAATTCATGTTTTTTTATTCAATCAAACTTAATTTATCATATTTTATGGTTTCCAAGAGTTAATTCATGTTTTTCAGCTATTACAGGGAAAAACGCACCATGTTTCTTGGTCTGACACTTGATCCAGCACTCGTTCCGGTACTTGTTCCAGCACCCAGTATTGCACAAAAACGCAAGGCGAGTTGGCGGTTATGGTATTGGCAACCAATGGTGGACAAATCAGGCACATGGGTTTTGTTTGTCTTTTATTTCCTGTACATGCATGTTTTATGTTTTAATTAGCTAGCTGTGATTTAATTGTTTTATTGTTCTTTTGCAGGTTAGTGTCATGAGTTACATTAGCATGAATTATTTTTGTAGGCTAAGAATAGACTTGCAAGTCTCTACACTAACTCCATATGCATCTAGATATCAGATTACACTTGTATTTATGATCTTACAATCAAGTTTAAAACAGAGTTGTTTTTAGAATAACACAGAGCTCTATTTGGGTTTCATTTGACAGGGATCTTTGATGGATGGATAGATTTGATTTCTTAATCATAGTTTGCTTGTCTCAGTTTTAGATAGAATTCATTTGTTTAGTTGTTGGTTAATTGTCAATTTCCTTCTTAATAAGCATAGTTTAATTTATGTTTTTAATTCATTTTCTTATCATAGTTTGAATGGTTAAAATAGACATAGTATAGTTTTATTTCACGCAATTTCCTTTCTTAGAATTAAAGTGCAATTGAATTTCTTAGTTAATTAATGAGTCTAGTTTGCTTACATAGTGTAGAATTGGAATAATAACCTTGTTATGTTGTTGATGGTTCATACATGAATATGCAGGGTATTTAACATTACTTTTATCATGGCTAAGTTTGCATTGGACTGTTTACTTCACACCTTTCATTTTGCCATTGAAATTAGTAATGAGCTTATACCATTAGAACTGTCCTTTGTGTTTAAGTGTCATCGATATATCATCCATCACCACCGAAGGCATTCACACAACCACCAACATTACATTTGAGTGTTTCGTAGATTAAAGATAGTTTCTTGCTTTCGTATATTAGAAGAGATAGTTTTTTGTTTTCATAAGTTTAGTTGTTAATCTTTCTTGCTTTCAATAGAATAGATTTTCTTTCACGTATTGCATCGAGCATTTAAATTTCCTTTCACGCAAGAGAAATAGGTTTGCATTAGGCATTTAGTTCACTTGCCTCTTAGGCTAGGTAGTTGTTCAATGAGAAGTCTTTGCTTACTTGTCCCTTTGCTTTAGTAGGATAGATAGTTGTCTTTTCTTACTTGTCTTTTGCTTTAGTAGATTAGTTAGGTGTCTTTGCTTACTTGTCTATTTTCTTTAATAGGTTAGATAGGTGTTTTTGCTTACTTGCTTATTTAATTTCTTTCATAGGGTAGTTGCTTATTGAATGTAGGTTGGCAAGTTAAAAGTAGTTTGCTTTCATCATTTGCTTAGTATGCTTAGTAGTTTACCTTTGCTTACTGTCATGAACTAGTTTGCTTTGAATAGGATTTTTACTTTATTTCTTAGGAACTATCCATCAGTCCTTGGCCCAAAAGTGCTTAGGTTACCTAGTTTTCATTTTGCCTAGTTGGGTTTGTTCATTAGATAGGTTTGCTTGAGTAGATTAGCCCTAGATAGTTGTTTTCCGTAGTTAGACTATACTCCTACCAACCTTTTACCTTTGCCATATATTTTGATACAACTCTAAGTTCACTTACCCAGGGTTGACAATTTAATTGAGGGTAGTTTAGTGTATTTTTTAGTACATATAAATCACCTAACATTTTGGTGCCATTGCCCTGGAGTTGTCTTAAGGTAAGAAGTAATTAGGAATTATATCATCCTTAGACCTTATCATTAGTTTGGTGGCGGGGGAACTTTAAGACGAAAGCTAAGAACCTGCGCATCTTCTATAGCAGGTTCCCCCAAACCCAATAGTAGTTTTTCTTTTTGTTTGCTCTCATGAATAGACGTAGGAATAAAATGGTAGCTTTTTCTTTTTGTTTTTTCTTTCTTTCATGAATAGGCCTAGAGACCCACAAGGTAGATACATTAAATCAAAAGCATACCTTTCAACCAAGGTTCCTTCTGATCTCTTTGGGGGAAGGAACGTTCTTCTTATAAAATCCGCAAACCGATACTGAAAAACAGGAGCTAGCTCAACCCAAAGAGCTAAAATAGTCTCTGAAGGGACTAACACATGGAGCACTATAAAACAAGAAATTGAAGCATCAATCATATTAGGACAGGAGTTAATACCACTCGAGTCTTCCACAAAACCAAACAATACAACCTTTGCTTTTACACCACCACCAGAGGACTCTAATTTAAGGATATCATAGACCCTGAATAGGTGAATGTTTTGTTTGGTAGCTCAGCCAATGTAATTATCTCTTAGATTGACACAAAAACTTTGGCACCAATAATCTCAATCGACTCGAGTAGAGTCTCAGACATCCAATCAGTAGGAAGACCTTTTCATCAAAGGGAAACCTTATTCCCTTCAAAGATAAAACCACTTAGGTACTTTGTTTTTGGAAACCAAGCCAATATGGGTGATCAGAAGGACCATAACAATGTAATACACGGGAAGGAAGAAGAAACCAAAAACCAAACCGAAACTACCTTCGGGTTTCCAATTTTAGACACCACTCCAAATGTCAACATGAAGAATATTCCTGTCTCAGCACCGCCTACCTTTTATGATAAAAACAGTGAAGATCCATACACCTTCCTATTTGAATTTGACATATTTTGTAGGAGCTACAACTATGTACAAGATGCCCAGAAATTAAAACTCTTTCCTGCCACCCTCAAAGACTCTGCACTAAGATGGTTCATGGTGTTGGGAGAATCCAGTATTAGGTCTTTGGAAGCCATGAAAGACATCTTTCTTAAGAAGTACCAAGACTACTGCAAGACCAAAGAGTCTCGTAATGACATCTTTAAAGTCCAATAGTTAGAAGACAAGACCCTTGAAGACTATAGGGAAATATTTGGTTATATCTCCCAGAAGTCAAAATACCATGACCTCCCAAAGGAGTCAGTTAGGGCTCTTTTCCTTAAGGGAATTTTAGAAGAATATTTAGAGATGCTTAACCTAATGGAATTAGGTGATATTTCTCATAAACCATTTGCTGAAATATGTGAAATGTGTAAAAACTACTCAAGGAGTAGAGCCAAAACATGAAAGAATGTTTGGGACCCTTACAATAGAAGCTTAAAACTAGTTAGTTCAGGTGGTATCACGAGAGCGGAGATAGGGAACCTTTTAGAAAACTTTAATACTGACATCTTAAGCACAATAGGTTCCCAGTTGGATACCCTTAAACTCAAAAATAAATAGGAGGAGGGAAATGCAGCAATGAGCATATATTGCCCAAGATGCAGGAGGAAGCATTCCTGAAGGGAGTGCCCACTAGATAACATTTTAGTTTGTGGCTTCTATATAGAAGACCATGTGACTGAAAAATGTCCATCATTGCCCGGTTCATTAGCCATCTATAGGAGTGGAGACCCTGGGGAGTCTTCTTATGCACCTAGGAGGCCATGGCAGCCTAGGAATCAACCCACATACCCGGATCTACAATCCCAAGTTCCACCCTATTATGAACAACAATAGTGGAACTCACCAGGTTGGAAAAACTGGTCTACTCAGTAACAACATCCTTGGATTCAAGGATGGAGAGGAGGACACAACCAAGGAAACCCTCAAGCTCCACCTATCCCTATGTACAACCATCCTTATCCTCGGTTCTCATCAAACACTCTGCAACTTCTGCCAGGTTTTGTTCCACCACCTTTACCTCCTATCCCACAACAGCAACCACTACAATTTCAAAATGCAATATCCCCAAAATAGACACTATTACCGGCACATCCAGTGACGAATCCCAATAATAAGCCCACTCAACCTATTAACAATGTTGAGATGCAAGCCTTCCCGACATATGTCATTACTCTTGTTTCATTATAGGAAATTCAACTAAGATCGGGAAAAGTTCTAGATAGGCAAAGACCTTCAGTACTCATCCAGGAAAAAGAAGAAGAAGAAACCACCCAACAACCCACGGATGACACGAGGTGGGAAGATGTTATTATCCCGAAGAATCAAGAACCCAAGCTTCCCCAAAATGAACCTTCATAGATTACGAAGGTCCCTCCTTATCCAGACTGATTGGTAATCGAGAAACCTACCACCCAACCGGAATTTGACATTTTGAATGAATTAAAAAATATTTGTGTCAAGATTCCTCTGCTTCAAGCCATTAAAGACATTCCAATCTATAGTAAGGTAGTCAAAGAATTGTGTATTGAGAAGATAGATAGGAAGAAAAAGGACCCCCTACAGTACATTTGGTAGGAGGACTCTCTAAGTACATATCAGAGCAGACAAAGCTAGCAAATTATGGGAATCCAAGAAACCCCGTAGTGACCATAACCATTAAGGAGGTCTCCATCGAAAACACTCTCATAGACCTAGGGGCAGACCTCAATGTTATGACCGCTACTACCTTGGAACAATTACAGTTACAACCTCTTCTTTGGCCTACCCCAACCATTTTGGAATTAGCAAATAAGACTAGGGTTATACCTGAAGGGATTTTAGATGATTTCATGCTTACTTTAGCCTCATGGGAGTACCCAGTAGATATTCTTGTCATTCATTCAAAGGATCATGCCCGAGGCCATCTCGTTATTTTGGGAAGACCTTGGCTATCCACAACCAATGCATTTATTGGCCGTAGAGGAGAAATGACCATCTCAAATGGTCTCTCTATCCAGAAGCTCACCATTTACCCTCTAGCTCAACCATGGATGATTTTAGGGGCTAAATTTTGCTCATGGGCTAATTTTCCATGGTTTTTCCAAAAACGAGATTTGCTATTTTAAAAATGATTCACCCAAATTCTATAGGATAAAATTATTTTACCTCAAAAATCGCCAAAATTTTATAAAAACTATATAAAATCTTTAGAAATTTGAATATTTTTACAAAAATATCGCCAATCGTTTATAGTTGGCATATGAAGGATTAGTAATATTCACCAAGGCTTCTACATTTTAAAATAAATTTTCATCCTTAAAATCATCCCTGAGCTCAACCTATTATGGAAAATCTATGGTGGCTTGAATGTCCATACGAGAATGAAGACTAGGAAGAACCCGTATTTCCTAGTGACCATGCAAGGGCACTTCAAGAGCATACACCAAAAAATGTGCTAAACCAATTCATTTATGCTATTACATGTGTGGATTTTCCACAGTCTTTTCCCCAATTTGCGTACATGTTTGGGGAAGAATTCCAAGAACAATTAGATCCATCTGTTTTGTCTTCGACATCTTTTATTTTCGAAATAGATGAGTTTTCCATGTCTTATACTATGCCCTATGAGATTAGTCCAGGGAAAGTTTTACATATAAAATCTGGGCTAGATACAGACCAACAGAAATAGTTAGTAGATATCCTTAAAGAACAATTAGGACCATTTTCCTGGGAATACACTGACATGAAAGGTATACACCCTGACACATGCATCCATCATATATACACCAAGGGGGAAGTAACACCCGTTAGGCAACCCCAGAGAAGGATGAACCCAACACTCAAAGACATAGTCAAGGAGGAAATCCAAAAGTTGTTAAATGTCAAATTTATCTATCCCATCTTCGACAGTAAGTGGGTATCCCCGCTTGTAGTGGTTCCAAATAAAGTGACCGGGAAATGGATTATTTGTGTTGATTTCCGAGAACTCAATAAGGCCACTCTGAAAGACTACTTTCCTCTTCCTTTCATTGACCAAGTTCTAGATACCTTGTCTGGAAAGAAGTATTTCTCCTTTCTAGATGGGTATAGCGGGTACAACCAGATTCTTATAGCACCCAAAGACCAGGACAAGACTACCTTTACCTGTCCTTGGGGCACCTATGCCTATAGGGTCTTACCATTTGGATTGTGTAATGCTCGTGCCACATTTCAACAAGCAGTATTAGGGATATTTTCCTATCTTATTCATGATTGTGTGGAGGTCTACATGGATGACTTCATAGTTTATGGCAACACTTACCAGGAAGCCTTAGACAACTTAGAAAAGGTCCTCATCAAATTCCAGGAAATGAACCTATCCCTAAGTCATGAAAAATGCAAAATGTTGCTAACTAAAGGAGTGGTTCTAGGACATCATGTTTCATCTGAAGGAATAAAAGATGATCCTGCAAAGATTGAGGTCATTATTAGACTTCCACCCCCCAAGACTCAGAAAGAGGTGAGAAGATTTCTTGTACATGCCGAATATTACCGACGATTTATTGAAAATTTTACAAATATTGTTGCACCTGTGTTTGGATTATTGATAAAAGATGTTGATTTTGTTTGGACTGAGCATTGTCAAACTTCCTTTGAAACCCTGAAAGCCAAGATGTCTATGGCACTAATTCTTAGAGGGCCCAATTGGACTCTCCCATTTCCTATATCCACAAATGCCTCTGACACTACAATCGGAGGGGTATTAGGGAAGAAAGAGGACTAACAGTCCTATGCCATTTATTTTGTAAGCAAGAACTTGTCCCCTACCAAGTTGAACTACACAGTCACTGAGAAAGAGTTCTTGGCAGTTGTTCATGCTATTAACAAGTTTCGTCATTACATTACAGGTTATGAATTATTTGTACACACTGATCATTCTGCCATTGGGTTCCTCATGAATAAACCTTTAACTAATGGTCGAGTGACCAGGTGGCTCTTGTTATTGCAAGAATTTAATATTATTGTTCTTGAACGACCTGGAAAGGATAATGTAGTAGCTGACTTTATTTCCCGCATAAAGAATGAGGATGATGATATACCTGTAGATGATAGTTTCCCAGATGAGCATCTCTTTTCCCTTTCTATCAATACCCCATGGTTTGTGGATATGGAAAACTATTTGGCCCCTAGGAAGTTACCGTCTCATTTGTCACCTCATGAAAAGCAAAAAATTATTACACAAAGTGCTAATTACTCTTGGGTTGGTCATGATATTTTTCGCACAGGTCCTAATTTGATTACTTGTAGATGTTTCTGAGAGGAAAAGGTACCTAATATACTATGAAGTTGTCATGATGGACCATGTGGTGGCCATTTCTCTGACAAACGTACAACATATAAGGTGTTACATTCAGGTTACTATTGGCCTAGCATTTTCAAAGATACTGCCAAGTATGTGAGAAGTTGTGATAGTTGCCAAAGGTTAGGAAGACCTACATCATCTAATGAAATGCCTTTGTAGACCCAAGTTATGATAGAACCCTTTGAAAAATGGGCCCTTGACTTTGTAGGACTAATTTCACCCATATCCTGTAGGAAGAACTATATCTTAGTTTGTATGGACTATGTCACCAAATGGGTAGAGGAAAAAGATCTATTTAGGGCCACAGAGAAGTCTGTTGTCGAATTCATCTATGAAGACATCTTTACCCGCTTCGGTGTCCCTCGTGAAATTGTTACCGACCAAGGCACTCAATTCACTTCCAAGATGATGAAAGAGCTAATAGTGAAATATGGGATTAAACATTGTAAATCTTCTCCATACCACCTGCAAGCCAATGGTCAGGTAGAATCCACAAACAAAGTTATGGAAGCCATCTTGACCAAGACTGTTCAGTTACATCACCAAGATTGGGTTGATATGCTCCCAGAGGCTTTGTGGGAATACCAAACTACCTGGAGAAATACCACTAGGCATACCCCTTATGAGCTAGTGTACGGGAAACAAGTACTTTTACCAATAGAATTCCAAGTAAGGACCTTCCGTATTGCCACAGAATTAGGATTGAACATGGATGAGGCTTAGAAGCAATGATCCCTACAGTTGAATGAGTTGGATGAAATTAGGCAAGATGCCATCCAACGGACAATATTGGTCCAAAACCAGAGGAGCAAGTGACATGACAAGTTTATTAAAAAGAAACACTTCCATCCTGGTGATTGGGCCCTGTTGTTTGATTCCTAGTTCAAAACCTTCAAAGGAAAAATTACCACCCGTTGTTTGGGCCCTTACAAGGTAGACACTGTATATGACAATGGAGCTGTAAAAATTAAAACAATTGACGATGGACAAGTCTCCTTTGTGGTAAATGGACACCGACTTAAATTTTATCATAAGCCAATTTCCAGAGAAGATTTTCTACAGGTCATTACAGCTGACAAGGCATTGGCCTTAGTAGATGGGGAAGTTCCCCCTTGTTCTTGAAAAAAAATTTAAAGATTTCCTATTGTATATATGTAAATAGTTTTTGTTAATAAGGCAATTCTAAGAGGTTTCTATAAGTATTTATTTCACCAGGAGTACATAGTTTCAAGATCTTTCTTCAAAACATGTTATACTTGAATTTTGTGTCTGCTAAAGCATCAAATGAATATTGAATTACTGTAGTTAGCCGTATTTTTGCAAACATTCTCATTTTTAAGGCGTTCTAAAGCAGTTTCTCTTGAAACGCTTCAGCACTGTATAAGGAAGTGATATCATAACTATCCAGCCTAGAGGTCTCTCGTACAGTTTTTCCAAGAAACCTGAGTAAGTAAGTCAAGTGTCTTTATCAAAGAGTAACAGGGGGTCTCATTAGCAATTATTCATGGAAACATCATCATAATTACAAAAGAAGAAAGTAAGTTGATCCTAGAGATACCTTTATGTTCTTTCTCGATGGTACCATACACTACACACTAAAAAGCCTGATTATATCATATCTTTAGATAGACCACGTCTGCTTAAGTACCACTTACATCAGGAAAACCACTACAAAATACAATGGAGATTCATCCTCTAACATTAATACCATCCCAAGTGAAAAAAAAAAGGAAGAAAAAGTTGTTTCAGAGCTATTCCCCCATATTCTTGCATAAGCAATCTTATACTAAAATCTTAAAGAATGGAGGGCCAGTCTCTGAGAGTTTAAGAGGCTAACCCGTCGAGATATTGAACAAGTCTACTGGCAGTGGGTATCGGCCTGTGGTATGACTAGGTAAACCCGCCAGAGTATTGAACAAGCTTGCTGGCAGCGGGGCATTCTACCTAGCGAGGATGATGATCTGACAAAAATAAATAATAAATCTAAATTTGTCCTGATGTACATCATTACTTGCAGACAAAGCTGACATGGAGTATGTGTGGTTAGGCAAAGGTTAATGAATCTCATCAATTTTCCATTGGGAAATGACTCTAAGACTATCTTGAAACTCTCTTGCCTACATCTTCTTATCTATATATAGGATCTCTTATCCTATAGGTGGGGCCATCTTCTAACTGTCTCATCAGACCAATCTGTGAAATTTCATCTTTACACTTGACATACTATAAATCTTCAACTATTGGGGGATACTGACTAGTTTCCTATACTTTTGATTGTGAGGTGTCACAATACTTAAGTGTGGGGGAGGAGTTCATGAGCTGACAAATGATTATTGCCTAGAGAAAAGAGTCTTTGCAAGAATTTTTGTATTACTACCATGATACAGGTTATTAAATTGATAGTCATGTTATTTTTTGCTTAACTCTTGTGTGTTATACATTACTAAACTCATGCTTAACAGACCACTCTTTATCAGTTTATTGTTCATTACAACCCGTTCATTATAGGTTTTGACACTATATGTCATATACAAGAAGAATGAGTAAGCATGGAGCACTCAGCCTCTGCTCATTAACCACTATGGTTTTCAAAAACACTTCAAAATTGCAGGTTGTCCATTATAAGAGGCGAAAATGCACTTAATATAGGGGTACCAGATGAAGTATAGGATGAGGTTCCGGATGAGGTGTCGGATGAAATGTCGTTTGAAGTGCCATTGCATTGCATACCAGTAATTGTCCTAGATTCCAGGTAACTATAATTCAATTATATTTAATTACCTTGGTTGCAAGCATTGATTAACAAATGCTTCATATGGTTATGATCAAATGTCCAAGTCAAAAGACTTGGACATTGATCTAAGTACGCACCACTCCATTGCTCCCAAGCTCACCATCAAATTCGACTCTCCCACACATGGCAGATCATGTGCACATGTGGGCAACGTACTCCACCATAAGATCATCCAAAATCTGGTTGGGCACTCTATTGTTTCATTTTCCCTTGCCATTTTCTCTACCCTAAGTTAAGGAATCGCGCCCAACCTCTACCGAATTTTCCCTCTGTTCTAATCACACTCAGACTATGTTAAACCCATGCCATTTCTTGGCCTGTTTGCACCCTTTCCTGGTAAAATTCACCCTCTATTCCAATTGCACTCAAACCGTGCCCAATTTGTGTCTCTGTGTGGCTCAAGTTCACCCTTGCTTAGTGAATTCAAGATCTGTCACAATGCCCAAGCAATACGAACCATCCTCCTATGTAGACTTGTTTTCCATTCTAGAATTCACACAATGCAGGGAAGTGTTCTTGCGTCCTGGCTGGGGGCCATTTCTGTCGAGTTTGCAAGGCCATGATGACGGCCTTTCTATGCAATTTGCAATTGGTTTTCATGGCAAGATAGCACATGTAGGGTCTCTCAATTTTGCAGTCACGGAAGAGTCAATTGTTGTTGCAACAAAACTTCCAAGAATGGGAGATAGGTGGTTCAAGAATCATCAATTGTCACGCTCAAGTTACAACATGGTGTTTAAGCCCGAATTCAAGAGAATTTCAAGAGAGAAAGGGTATGCTAAGGAGTTGATAAATCCAGAATTGGTCAATCCCCTCATCATTATCACAAGGTTAATTACATGTGAAGGTAGATACTCCACCTTCAAAGCTTGTCACTTTAGATTGTTGGCTCATTTTATGTTCAATAAACCTTTGAAATTTCCCTTTTATTTTCTCAAAATCTTGGAGAAAATGTCCTCTCAAGTGAGGAAAAATGTGACCAACCCCCACAATAGTCTCTTCCACCACAGTTTGATCAAACTCCTCGTTCTTACCAAACTAGAGAAGCAGGGGAAAAGTTGGCATGCCTTTATCTACCAATTTGCAAATCCTCACTTGACAGTTAAGACCGGCAAAAATCTACTTAGCCTAAAAACTTTCTCTCCATCCAAGCCTCACTCTCCAAAAACTCCAAACTCCCTTGCACAAACTCCCTCTTTACCAGAACAATACCAAAAGCTTGTTGATATTCCTACTTATTCATCGGGGAAAAAGACCAAGAACAAAGACCAAAAGAATCCTATTGTTGACCCCCCAATGCCTTCATTTTCTCTTGATCCTACACCTAAGAAGCCCCAAGAAGTAATGCAACAAGACTTTCCCATCATTCCCACAAACAAGAGGGGAGCCAACCGATTTGGTAAGGGACCCTTTTTTGAAGAGTACCTGGAACATAAGAACCAAGCCTTATGCAAAGCCTCCACCTGCTTCGAATCCTATCCAAGTATCTGCCGACCTTGAGAGCCCTCATACGAAACCTAGAGAAGTCTCTGCGGATGGATTAGAGCCACTAAGGAAAACAAAATCATAACCTACCTCACCTTTCTGATCTCCCATCACACCTACTTCACCCATGCCCACTCTTGATCCTAGAATTGATAAATTGTCCAAATCTCTCAAAGGACCTATGCCTTCCTCGGAGATCATTGATTATGCCCCAGCTATAAAGGAGCTACAAAGGGAAAACCATCAGCTTCTCCAACAATTGGAAGAGAGGAAGACAATAGATGCACACCTTCATCATGACAATGAAATCCTTCAGAAAAAAGTTAACTCCCTTCAACGGTTGGTCGATGGGATGACCCAATCTAACCACGGCCTTAGAGCACAATTAAAGCAACACAAGAGGCACAAGGCTAAGCCTACACAGCAAGAAGGAGAGGCTTCTAAAGTCGATCCTCCTCAGCAAGACTAGTTTCGAGGGATGACTTATTTTTGTTTGCAGTGGGACCTGCAAAATCGTAAGTGTGGGGGTATGTTGGGCCCGAGATATGATCATCTTCATGACATTATTATACACTTTTTTCCATATGTACATATGCATTTTTCATCTTTCAAAGGAGCTTTTTGAATAATTTTATGATAAAATGGTATAATCGGCATGAGGTACGTATAATTCGTGTTTTGTGATTCAATCAAGCTTAATTTATCATATTTTATAGTTTCCAAGAGTTAATTCATGTTTTTTTGCTATTACAAGGCAAAATGCACCATGTTTCTTGGTCTGGCACTTGATCCAGCACTCGTTCCGGCACTTGATCCGACACTCGTTCCGGCACCCAATATTGCACAAAAATGCAAGGCAAGTTGGTGGTTATGGTATTGGCGGCCAGTGGTGGATAAATTGGGCACATGGGTTTTGTTTGTCATCTCCCCCTCCAGCTACTAAGCTCAAGACAACTTGATTTCAGTTGTCCAAAGAGGGCGATTATTGGTTTCCTTCGTTTTGTTAGTTATGGATGCATTTATTGTAAATTGTTGAATTTAGAGGTGTTTCGACCCTCCTGTGGTCGATCACCTGGTTTGTAAACCTATAAATACTACCAGGATGATCATTAGATTGTTAAGCAAGTAGAATAGACATCGAATTGGAGATAAACTCATTGTACTCTGTTTTTTATTTTTCACATTGCTAGAATAGTGCCAGAACTGTGTTTTTGAATTTCATGGTGAATTCAGCCTGCTAAAGTTCGTGGTGTGCTTGTAGAGGGTAGCCACGACTTGTTGGGGGGGCCACCAGAAGTCTGGTGATGATCAATGTGTTGTTTATACATTTCATAATTTAAATTGTCTTTTATTTCCTGTACATGCATGTTTTATGTTTAATTAGCTAGTTGTGATTTAATTGTTTTATTGTTCTTTTGCAGGTTAGTGTCATGAGTTATTTTAGCATGAATTAGTTTTGTAGGCTAAGAATAGACTTGCAAGTCTCTACACTAACTCCATATGCATCTAGATATCAGATTACACTTTTATTTATGATCTTACAATCAAGTTTAAAACAGAGTTGTTTTTAGAATAACACAGAGTTCTATTTGGGTTTCATCTGACAGGGATCTTTGATGGATGGATAGGTTTAATTTCTTAATCATAATTTGCTTGTCTTAGTTTTAGATAGAATTCATTTGTTTAGTTGTTGGTTAATTGTCAATTTCCTTCTTAATAAGCATAGTTTAATTTCTGTTTTTAATTCATTCTCTTATCATAGCTTGAATGGTTAAAATAGACATAGTATAGTTTTATTTCACGCAATTTCCTTTCTTAGAATTAAAGTGCAATTGAATTTATTAGTTAATGAATGAATCTAGTTTGCTTACATAGTGTAGAATTGGAATAATAACCTCGTTATGTTGTTGATGGTTCATACATGAATATGCAGGGTATTTAACATTACTTTTATCATGGCTAAGTTTGCATTGGATTGTTTACTTCACACCTTTCATTTTTCCATTGAAATTAGTATTGAGCTTATACCATTAGAACTGTCCTTTGTGGTTAAGTGTCATCGAGATATCATCTGTCACCACCGAAGGCATTCACACAACCACCAACATTACATTTGAGTGTTTCATAGATTAAAGATAGTTTCTTGCTTTCGTAGATTAGAAGAGATAGTTTCTTGTTTTCATAAGATTAGTTGTTAATCTTTCTTGCTTTCAATAGAATAGATTTTCTTTCATGTATTGCATCAAGCATTTAAATTTCCTTTCACGCAAGAGAAATAGTTTTGCATTAGGCATTTAGTTCACTTGCCTCTTAGGCTAGGTAGTTGTTTAATGATAAGTCTTTGCTTACTTGTCCCTTTGCTTTAGTAGGATAGATAGTTGTCTTTGCTTACTTGTATTTTGCTTTAGTAGGTTAGTTAGGTGTATTTTCTTACTTGTCTATTTGCTTTAATAGGTTAGATAGGTTATTTTGCTTACTTGCTTATTTAATTGCTTTCATAGGGTAGTTGCTCATTGAATGTAGGTTGCAAGTTAAAAGTAGTTTGCTTTCAGCATTTGCTTAGTATGCTTAGTAGTTTACCTTTTCTTACTGTCATGAACTAGTTTTCTTTGAATAGGGTTTTTACTTGCTTTCTTAGGAACTATCCATCAATCCTTGGCCCAAAAGTTCTTAGGTTACCTAGTTTTCATTTTGCCTAGTAGGGTTTGCTCATTAGATAGGTTTTCTTGAGTAGATTAGCCCTAGATAGTTGTTTTCCGTAGTTAGACTATACTCCTACCAACCTTTTACCTTTGGCATATATTTTGCTACAACTCTAAGTTTACTAAGTTGACAATTTAATTGAGGTTAGTTTAGTGTCTTTTTTAGTACATATAAATCACCTAACAAATACAGAGCATGCCAAAACATCTGAACTTATCGGCGTAGGGATAGAAATCACATATGCCACCCTAGACAGAGCAAAAAGGGATGAATAAGAGTTGGTTGCTTCTCTAAAATAATTGGAACATTTGCGCCACTCGATGAAGTATTACCAGGACACCACACAGGTCGCAGTGTTCCTAAGGAGCGAATTCAGGGAGGCCTACAAAAAATTTACAAATTAAGGACACCTATTCACTGCAAGGATAGTCGAGCTTCAAGAAGACACCCTCATGGCACTGGCGACGTGCAAGGATATGGAGAGGTGGTACAAGAAATCACACTAAGCCATGGAAAGGATCGACTATATCAGTGCAGTGCAACAAGGTCGAGACACCGAAGAGCACGACTGCATAAGGAAATCAGTCGAATATTGGGTAAAAATGGATCTGGAACCTCATCGGGAAATCCAAGAGAAATGGGTCGAGTGAGATCAAAGATAGACCAAGATCAACTGGGAAATGAGAGACATCGGCCTCCCCGAATTCAGTACACCCGATGACTTTATCAAATTGCGCGACATAGTCAAATCATACGTCAAACAAGACTCATCGTGGGCTGAGGAAATAAAAAAAGGTGGTCGACATGGCACCAGGGCAGGTGCAACAGTTCATGGAGCACTCGATCAAAGCTCGAGCCATGTTGCAACATTTAAGTGGCTAAATATTCAAGTATCGGGCACAGACAATAGAGATACGAGAGATCCTTTCGGCCCCAATGGAACAACATAAATTCTCATATGCTAACACATGAGAGGATCTCTTCATCAAGTGGTCAAAGTACGAGAAGAGTCATCCACTCAAGTGAGATCATTTGATGACTTTTTGAAGACTGATAGAAGAAAGTGCCATGTGGCGAATTTTTTTTACTTAGCTGCACTTTAATAGTTATTTTTAGTTAATTGTATGTTATAAATAGGAGGATCGACATGTTATCAAAAGCTCGATGGTTTTTGCAAAGACCCTCATTTTTGGATTTTTTAAAGAACTATTTTAGAGTTTCCTTAATTGAGAAGTCGTTTTTAAGACCAGAGACAAGTTTATGTTTTTTCATCAAAAGTGTGTATGATTGGATGTGGAGACGCATTATTTCTTATTTCATCTCATGAATGGATGTTGCAACAAGTAAGAGCTTCTAAATCTGTTGATAATTTATATGATTCAATGTTTTACATTTCTTGTCTTTAATGATGAAAATTAAACCGTTGTGTTATTATGTGATTGATGATTAGAGTTAAGAGAATTATTTTTCTTTCCATCATTTATTGCATATGTCTTTTCTTCTGATAATCGCACCTCAATGAATAATTGGAACACCAGCCGGTTAATGTATTATTACTAGGCTTGTGGTAGAGAATTGTTGTCTGCATGCTAGAGTGAAAGGGTTATCCCGAGCTCAACCTTCTCCAGTAGTTAAGTTTTTCCCACTTTGTTACCTAGTTGATTTATATTGGCTCTTATCTTGTATTGATCCCACCTATAAGAGAAACTACAAAAAAGAGAACATACAAATTGAAGGAGAAGCCTTCACCAGAAAACTTGAATCCCATCTATTAATTGGCCGGATCGCAAGATCTGGAGAACCATTCCACCATTAAACGTTGCAGAGTCTAATTGGGCCTCGGTGGCAGCTTTGGTTCCTGTTGTTGAGTTTAATGGATTTATAACCCCTCAACACAACGTTGCAATACAACAGAGGCTCAGAGTGATCTCAACAACACAAAAAGAAACAACTTAGTGAATCCCCTAAGCGAGTGTGTAACTCCATTTTTGGTGGCATTGCTCCCTTTTATAGATTTCTCTACTCAAAATCTTTGTCTCTATCAACTCTAATCCATTCCTTCTACTGAATAACAATATCGCATGCTTATGCTACCTTCCTTCATCCATGTATCCTTTCTAGAATCGGGGAAATCTTAACTTCCTTGCCAAATCATCTTTTTTATCTCAATGTTTGCAGTAATCATTCTAGGAGATTTCCCGATGATTTATTTCTTGATTTTGGCATGTGTCTTCTTGATTTTTGGTGTGCTTCTCAAAAATCAGACCATTGTGCATTTGGTAGACTTTGGACTTAGCGCACAATATCAAAACTCAGGCCAATGCACGCTTCTTTTCAATCCTCACATTATCTTGGGCGTGCGCAAAAATGGAATGGGCACGCACAATTCCATTTGTGCGCGTGTGCGAGATTAACCCAAATTTTTGGTTTCCAAGAGACCCCCACCACTATTACTTGGCTCATCCTTGATCCAACTTCATCATGGAATGACCACCACAACAAACGAGACAATGCTTCTGAATTCCTGCACGAACTCCTTAAACTAGCACTCAAGCTCATTAAGGTAGCCCTGAAGATCATGAGTAAGTTGAACATCTGCATCGACCTCAACCATTGTGACCTGAGGAGTTGTCAAGTCCATTGTGTTGATTTTCTTAATTAGAGGGATGACAACAACCTGTGCATTTAAGAGCTATGTAAACAATATCAAGGCCTTATCATCCACAAAAGTAATGATCTTTGGTATACTCTACTACTTAGCCCGAACTGCAATGATTTCTTTTGTCTTAGCTGCAATTGCTAACATTATAGCAGTGCGCTCCATGGGAGGAAAAGCATCCAGGTCACGCTTTTGTTGTGTAACCTCAACCTTAGCTACACGAACTCTATCTTCAATTGTAGATACCTCAGGAAGACTTTACATATGATTCCATAAGGCGAAGCCATAGTCAACCATGCTTGAAAATGACTCCACCCAGTGTTTTCCATCGAGAAGAGTTGCTTGAGATAATTTAATATTTTGTTGTAACTGAGTTGTCGTTGGATTTTTCTAGTGGAGTGGTCTAGATTCTACAAGCGGGCCTTAACATCCAAGAGTTTAAATCTCGGAGGATCATCACGCCCTTGTGTCGAAGTAGTGGGAACATGGAACGAGGAACAATATATTAACAATTATTATTGGGTTCCACCTCACTAATATCCTCCCTAGTGATCGTGCAACAGACACATCACGTCTCTCATGCATGAAAATACTAGGACCATAGAATGTTTAGTGTGACGGTGAAGTCTCCATACATGCACAAGTCTTATTTTTCGAGGGAACCATGCATGTTTCATGTGCACCCCATCAAGAATTTATCTTCAACTAGTTGGGCACAGCAACCCCTGGTGGAAAGAAACGACTCTTCATGCGCTTCTATTCGGTAAGTTGCATCTTCTGAGACATTGGGTTGGACCTTCTTGGGTGCAATGCCATCCACTGACTCCCCCCAACTACTTATTTATTGTCGAATTCATTAGTTTTCTCAATGGGTTGCGGTTGGATTGAATGATCAATTGTTCGTTCTTATACTCTAGAAGGTCTAGCGAAGCTCGTTCTTCACACGTGTGTCTCATTCTTGTGTCTCATAGGGAACCAAGAAACTACAAGAACAAACTTCTTTTTGGGTAATACTCGCGAGGCCATTATGTGTTGGTTGTGTGTCCCATGTTGTTTCTTGGTCATCCATCTCCATTCAGAAGAACACATATATCGACAAATATCCCTATGTAGTATAAATATTTCTCGCATGGATACTTTGATTGCTACCCATTCTCGATAAGGTTCTCGATGCATTGCCCACCAACATGCAGAAATTTCTAAGAGCATAGTATTGAGAGCATGAACCTAGTATTGTTCAGTAATGTTCCAAATCTAGGAAAGAAACGTATCCATTGGGTCTGACCCATCGTACCGATATGATCCAAACTCATACTTGCACACTTCTATGGAGATATGTGTGCACCTCCTTGTCGACACCTCGTACAGCTTGTTCTGCCATCTTTCCATGGCATCTTCAGAATCAGTGTCATAATACTTGACGCTCTGCCAACTTAACTCTCCTTTTGTGGTGGGATTGATATAGTATTCCCTGCGCCCAGTGATCTTATAAATGTTTTCAATTAACTATCTCCATGCATCCTCATCCACTGACTCATTGTATCTGCCTCCCTCGTTTGGATCTAGAGATGCAATCACGCATGAGGTGTCGTCTCAAATGGCATTTTCCTCTTCTTCAAATTCAAAATTGTATTGTTTTCAAAGGCCGAATAAATTCCCAACAATGAAGGGTATGGATTTGAGTCATCCATAATCTCTATGACCTCAAATTCATCCTTTGTATTCACCCCTTCTATATTCACCTCAACTCACTCTAGTCGGAATATAGGATAGATATTTTACTAATTCTCCAACCGCAATTAAATGGGTGACCAAACTAGACTTTTCTTCCCCATCAACTCCCATGATTTCTTTGGTAAAATGCTAACATCGGATCTTATATCCAACATGACTCCATCCATTTCATAGCCACCAAGCTTCTCTATCATCTTTCTGTGAATGTGTTTATGCTTGCTAACCTAACACACTTCCCTTTTTGGTAGGGTAGATGATATAGTCATATATGTCAACTCCTTCCCCATACAAGTGGCTAAAATTTGTGTTAACTTCCTTGCAACATTAGGATCATTAAACAACCTCAAAAAATAATGTAATAAATCACTTACTTGATATTCAATGTCTAGCTCATGACCCAAGTCACGTAATTCTTCCTCACGTGCTATGCACTTCAACTCCTCAAGGTGTTGTTCCTCAAATTCCCTTTGATCGGCACGTCGCAACTCTTATTGTCTGTGCACATCTACCATTGACCTCTACATTGTGTGTTGCATATCCTCGCACATACAAGCTTCCTCCAATGATCTTTGTGTCGCGTCTGAAACTCTTCATGGGTGCAAGCCTCTTCCAGCGACCTCTGTGTCACTCCCTGCACTTATTCCCATATATGGGCCTCCTCCAACAACCTATGTGTCACTCGTTGTGCTTCTTCATGGATTTGAGCCTCTTAAAAATGTATTTGTGTCATGCATTGCAACTCTTCCCATGCTCTTTATTATTTAATGGCTCTTTTCATGTTGTGCATAAACTGCTTTTGTTTGAAATCATCAAACTTGGGCGGGGGATGTGATACCTTTATGATAATCCCCTGTGGATTTTGACCCAAGATCTCAGCCTTCTTGAAGTCTCTCCTTGTATTTGCTCCTCCTTTGGTTACAACTTGGACATCAACTTCCTCATCCTTCTTCGTATTCTTGTGCAGCCCCACATGCACCATGTTGCAATGTGTCTTATTTTCTTCCCACTTCTTTACTAAGTGGGGACAGTCCTCTATGACATGCTCAAGATTGTGGTTGTATACGCAAATAACATGTGATTTATTGAAAAACCTTGATACATGACCAATTTATCCACAATTGAAACAAGTGGGGAGCCTTCCACCCCCTCTACCATATCCTCGACCATAACCATGCCCATATATGTCTCTGGTACCTCCTTGGTATCTGACTCTCTCTACACCACCTTGATCACCACTCTTTTGTTCTTCCTATACCTGGAATGCATCGCAAGTATTATCTTACATCAACTGGAGTGACCAATAGTTATTGACATCATGTACCATGGATTTACAGAACTCACAGAACATAGTATGATGTGTCTTTTGATACTTATGCAATTTGGGAAGTGGGGTGGTACATGGCCCCACTGTCGGCATATATCACACCATTTGACATATCTCACACCATTTTCTCTAAGACTCAGTTGGGAATGGAATTGGCACACACGTTGACACATAATTCGTATTTACGGTGCACTTGTCCCTACAATGCCCCCCAGAGCGACATGTGGTACACCATACTTGTGCATGACTTTTGTCTTTTCTATATCTTGCAATTGCATCTTCATATTCTCTAGTTGCAACTACACTTGCACCAATTCTTTCGATGTCTCTACCCCTCCTGGTGTAGCTTCTAGGTGCATTGCAATTTATACTTCCTCTGCTTGATTCATCACCTTTTTTTGGGTGAGTGAGACTCGGATATGGGGAAGAAACCTCGTAATAAACCACTCTCTATTTTGTACGTCCTGAATTTGGAACGTCATCCTATCCAAGAAAATCTTAAACCACCAGTCATAATCCCACATGGTTTCTCCTTCTTGTTGCTTAATATCCTTGATCTCAATAATACATCGAGATTCATACTTGGGCTTTTAAAATTCCTTTAGTAAATCCCTCTTTATCTCTATCAAAGACCTCGTCTATCTCATTGGCACAGTGGCCTTGTACTTCATCTACCACGTCAAGGCTCTATCTACGAACATGGTTTCCAGCTGCACAATATTTATTGCTACGTTTACATACCATATTGCGTCACTCGTGAACCAATGTTGTTCTGCATCATCCTTACCCATTCCATGTAACATGGGTAGCCTCATGGTCCTATTTTGATTCTCCATTTTCAACCTCGATAACTCCTCCTATCTGACTAGTGGGTGTAAAAATCCTCAATATCGATATCCTTATGGGTGAAGTAGCATTGAGTTCTCCTTCTTCTTCACTCGTATCTTCTCCTTTATCTCCTTCTACTCTTCCTCCTAGTCCAATATCCTCGCTATATGTTTTTTCTTTCTTCTTGATTAAAATGCACAAGGGGGTGGTTCAAAGGTGGGGTAAGTCCATCTCCTTCTAACATTTCTTGTGAGGGGTCTCAAATATTTTCCTACTTGCATCCATACAAAACCATCTACAATCACTAATTCTTCTTTCCCATCACTAGGGGATCCTTTGTCTTCCTTCCTTTCTCTTGCACCTCTATTATGTGCCTCATATTACTCGGAGGGTGTGGCACTCCAAAACAACTAAGGGGCTCCTACTTTGTCACCTCAGTCCTTGAGACCACTACTACTCCTACTGGTATCCCCACTGGGCACCCTACTCTCGATGCATGCCTCTTCGCGAGCCTGTCTTCACATGTGCACCACTCTAGCACAACACACTCTTCCACACTTCATCCTAGTCCGGTCTCTTTTCTCTTCATCTCAGGACTGGCCCCTCATTATGAACCCCTTGATATCTTCTTTCCACCGCTTTTATCTACTTTCCTTCTCAATTCAACTTTTTTTGTGCATCTCTTGGCTCTCTCTCCCCTCTGATCTTCTAGGTCCATCCCATTTCTCACCTCATTCCAACAACTTCAATATCCTCCTCAATGGATCTATCTCCTTTCTCATTTCCCCTCATATTTTCACCGCTCCCTAGCGCTAGGGGTATTTACTCAGTCATCATGTTGATCTCCATGCGCATCATCCCTTTCTCCATGAACATCTTAATACATAGTGGTATTTCTTCTAACATTCATTTTCTTGGACCTTTTGTGAACTTTCTCTTAGCCTCGCAAAAAGAATCAGTGTACTCCACAACAAATTCAATAATATATCCATCCTTTACTTGAGCAAACCATAATTCAATGGCTTGAGTCCTCTTATTATCCAATGCCTTCAACCTGTCAAGTGTGGCTTGATCCCAAACCATTGGGTCTAGAGGCCATGAGGAAGAATTGGTATTTGTTTTCCTTTTCAACCATTCATACAACAAACAGGGAAAGTCAAAAAAGAACGTCTCATGCATATCAGTGTAAATATACTTATATTTCCATCTCTTCACTTTAACTCTCAGACCCTGAGTTTCTCATAGAGAAAACTCATGCTCCTTTGTAGTTAACCAATCTTGAATTTCCTCCTAATATGGATACCACCTTGTTTCTCGCCTTCATCGTTCAATACAAGACTTTTAGGTCCCAACAAAAGAACCATTTTTTGGGTCGTTTCACGCTTGCATGCATCCTTCTTAATACTGGGGAGTTTAGAACCAGGGTTCATCTATATTTGACCAACAAAAACCCCAAAGCATCGGCATATTAATCTTCGTCCAAGATCGAAGAAGGTCTCACCCGAGATGCAATGAGGATCATAGAGACCATATGGTCTTGTGTCATGGATGAAGGACTAAATAGATACAGATCCATCTGTTAGAAAAACAAGACCGCAGAGCAATAAAATAAAACAAATGCGGAAATAAAACATAGAAGATACACAATACAAGAGAGACACAGATTTACGTGGTTCACCCAATGTGGGCTACATCCACCAGAGAAATTGCTAGGTCCTTTCTTTATTATTATCCAGCAAAATGAAGGGATACAACCTACAGCAAAACCTATTGTAACTTCCTCTTCTTTCTCTCACAGTCTCCTCTCTCAAAATACAATACTTGCCAACCTACATAGCCGCAATACATTTCCCTCATAAAAGAGGGTTTCCTTCTAGGGCAAAAAACCCTAACATAATCTCTATCGTTAGATCTGCGACCTTATAATGAACGGTCCAGATTTACAATGAAATTACAATATACTTTTACAAGGCAATTTTTGCTTCGGGGGCTTTGCCCCCAGACCCCCCAGCTGGGGGGATAGCCCCCGCGTGGAAGAGTGTACATACTTCTGGGGTGTAAATACTTCATGGGGTATAAACACGGCTGAAAGTAAAAGACCTCTAAATCAAGAAGATAATTAGGCTCCACAACCAACAATCTCCCACTTGGAGACTGATCTCAACAACTCCACTGTTGTTGTATATGTTGGACTCTGAACCTTCTTGGACCTGGAAAATTTCTCATCTTCATCTTCATTCTTGAAGACCAACTAAAACTGATCAAGAACTCGGTTTCTCCCTGGTTACTCCCTTTGTTAACATGTCTGCAGGATTCTGGCTAGTGTGTATCTTTTCGAGCTTCAATTGTCCATCTTCCAAGGCGGATCGTATGAAGTAGTACCTCAATTGTATATGCTTATTCTTTGAATGGAAGGTTGAGTTATTTGCAAGGTGAATGGCACTCTGACTGTCACAGTACAACCTGTTGTTCTCCTACTTATTTCCCAATTCCTCCATAAACCTTTGTAACCAAATCATCTCTTTACTAGCCTCTGTAGCAGCAACATACTTTGCCTTTGTTGTTGAAAGTGAAACAACCTTTTGCAGTTTCGAAATCCAACTTACTGTTGTTCCACCTATAGTAAAAACATACCCTATGGTGCTCCTCCTGCTATCTTTATCACCTGCCATATCTGAATCAACATATCCCTATAGAAAAGTGTCTGAACCTCCAAAACACAATGCATGTGTAGTATTACCTCTCAAATACCTGAGAATCCACTTTACTGCCTCCCAAT